>CVMT01000002.1:3903669-4076597 GCA_000985935.1 Talaromyces islandicus | reverse complement strand
TTTTTTTTTTTTTTTTTTTTTTTTTTTTTGCCTCCGTGTAGAGCGTAACTTGCCATCAACACGTTACATCTTTGCCAACACGAATCTTGTGGCATCACTAAATTCAATTACTTTTCCAGTTGATGTCTTCCAATTTGTATCAGTAAAGCGCCAAAAAAAAAAATCAAAAATCAAATGCTGACGGTTCAGATCGTTGAAGAAGATGGCCAAGATCGATACATACACACACACATATATATATATATACATCATTGTAACACGATTGTATAAAATAAATCTTTCAATGTTTTCACTGAACTATTTCGTGAAGTCAACTTCTACATACTCCATCTTGACATATCAAGAAACAATTCAATGCCCATCGGATTTAAACACAGTCAAAACCGTATTTAAATCAATGTTTTGATTGATCAATGACTTGGTAAAAGGTGTTGATAAAGCGCGCTAATTTCATAGAATATGGAAGCAGCTCAAAGAAAGGACCAAATAATTGGGAGGAGTCATGTAGACTGGAAAATACATGCTTGAGATTATTATTTCATATATCCACAAATTATACATCGAATCACATTTACAGACGTAGTCAGATCACACCGGTGAAACTCATACTACCAGCGGTGTGCTTTATATGAAGAAATGGTGATACTCAGACCACTTATAATTAATATACGACACCTCACCTTGTCATAGGACAATGATTGGTTATGGTGCGGTGTATTGCGTAGAACAAGGTGAACCCGCGCAACAGGCCCATGGTTTGATTTAAACGAGCCAAGTGGTATGTTTCGATGGTTATTTTGGATGTTACCAGAACTGCAGAAACCATGTAACGGATGTGGACCAGTGAAATTGATGACCAAAGTGCTCAATCAACAGATCGTTATCGACATCTTCAACTACGTACCTGACAGCAAATGAGCGGTCGAAGCTGTCATTCTGAGAGTTGCATACTGGCTTGTGCATGGCATGAATGTGCTTGCTCATGGTTTCGTCTTGCTGCTGGATCGACGGCTGTAGACACACGCCATGTTACTTGGCTGAGCTTAGTTATTGTTACTGCTACTCTTCCAAATTCCGCGGATGGAAATCCGGTAAACCGAGGGTGCTGGAAATCTCAGAATTGACAAATGATTGTTCGGAATTGAAGAGGTCGTGTGTCGTCGAGCGCACGGCCTCATCTGGAGAAAAGCAGGCCAGGGGTATCGTCAAGCAAGGGGGTTGAGATAGGTAGGACCAAAGGTGATATTGGAGCATTGCGCGCTCGGATGATCGTCTCACCTTTCCCCCTCTGGCCGATATTCAATAAAGGAAGGTACAGGAGTAATTAAACCAATTGACGGGCATTGTTGATTACCACTTCTCGGTCCTCACGTCCAATATCAGAAGGGTTCGGTGGCATAATATAGATTAGGTTAAGGCTCGCCGTCCGCAGCGGCCGCCACTGTCGCCCCTTCATACCGTCAATCGATGATGAGAACTGAGGGGAATAACACCAAGTACGTACATTATTCCAGAGGTTCGTATAAGAATACCCCTCTTGGTGTTGAACCGAGTCGGCCAAGATGCTGAGAAATTGAGAGACGATGATCCGCGGAAAATAAGCATTGATTTCCTTGGGTGTCTACACCGTATAGGCCGGATAGAAGCGCTGGCGAAATCGGAGCGCCCGTCGATTGAAGCAAGAGAGAGTTGATCGATAAAAGGCACGCGGTAGTGGAGTGCATCCCGATCGACTTCGATAGCGCTTGTCCGGTGCAGTGCCAAGAGGCTTGATAAAGCAGTTGATCATGTCTCGACTCTCTAGTCAATCAATAATCATCAATACACTAACAGTCATCATCGATTGATGGTGTCGAGCCTGTTGACCCTGCAATTACTCGCACAGTACCGAGCACGACGGGCGCGGGCGGGTTATCCATGGCACAGTGTTACCCCTTCCTTCTCCCACTCCCCCTTTCAGCCGCCATATAGTCTCTGTCAACCAAGGATGGCGCGGCTGAGAAAAACATTGATATTATTGCAGGCGTCAACAAGATGAGAGATGTGGTGTGGTGCTGGATCGGGGCTAGGCTAGATCCTGACAACTGACTAGTTAACTAGGCGCGGCATGTCGCTTGGAATTGTTGTCCGAGTGGGTCTGTCGTGAACTGCTTGATGACAGATGTAACCAACGAGAGAACACTGGAAACAATTTTAAAATTTGCTGAGGCTGTTGCTCGACGTAGTGTCGAAGAATCGGACACAGGCGGCGCGGAGCCAGTAATAGTAATACATACGTATCTGCTGGGAGTCCCTGACGTGGTCGGAGATCCAGTGCACATCGAGTGTGCATATTGACACACTACATCAATGAGGCTTCCCCAGGACAGCGATTAGGCTGCTCCCAAGCTTTTTGAGGGCGGGAAACTGGGTACATCATTACATACGTAGTACGTATTATTACCTAGTAATACATAGTAATACACAGCAATTCATACAAGCAGCAAGTCTTGTAGCAAGAGGCAGGAGCGCCCGTCGCGCCTTCCCTCCCCAGCCTAGACAGCGGATTGGGATGGCGCCTTCCTTGGGAGTGTTGAATAATGAATGACTGTGTAATCTCCGTAACCAACGAATCTGTCTCTCTGTACGGCCACTGTATTCCCGTGGTTAATTACGCCGCAGATCCGCGGATGCCTGCAGCTGGCCGCCCGCCGTATTGTCACGCCCATGTACCGCTGCTCCCCTTACGGCGACCCCGCTAAACCCAAAGCAGCCCAGGCTCGCTATCAGCTTTTCATCGCTGCAGAGACTCCCTGGAACCGCTCCCCATTGTCCCTGGTCTGTCTGGCCTGCCCATCTGTTGCCCCATCCGCGACAACGACAGCCAGAAATCCCTTCTTATTTCTTCCCCTCCTCGTCGTTTTCTTTCTTTCTCTCTTTCCCCCTTTCTTTCTTTCGTGCTCAGTTCTCTCGTTTCCCTTGTCCGCCCTCCCCGTCTTTTGCCTCTCGGCGGCCGTTTTGAAACGAACGATCCATTCCCGACAACACACTCGTGAGACACAACACAAAAGGAAAAAAAATTAAATACACACCAAAAAAAAAAAAAAAGGAACATTATCCATCCGCCGACCTAACAACTCGCCTCCGACCGACTCTTCCCCTCCTCCTCCCCCCAAAATAGCCGGCTGCTCTTTGTGACATCCATCCATCCACCCAGCCCTCCCCGTCGTCGTCTCGCTCTCACCGCCGTCGACAGACATTCCGCCTTTCCTCTCAAACGGCTTCCCGTTTGTCACCAACTCAACCAGCATTCTTCCTCCTACCGTCGCCCGCCAACACCCCCTTGCCTCCGTCCATCGTCAAGCCCTTCGACTCTCATTTAGCCTGCAGATAGCTCCCGATTTGTGGTCTCCACAACCTTCATGAATGCGACCTGCGGCTGTTTGAATTCCTGGGGCATGCACGGAGTATAGGTTTACCTACCCACCGTTGTCGACTGTTTCGCTGTTGGATTGAGCTCTTGACGAAGGAGATCGTGGACCGACTGCCTTGCATCTGTGAAATCTGTCACACCTTCTCGCTATCGCCCACTTTCGCATCCTTCTTCATATCCTACCTACCATTCTTGTAAAACCGTTCTGCCAAATACTTTTATTATTACGCTGCACTTGTCGTCCTCCGCCATCCCGCTCTCGCGCTTCGATCGCGAAGGAACCGTGTTACTATTGATACTTTCGCCTGCCTACTGGACGGGCTCGCAGTCATATTTCTATTTCCAGCTTTCCTCCCTTCGGTGAGTGCCTCTCTCCCTCCACTCCCCACCAGGAACATCCAACATTGATTGCTCCTCACGTGAGCTCTTCGCTCCTACCATCATATATCCTTGACTGACAGACAAACTCTGCGACCAGGGGTATATAATTGCCTAGCGCCCTATCAAATCTTCCCTCACAATTTTTTTTTTTAAATATTGTCGGGACCGATTTGGGCGCCCTTCATTCTTGTCATTTTTTCGCAGTTGGGTGCATTTTCGCCCGACCCGAAAACGTAAATACTTTTTAATCCCACCACAACTCTGTGGTTGTCGGTATGGCATCGACAATGGCCACCAATGGATCTGGCGTCCATACTACTAATGTTTGTCATCATTATCTCCTGACATAAACCGCTCTGCTGATCAACTGCACAGGTCCGCACAAATCGCATGGATTCTTCATCCAATATAAATTCTGAGCGAACAAGATCGTCTAACGCTTCAGCGATGGCGAACGGCTTCCCGACAACTAAGGAGCGGTGGTCAAAAATATGGTCCAACTCAAACATCGGCGGCCCCTTCAACAGCGATTCTGGCTCAGAGGGGACTGTTAACCGAGGTCAGAATTTGATTTTCGCTACACCATGGAAAGAACACACAAATTCGCTAACATGCTGTACAGAGAATGCTTTCCAGGGGAAAACTGGCTCAAGTTCTTTGCTTGCCACATCCGAATCCGATGGATGGGCAGGTCGTCAGAGCTTTTCGTGGAACCCGACCAATCCTTCATCACTTGGGAACAACAGCATGAACACCTCACCCGTTGACAGCCGCCCCGGTGATCGCAATGCATCTGCAAGGGGAGAGATCGGCGACCCGAACTCTTACTTTCCTTTATCTCGCACATCTGCCATCGGGCAGAACCCATCCGGCTCCATTTCCAAAGGGTACCTGGGCTCGATGGCTGACAATTATATCTCTCCTACTGACACTTTATCCTTCGGTAACCTTGGGAACTTCGACACTGCGAGCCAACGTCAGTTGAATTCGTTCACTGCCAACCCAGCTGCTGCCGCTTTCCAAAGAAAATCCAGTGTCGTTTCAAATGTTTCCACGGCTAGGGACCCTCAACGAACCGATGATGTTATTGGATCTATGAATATGTCACCATTTTCGAACGTCGCATCTGAATCAATTACAGGAGGCTCGACTCGCCAAACTGCTCAAAACGCCTATTCCCAAATTGCCCACAACTCCATGTCAATGGGGAGTCAACGACCAAATCATTCCGCCCACCCATCCTATCACTCTGACACACACGGACTTGATTCGCGTTTCTCCGCCGGCCACATTGATATCGGTGCTGGACTTAACCGTCTTCAATTGAACGATAATACATCCCTTGCGGGGTACTCCGAAGCGCGACGGGCTTCTTATGCGAACCATGGCACTTATGACTCGGCTAGTCGATTCACTGGTCATTTGCCTGCTGATGAAGCAAACTATCAAGGCATGGCTACGTATACAGGCGATGTGCCAACAGATTTTCCTCTTTCCTACCAACATCTGTCGAGACTCAGCGAACGCGATTCATCACCGACTACTGAGTATGTCCGAGGTATCAACAGCCCCTTTTACCCTTCTGTGGGCACCCCTCCCGTACTTCGTCCGTCGTCTGGTCATCGCATGTCTGTTCAGGTTGGTGGTGAAGGGCAGACTGCTCTTCTAGACCGAAAATTGCGTGGGTTACAACAAGATCAAGACTTCAGCCAGGTGCCTGCTCGGGTTTCATTCCCCGGAAACTACGAACTGTCTGGATATTCCAATGCTAGACTGAACTCCTTTTCTCCGTACCTCCAGATGCCTTTTGGCGGTTTGTCATCTGGCTTGGGGCAACGCGTTGCACACCGTGATCCCGATCCTAGCCAGGTTGTTCGCAGTCCTCTCCTAGAGGAGTTTCGTACGCACAACAAGTCCAACAAACGATACGAACTGAAGGTGAGCTGCTGCCATCCATTTTTCATTAAACAAACACCTTGGCTAACAATGTGCAGGATATCTATAACCATGTAGTTGAGTTCAGTGGCGATCAACATGGATCTCGATTCATTCAACAGAAGTTGGAGTCCGCAAACAGCGACGAAAAGGATCAGGTCTTCAGGGAGATCCAGCCCAATTGCTTGCAGCTCATGACGGATGTCTTTGGCAACTACGTCGTCCAGAAACTCTTCGAACACGGCAACCAATCTCAGAAGAAAATCCTGGCGAATCAAATGAAAGGCCATGTCCTGACTTTGTCAACACAAATGTACGGCTGTCGCGTCGTTCAAAAGGCATTGGAACACATCTTGACAGACCAGCAAGCCTCCATGGTGAAGGAGCTTGAGAACTCTGTTTTGAAATGTGTCCGTGATCAAAACGGCAACCATGTTATCCAGAAGGCTATCGAACGTGTGCCATCCGAGCACATTCGCTTCATTATCAACGCATTCAAAGGCCAGGTCAACAAGCTGGCTACTCATCCTTACGGCTGCCGAGTCATCCAGAGGATGTTGGAACATTGTGAAGTGCCGGATCGCGAATCTATCCTTGCCGAGCTTCATGTTTGTACCGAAGCTCTGATCCCTGACCAATTCGGCAACTATGTTATTCAGCATGTTATCGAGAACGGTGATGAGAAAGATCGATCGCGCATGATAATGGCTGTTGTTAAGAATGTCCACAATTTCTCCAAGCACAAGTTTGCCAGCAATGTGGTTGAAAAGAGCATCGAATTTGGCGAGGAAAGCCAGCGCCGGGAAATCATTCGGCTTTTGACAGCTCACAACGATCGTGGTGAGAGTACACTGCTTGGACTTATGCGTGACCAGTATGGCAACTACGTCATCCGTAAGTATTATATCTTCTCAATATGGCTCCAGATATTAACTGTGATATAGAAAAAGTACTTGGGCAAGTCAAGGGTGATGAACGTGAGATGATCATCGACGAGATTAAACCGCTGCTCAGCCAACTGAAGAAGTTCAGTTATGGCAAGCAGATTATCGCCATCGAGAAACTGATCGTGGACCCGAATGCCCCTACTGTGGCTGCAAACTCATCAAACACACCACCTGCGTCTCACAAAAACTCGCCTCAACCCCTCCGGAGGTCCCTGACTGATATTAAGCCACCAGTCGGCGGGGTTGCTCCTCCCACTCCGCCACCTACTGATACCCAAAGTCTTCACGGGGGCTCTGCAACGGACGGTTCCCATGACGGACCTGTTGAATCTTCAAATGGTGTGGCTACCGCACCTGTCACGACTGCTAATGACTCCACTGCCACGCACCAGCCTGGCGCTGATGTGGCTGTTAGTGTGGGCGATTTTTCTACCGCATGAGTGGAAGATTACCTTGACTGCGCGTTGTTTTCGTGCACTTAATTCTGCCTTGTTTCATATTCTTATTGTTGCTGGAGGGAGATATACATACAGGAATTTTCATGGAGATATATGGGGGTTTTCCGTGTCCAAATTTCTGTTCCTGTGGCTTCTTTTCTTTTAATTATTATTATTTTTTTTTGATTCCACATTGTGGGTATGTACAAGATTCGGAGGGTTATGGAAGTTGTCCCAAGTTTCTACGTTGGTTGACTACTTCTATCGGTGTACAGGTCTTTTTACTCCTTTTTTTATACATGTGGTGGAACTGACATGCGATGATCGAACTTTCTTCGCAATCTCGAAGCCACGAAGATATGCCTGTTTTGCTCGGTTTGATTCTTCCCATATTCCGATTCTGCTGGCGTGGACTGTGGCGTCTATGGATCATTTTATATCATCAGATTTCGGCGGATTGACTCGGGGACATTGCATGGGCGCTTTGCTTGACGACTGGAAATTTGACAGGGGCAAGGGGCACACGGGATATGTTAGACAGTAACAAAAGATGTGATCGCTTTATTCTTATAGATACTTAATTGATTGATTATTCTTTGCTCTCTACTCCGGTTACTCAATATGACTACTAATCGCCAAATTATACATACGATGCTATCCGTACGTATCTTGCCATTTGACTCATTGTCTTCCAGATCACGTGCACAGGAAGCCCCACCGTGAAATACGTCCGGTACTGATTGAAGAGGTAATTAATTGCGGAGGAACTCGAAAGCCCTGCACATATCTCTACTATCGACTGCGAACACCAACCCATAGTTTGGGCCGAGCCTACGCAGCGGCTCTCTGCACACACAGGATATTCCCCATCCTCTCTAATCCCAGAAGAAACAAAAAAAACAATGTCTTCCAACGTCGGCCTTTCCACCCCTCGTGGCAGCGGAACGTCAGGCTACGTCCAACGCAACAGCGCATTCCTCAAACCTCGCGCCGCAGGCTTCGGTGCCCCATACCCACCAGTTTCTTCTGCAGCCGGCGACAAACCGGGCTCTGGGTTCAAGCAGCGCCAGCCGGACAAGCAGATCCTCGAGCACGATCGTCGACGGGCTATTGAAGTCAAGGTGCTTGAGGAGCGCGAGAGACTTGAAGAAGAGAACGACGAACTCGAAGGAAAAAAGCAAACACCGTTGACTGAGGAGGAGATTGATGAGAAATGCGAGGCGTTGCGGCAGAAGCTTGTCAAGGAGATGGAAGAAGGCGGCGGCGACGGTAATGGAGGACGCAGAGGCACAGGCGGAGATCGACGACGAGCAAAACCAGATTCGGGGCCCAGGGAGAGACGGCAGTTTAAAAGCTATCAGGTGCATGAGCAGGCCGAGGCGAAAATGCAGGAAAGCGAAAGACTTCGCAAGGCGCTGGGAATCAAGGAGGATTGGGAGAGACCTTCTCGTTTGGAGACGACAGACAAGGAAGACCGGGGAGATGGCGACCGGGAACGAAGAGACCGGGCGCCTGATTCTGATAGATATCGCTCTTGAAAATTGGGGGGCGTATTGGGGACCGGACTCTACAATGCGTTATGATAATTGCAAAAGGTGTAAAAATAGGGTTTAGGGCGTTTACTTTGGAGGCGTATACTGGTGTCATCTATTATTTAAGAATCACAAGATATATACCAATGACTAAGTAATTTCAAGCCATCATGTAAGGAACTTTTCTACAACCCAGCCTTGTTTCGGGTCCTTGACCTGTACAACCTTTTTCGCTGGCAGTGGCCATCCTGTGCTGCCCGGCTCTCCAACTAGCGAAGGTACAACAAAGCACTGGCGGCGCTGAGGCATGCTTCCCAGAGCCTCCACCTTGCCAACCGGCTTACCGTATTCCAACAGTGGTGTTCCATGTGCCAGAGCCGAGAGCTGCAGTCCACTCGGCGCAGCCAAGGGGAACATCCGAATCTTGGGCACGGTATTGCCCGACGCCTGGGAGCCTGTTGATTGTTGAAGATGCGAATAAACTAGATACTGCGGCATCTCCTTGGGCGTTAGGTGCGCGAGGATCGATGACGGATGGATATACACGGCTTTCTCATCGAGTTCTTCGGTGCGGCCCTCGCGAGCTCGGAAAAGCGTATAGTAAGGGACATCCACAGCACCTCGAGGTTTGCGCTGCATTTCTGGAGGCTCGGGTGACATATCTGCCCGTATTGCGACATTATCAATAAACCCAGCGGTGACGATTTGCTTCAGAGCTTTAATCTGCTTCACCGCTGGTTCTGCGAGGCGAGCTTCGTATGATCCGAGAAGTCCAGGATTGTTGGTGCGCACAATGTCTGTGAGTTGGGCCCGGAGTTGCGAGGCTTCCTTGAGCCCCTTTGCACGAAGGAACATCTGCTCACAGAAGGACTCTTCCTCGGATGCATATGCGTACGCGCAGATGGCAGATAGATATCTCAAGGCGTCGGAGGTGTCGTCGTGCTTGCTGAGCAAACGCTGGGCCCGGAAGAAGTCTTTGCGGCGCTGTTCTCGAGCGGTATCCTCTAACCTATCTGCGTTTGTATACACCGACTCCTTGTCCGCGTTGACTGTCGACACTGTCATATCAACCTGACTATCTTGAACAAAGAGATCGCCGACAGCAAGCGCCGACACCAATGCAATCACATATGGCATGCAGCCATGTTGGTGGCCGATTTGAAGCATCTTGCTATATCTAGGTGACAGCGGATAGGCCGACAATTTATTTCCCAACTCGGTGACTTGACCGTCAGGCTTGAGCGCCCCGAGATTCCTGAGAAGCTTTTCAGCCTTTGCCAAACCCTGTCGACTCGGAGGAGTAGGAAATGGAAAGTTGATAACGTTGTGTAGACCCATGCTCTTCATTTGTAGGACAACTCCTTCAATCGGGGTCCTGAGAATTTCAGGTTCCGTGTAATCGGCAAAGTCTGCTTCGTAGATTGCACTCGAGTACAACCTGTAACAGTGGCCGGGCCCTGTTCGACCAGCACGACCAGCTCTCTGGCTTGCACTAGCCTTGCTTATCCAGCCAATCTGGAACGTCTGGACCCCCGTCGCAAGGTCGTATTGTTTTTCCTTTGAGCGTCCACAGTCGAAAACATACTTGATGCCCGGTATGGTCAAACTAGTTTCAGCGACGTTTGTAGCCAAAACTATTAGTCGTGATCCTTCTGGGGGGGGCTCGAAGACCTTTAACTGTTCTTTCGTGGGAAGTTGGGAGTATAATGGCAGAACATGAACACGTGTAGTAGATGCCATGCTTTCTTCGCCTATGTCAAAATCTTGGTCATCCTCGTCCTCGTCATCCAAGCCCACAATATCAATATCGCTTCCATCGTCCTCGCCCTGGTTCCCGGAATCTGGATCGCCCAGCTCAATATCCTCAGTTTCAAGTGGAGCATCGGCCGCTGAAAGTTTCAGTTTCCCTTGAAAGTCCTCGCCGCGTTGTGTTGGTTTGAATGCTTGCTTTAGTCGCTTGGACAGCTGTTTAATCTCATTCTGGCCAGTGAGGAAAACAAGCATGGCCCCAGGTGGGAGCTTGCGGTGTCCTCTTGATACCTTGCGGAATGCCTCTTCAACATAGTCTCGATGAGTGCGTCTAGCGAAGTGCGTAGTGACAGGGTATTGTCGACCTTCTGCTTGAACTAGAGGTGGAACACCATGTCGGAAAAGATGCGTATTATGGGTGAAATCAGATATTCGCAAAGTAGCCGACATGATCACCAGTTTCAATGGTTTGACTGAAGGATCTTCTTTGCGCATGGATTCCCGGAGATCAACGATACGGCTGGCCATGCCAATCAGAATATCCGTGTTGACACTCCGTTCGTGGGCTTCATCGATGATAATGACTGAGTATTTGCTCAAAGAAAAATCCTTTGCAATTTCGCGCAGCAAAATACCATCAGTCATGAATTTTATTGCGGTGCTGCTGGAGACATTGGTATCAAATCGGATTTGATAGGACACCCGGTTGGAATACTGTCCCAATTCGTCGCCAACGCGCTTCGACATGCTCACTGCTGCAACTCGTCGCGGTTGAGTGACGGCTATCATGCCCGGATTAGGGCTGTCCGGGTGACCGTAGCCAGCCTCGAAGAGAAATTGTGGAAGCTGTGTCGTTTTACCACTTCCAGTGGCTCCCCAAATGACAATAGATGAATTGTTGTAAATAGCTTCCATTATTTTTTGTTCTTCGCCCACCACGGGAAGCTTCAGCCGGGCTTCCTGGATATCTTCTGGTCGATCCACCTGGACACTAAATGCCTTGCGGTTTGGGTCTCCTGTGGTGGGTTGGAGCTCTTGAGGAAGTGGCTCTTCTTCATAGACGGTATTTTTGGGAATCTTGCCTTCTTTCACCAGCAATTTGGCAGACAGTGCGTGCTGTTCTGAAAGAGGTTGGTCGGCGCTGGGTTTAAACCCCACAGCTTCGTTGATTCTGTTTGTGGCCCATGACTTGAATGCAGAATTTCTGGGGCGGAGGCCTATTGTCTCTCCTTCACCGTTCTCTTGACTCGAGTCATCATCTTCGTCGTCATCATCTTCGTCAACTTCGTCGCTGGTACTGTGTCCACTCTCACTTTGTGATGTGGTATCCTCGGATGCATTCTCGGGATCAGACTCGTCATCACCAGCTCCGACACCGAGTGAAGGTGCTAGATCCTCATCATCTTCATTCTCTCCTACTTCCTCGCTACCAGAGTCAAAGCCTTCCCAAGGAAGCTCTTGGATTGCTGGCTTGGCCTTGCGCGTCCTCTTTCTCTTCTTAAGAACGGGGAATCCGTCTTCTCCGAGTTCAAGCGGCCGTTTCAAACCGCTTCCGACCTGCACCTGAGCGACAGGTTCCTTTATGTCAGGCGCTGCAGCGTTTTTCTCACTCAAACCAGTCTCCAGCTCGTCAGATTCATCGCCCGAAAGACCCGCTTCTGCTACCTGCTGTGTAGTGATTGTGGCGTCGGCATGGCTCTTTTCCTTTTTACTCAGATTTTTAATACTTTGGAATTCGGAGAGGTCGACTTTCGTCTGGGCCAGCTTTTTCATCAATTCCAGGTTTTCTTCTTTTCTCAATTTAGTTTCCTGGTTCAGTTAGTAGATGGCATAGAATGTTTTGTCCATGGAGAAGAAAACCCTACAATATATTTATCCAGACGCTTCTTCTTCTTGGAAGACATTTTGGGCTGCTGGTCCCGTAGCTGGTCTCTCAGCTGCTGTCGCTTGGCCTCTTTTTCCGCCTTTGAGGCGGGCATGATTTCGGCGGCATTTGTATCGGCCGGGGTGGCAGTTGCCTTGCCATCTTGCCGCCTGCGCTTGTGTTTGCGGTCCCGAGGCTTGAAAGACGGCATATCAACGTCGAGTTCGCCCGAATGCGAGGGCCAAGGATGTTATTAAACTTGCGATCACATCTCAGAAATTCCTGGTGGGTCGCGAGAGCCGATAAAAATTTTGCCGGAGAATCTGCATCGCGGGTGGAGACATTTTTCTCACCGCCTTCAAGACCGCCTTGGTCCCACCGCCGTCGTTGACTGTACATGCGCTTGATATCGAAAAATCGGACATTTTCCACAGGAGCATACAGGTATTCTTCTAAAACGCACTCCAACAACGCTCAATGGCAGCCGCCCTTGACTTGAATGGCCTACAAGAGGTCCTCAACCTTCCGTTCCCCGCAAACACCAGACAAGCTGCTGGCACGATCAACGGTGTTCTGACGGACGTACAAGTGATTAGTTTCAGCGATAGAATTCTAGTTACCATATCGCAACATGGCAGATTAGCTCACTGGGTGCGTTTTTAATAAGTCAGTCAAAAGGGTAACCAAGAGCTAAGAGAGTCTGGTGCAGTTGCATGTACCTCTGGAGAACCAGAACCCAGGAACAGACGGATCTCATACTTTTACAAACGGATACGAAGATGACAGTCTTCTGCCTTTGTCTAACTTGACTGCCACGTCTCTTTTAGGAGGGCACGCTCATGGACATGAGATCACCAACCAACTACTCGCGCGTCAGATTGGCAGTGCCATTGCAACCAAGACTCCCAATGAGAAGAGGGTTCTCGTGGTGGGACTAGGCTTGGATAGATCCCACGCTGATAGAGATACCTTTTTTGCACTCGTGGAACTTGTCCTGCAATGTATCTGAACGAATGCTGATATTCGCAAAACGAAACGTTAGACCAGCTTCGATCAAGGGCATGAGCTACTGAGGCTTATGAGGACACATGAATATTTACGACTTTGATGTGAGAGCCTGACGAAGATTATATCCAGTCAACGATGTATGCAAAGATACATTCATCCCCACAATGCTGCTCGAAAAAGGTAGCAAAGCTCGATGCTGCGCGGGTTCCAAAGACGTCTTGGCCATATCAAGAGAATTGGTGAGACAGAAGGAACGTCAGTGTATAAAATGTCAGGTCATATAATACAGTGAATGTTCGACCTCATAAGCTATATGACGAAGCAATATGTACGAATGCAGGCCAATTTCCGGATATCAATTGATACCAGCATTAGCTCAGTGTAATTCATTACTTGTTGGGCCCTGTTATATTAGACCATCCCAATTGACGTGGTTGTGGTTCAGTAATCATCTTTCAACGTTGTAGATTATGGAAAGTAGATACATATCGAGTAGATAGAAAAAATATATATACAGACCTTGGTGCTTCCAGAATTTGAAACGTCATTGCGTCGACATCGTCAAAGCTCCTCTCCGAATCCAGGAGGGGTATAAAAATAATATTTCAAGAAGTTTGCAACATGCGAGTCGTGAGATATCCAGTGTTGAAAACCATCTATTTTCAATCATGCGCAGCAAGGATACACTGTTCTCTTGCATGCCATATGTGCCTTTTCCTGGTCGTATCTGCACCAAATGTGTCGGGTATAATCAAATCGTCAACATCGTTCAACCTTTCTGCATGAGCAGCGCCATCACCTGTAGGCACTGACTTCATGAGTCGTATTTCTTCAACACTAGCCCCAAAATCGTACTCCCCACGGCACAGCACTGTAACCCCCAAGGATGCAGACACCTTTCCACCACCGGGTAATACAGGGAGAGCTCGTTGCAGCATACCCGTCCAAGCAAGCCGTTTTGATAGATCTAGTGCAATGGGGCCCGGCTGATTATGAAGCCCTGGCTGGATCCGGAGCAAAGGGTGTATCGGTCTGGAAGATCGATTGTGGATCTCAATGGTGAGAGCGAGAAAGTCATTTGTTTGAGCAACAAACTTTGAGGGTTTCACCTGGCTAACAGAAGAATCCGCGTTCGTTGAAGTCAAAGAAAAGGTTATCTCCACGTCTTCAAGGCGCATTGAATCTACCATCCGTGGATTAAATCTCATGGCGCGTAGGTCAATCTTGCCTCCTCGACCAGTTGATTCTTCCTTCCAAGATCCAAAGACACGTTTCAAAAACTCTTCACGGAACCAAAATGCTTCTCTGGTCGCTCCCTCGGCTTCAAAAGTGAGTTTATTTGCACTGACCACAAACTGCCTCCGTACAGTAGAATGCAGAGTTGGAATAGCTGCGTAAGGATTGTCCAAGAAAACTCGTGGAAGAACCAAAAGGAAGCGGGACACCTGTCCTGGTTGAAGAACTCCAGTGACAGTAGCAGGTGTGTCCTCCGGATTTCCTGATCCCGAATGTGGCTTTTGGAAAACATCGAAAGAAACAGAAAGAGGGCTCGGCCATGCATTGCGAAGGTCGAGAACTCCAAGACAGTGATCTGAACCGTATGAATCTAACCCTAAGCGAGAAAGAGTAGTGGTTATCTGAGAAGCGTAAGTTTCTAGTAATGGCGAGGAATACGATTTATCGACAGTTGGTGATGACGTAGTTGCTTCTATCTGCTGATTGAAGAAAGCAATGTCACCTGGAATAGGGACAATGTCGCAGCGTGAAATTTCAACACTTGCGTTCACCGTTACCGTCACTGGAATGCATAATTGCCGGGTGTAAAATGTTTCAGGTATTTCGTTGGTGGTACTTCCCAGACGACAGTAATCAATCTTGACAACGGCATCCTGTAAACCGGGTTTTCCAAAGATTTCAACTGTGAAAGTCGCCATTTGTCCCGCCTCAATAGTGACATCATTGGGATTTTTTCCATGTCGTATCCATTGTAACGAGGGTTTCGATGATAATTGAAGGTCAAGCTCATAGATCTCGGCTGGAAGGAGATCTTTATTGCTCAAGGCACTTTGTAGTTGACGAGTGGTGGAATCCTGGAATGTGAAAAGGATGAAATCGGTGGCACAAGATGAAACATTGTGCAAAGTTATGTCAAAAGATTTGTATTCGCCTTCTAAAAGCATCATGGCCGACTGGGACAATGACGTAGAATGTACGACGACCGAGGGCTGCTGGGAAATGACTTTGACTGCACACGTATGAGTCTCTGGTCCCAGCTTAGCCAGGACTTTACCGTCTTTCGAAACGGTTGAGCTCCATGATTGAGATCGTTCTGAAAGAGGCTGTTTAGCTGCCAAGCCGGTACGTTTTAGCTTTGTTTCAGGAGTAGGTCGCCAGAGCTTCGTGAATATCGGAAACGTTCGAGATCGACAATTCCTAACTTTGACATTACAGCCAGTGATACTGAGTGTACCCTCTTCGTCGGCCACACCGGAAACAAGAACATCATATAAAGATAGAGGGGGAACCAAGATATTCGATACCTGAGCATTCAAGGGACCGTTATCGCTATACAAGCGCAAGCTTTCGATCTCAAGATCAAACTCGTAAGGATTTTGAAGAGTAACTTTGAATGTTGCCGATTCTTTGGCAACCATCAAGGGATCAGACGTCTTGTTATCCAACTTTGCAAACGGATTGTACAAGAAGGGGTCTTTGCTCAATTTCTCTTTCGACGCACTCGCAACATGCAAATCTTTTCTTAAACGGCGGAATGGCTTTTTGAATTCTGGAACATCTAGCAGTGTGACGCCCCGAACGAGAAAGTCGTCCCAGTACTCCGATTCGAGATGATCGGCGCCTAGGGTATGTGCAGCACCCACAGTTCGCTTTATATTGTTAAGAAGTCTCATCTGTTCATCTGGAGTAAGGACAGGTGGAGAGCGAGCTAACTCAGGAAGCATTAGGTGTCCTCGGATTGTCTGCAAGAGTTCAACCGTATATTGGAGAACACCTTCAAAATCAGGGAGTGCTTCACAAAGATTGATAGATAATCTCAGAATAGTGATTTTTAGATTCATGTCGCCATATCCATCTAGCGTGACATGGCGGAAAGAGCGTTCGACAATAGACGCAATTGAATCATGGTCCGTTTCAATGTCATCGTTGGTTTTAGCTGACGAAGGCCTTGACGATGATTTGCTCTTTTTATGTTCCTGATATACGGAGGGTTGGATTCCATATGTTTCCCCGATCATGGCCAGGAGTGCGCGGGTGCTTTCTTCCATACTCCCACGGCCTGCATCTAGGGCGTTGATTTCAAAGGCGGTATCATTGAGGGACGACAGACCTGCAGCGGGATGTATGCCAACCTCAGCGGCGCCAATTTTCCGGGCTTCCACCAATCCAGGAACCATAAGCGTCACTAATTCTTTCAGAACTAATGCCTTCTTCCTAGGGAGATCTAAAGTCGAAAGAACGGAAGCGATACCAACGAGAATTGGTACTGCATCCGTAGTTGGTAGCTCAGAACCAGGCGCGAGAGGCAGAGCACGGAACAAGAAGTTGGCGATTTCGGTCTTTCGCAATATTGGTGCTCCTCGTGGCCGCTCAGGTTGTTGAAATGGCACTAAAGACTCATTTATGACGATATGCCTCAAAGCATTTTCATCTAGACTGCCGTCCCTTAATTTGATCGCAGAAAGCAGCCGCGATAAACGTATAACGGTCTCAGAAAATATCAAGGCTGGAAGAGGTTCATCGGTTATAACTGATGCACGGGTATACAAATTGAGAATATTGTTGCAGAGATCAGGTATAAGATTAGCCAAGTTCTGTAGAGAAACGGCCCGATTGCCTGGAGTTGACTGGCCGGAAGCTGACGAGTCTTGGGCACTACCAGCAGACGATTTGGAACTAGATTTTTCTGCAACAGGATAGCAAATCTGAGGTATCTAAAAAAAGAACTGAGGGTTAGTCGGGCAATAAACGCACTTGGCAATATATATTTTCAAACCTGAAAGTCCATTCCTGCCCAGCCAAACATCAGGAGGCACAAAAGAATCGATTCAAGAGCCTTCCCATGCCAGATGTAATCACTACCGGCTCGAGCCATTGTGGCAGCTTCAACGAGCTCCTTCAAGGCATCTGACCATCTTCCAGATTGCAGATAGAGAGTGCCTATCACAACACCAAGTCGGCCTTTGATCCTGTTTTTGGTACGGTCCGCAGCAGTAAGCCCTTGAACAGACATTCGATCACGACTCGTCTCCTTAGAGGAGACTAGTTTGCCACTAGTATTGGAGCGATTTGAAACTTGTATAGACCGAGTGATCTCGTCAAAAGTTGTCGGTGAATCATGACCTCCTCCAGGAGCCGGAGATGATCGACCAGAGCTAGCCGCTGATTCCGAATCACCATTGGGGGCAGAAAGTTGGGCAGGCATGGTCATCCTATGTGCCAACTTATCGACAGGGCGCGGCCGTAATTCTGGACCACGACGTGGGCCCCATGATGAAGCTTTCGGGGAATCAATGGCAGGAATACTTTGCATGAGCTTCGCAAACTCATCCAGTTCTCCGAGCAACGTGGAAGTAATGTCGCATAAAACGGTTTTTATTGTTGTTGGCCTCGATGATTGAGGATTCGGTACCCATGTAACCTCGTCCGGTCCGCTTATCAATTTATCCAAGCTCTCATACTCAAAAATGAGCAATTGGCTGACAAGAGCTCTGGGGTTATGCTCCTTGATCCATCCTAGCTCTTGTAGAAGTTCGTCTAGACCTTCGGGGCTAGGGGGGGATTCCACACTGTTATCCTTTTGCTGACAGGATTCCTTGTCACTCGTGTTGTCACCGCGTAGTTCTGCACCGTCGGCGATGGCTATTATCACCAATGGCTCACGAAAGATTTCGAAAGGGAATAGCTCCAAATGAGACGTAGGCGGTACGGCGAAGGATGTATTATATAATATTACTCCATTGGGAAATGCCAATGGCGTGAACATATCTGTAAAGTTAGCTTCTGATTTGCCTTGCGTAGAGGATCAACGTACTTCGGTTAGGGCGAGTGTCAGGGCTTACATCGCCAAGACGAACATACTTCTCAGCTTGCAATCTCGAGGCAAAACTAAGAAACCTAGATCGCTTGATCCTGCCAACTGGGAGCAAGAGTGCGTTCAAGCGCACAGGCGCGACGGGGGAGAGGGTGTCAACTCCCATGGTGGTAGCTGTGCCGCCGAGCGGAATCAGTCTGTTATGCGCACCAGACTGTTTCCACGACAAATGTTTGGTCGCTAGGAATCATGTGGAGGGACCATGGGAGAGATGCGATTGCAAAGAGGCTCCCGCTGCCTGGCCTCTAGACTGAAGGGAGCGAGACGGTGCGGCCGTGAGTGCAGGTGTAAATAGACCAGACAGACAAACCGAATGGAGCTGTGGGCCTTTATGTTTCTGCCTAAGGCATCAGCAGGCCCACCGCCAAGCTCGCATATCGATAAGCCGATAAGATAAGATGTATCTCCGAGGTTTTGGTCCGACCCGCGCCGCAACTGTCAACAACAGAAGGCGTCTACGACGACTTGCTGTCGGTTGTGGCACTGCAACATCTGCCTAATCGTCTGTTTATTCTACTATTTCATCGGACTAGTGGTTACGTTTACATATATGTGCAGTGTGACAAATTAGTGGTTGGGTCTCTGTTCTATTTGATTCAACCTCCGTCCTTCCCCATGCGGGCTTTTGTCTCTTCGCCACGTCGCTTTCCATGGTTACTTGCCCTCCAGGAACACAATATAAACACAGGGTTTTTCTTTTTCTTATCTTTCGTTTCATATCAGTGTAGACTGCGCGAACTTGTACCATGGCGCAGTCTATAGATTTCAATGCGCTTAAGGCGCGGACGATGGGCTCCAGCAACGACGAAGAAGCCGTGACCGTCGATACCCGTGGCTTGATTTCCAAGGTGCTGTCACGATATTCAGGAAAATGGTTTGTTGCTATACTCTGTCTTCCTAATACACAATACTGATACGTGCTATCCTAGGACTGTCCTCCGCGAGATGATACAGAATGCAGCTGATGCTTCCGCTACTCGAGTGACTGTAAAGTTCGAAACGTTACCATCGACAACGGTACCTATACCGGCCGCAGCAGACCAGACTACCATGCTCAAGCATGTAATCTCTCATCATACTCTCCGTCGACTCCTAATATCGAACAACGGGAACTCGTTCAACGAAAAGGACTGGGCCCGGCTGAAACGGATTGCAGACGGCAATCCAGATGAGACCAAAATCGGCGCGTTTGGTGTTGGATTCTACAGCGTCTTTGATGACTGTGAGGAGCCATTCGTCTCTTCCGGCAGCGAAGCCATGGCATTTTATTGGAAGGGAAATTCGCTATTTACACGGCGACTTAAGTTAACGGAAGCTGAAAGTTCACCGGATACTACATTTGTGCTTGATTATCGAAACAACTCGTCTCCAGTACCATCATTGATGGAGTTGGCAAAATTTCTTGCCACCAGTTTGACTTTCGTCGGCTTGCAGGGCATCGACTTATGGCTGGACGGCTGGAATTTGCTGAGACTAACGAAGAAGACCGCGCCAAGTGAGAAGGTCTCTCTACCTCGTGATATCGAGACAAGGACGCCCGATGGTATTATGAAGATAACGGGCGTGATAAGAGAGGTTGCTCAAGTTGATGCTGCCTGGATGAAAGGGATTGAATGGAGTCCACAAACGACTCTCTCGGCTAGTTTGGAGGGCATTCGAGACACCACAAGTACCCTCCGATCATTCTTCTCTAAGTTCACTGGGTCTACAAATAATTCGTCAGATAAACAAATCACGGAGACTTTCGAGAGTCGAGGAGAAGAAGGGGACTTGACTGTCATCCACAACGCCTCGGTATTCTTGCATATCAACACCGCGTCCATCCAAACGTCTGTAAGCAACTCGCTTTCTAGTGAATTAGAGCGAGCAACTCGAAAACCTCCACCAAAAAGGACATCCATCGCAATACTTACGCCTTCGTACTCGGCCGACGCGTCTTCGAAGAGATCGGAAGTTCTCTCTTCGGTGCTTCCGTCAAAATCAGGAAGAGTCTTCATAGGGTTTCCTACACATCAGACAACAGGTCTTAATGCTCATATTTCGGCGCCATCGGTTATTCCTACTGTCGAAAGAGAAAGCATTGATCTTAATACCCGATATATTAGCGTGTGGAACTTCGAAATGCTTCGCGCAGCAGGGATTGTGTGTAGGATCGCGTGGGCAGCTGATCTGTCATCGATAAAACTTAGGATTGTTCCGAAAGGAGGGTCGAAAATCCGAAAAGCAGACGTCGCGAGTTTTATTCCTGAAGCGGTTCATACTGCTAATCAATTCGTGTTCCGGGAATCTACACCGTCTGCAACCTTGGGCCAGACAATAGAAGACTCTTTCTGGATGTGTAACAAAAATGCGTCTATCGAAATTTTGTCTACACGTGGTGTTTTACCAACTCATCAAGTTCGTATAGCACCAAAGGAACTCAGTTTTATGGATGGAATTCCATCTCTTCCCGATGAGCTAGTTGACAGCTCAAAGGAATTTGTCAAGAAGCTCACAGACTTCGGCCTTGTTACTGAAGTGACAGTATCAGATATCAAACGAGAACTCGAAAACAGTGCATTGACTTCAGCACAACTCAAGGAGTTCCTGGTTTGGATTGGTAGACGTGCCGTATCCGAGGAAATTGATAAGAGGACAATTCTCTCGTTGCTGAAGTCTGCTGTTGCCAATGAAGAGCCTTCTGATGGACGTCCAGGCGGTGTGCTGGCTTTAGATGGCATTGAAAGTTACTTGAATCCTTCTAAAATCCCCGCTGATTTACCTGTACCACCATCAGTGATGCCTTTCAAATATACCAGGCTCTTAGATAAACGAGAGCTAGAGGCTCTTGGTTGGATTGAGTTGCAAATAGTACCCTGGCTAAGATGGCTTTTGGACAATTCTGGCAACAGAAATGTCTTACCTGCTGACAAGGACTTAACACAGAACCCACAGTTCGCTGCACAAGTTTTGCCAATTCTGTCCAAACAATGGGATCCACTCAGCCAATCTTCGAAGCAAACGGTGGTCAATATATTGCAGTCACAAACGGTAATTCCGGTCAAGAATGGCATGAAACGGCCAGAAGAAGCATACTTCCCTACCGTTCGATTGTTTGATGACTTGCCCATTGTTTTTGGCCTTCAAGGGGTAAAAGAGAAGTTTCTTGCTGCCCTTGGTGTCCGCAAAACGGTAGAGCTTGGCGTCATTTTCGAGCGACTACTCAATAATGACGAATCTACTGATAAAGATGGAGCCATCAAGCATAAATGGAGTCATGTTGATCTGATCAGATACCTTGCGTCTGTGCGCGACGACATTCCAGCCAAGGATATAGACAGACTCAGGAACACGAAAATCTGTACTGCCGAAAACGCTGAACATGGGACTTCCGGACGACAACGATACAAGATTTCCGAACTTTTTGAGCCTAAAGAATCACATCGAAAGTTGGGTCTCCCTGTCATAGAATGGGCTGGAAAATACGCCTCTCACAGCAAAGAAGGGCAATTTTTATCGACCCTTGGTTTAAGGAGTAATCCTTCCGCTACTGAAGTCATCGAAATCATGGCTAAAGCAGCTACAGCTGGCGACAGTGCGCTTCAGGCGAAATCAATGTCTTACTTTATCACAGAATATCATACCAACAAGTACTCTACTCTCAATATGGCCAGGGTCACACTATGTTTTCTGCCTGTCGATGGACTTAACAAATTAAGTGCGCCCAAGGACTGTTTCACTCACGAAGGCGCTTCCTTATTTGGACTTGATATTCTAAGACGGGACCTCCATCCACATGCGAATATTTTTGGCGTGCAAGAGCATCCTTCAATCGTTGATTGTGTGCAATATATCATTCGGAATCCTCCAAAATCAGTAACCGAGGCCAAAAGTATTTTTGCATACATGGCTGTAAGGATTCCAGAATTGAAGTCAGCAGACGGAACTCGACTTGGAGCAGCCCCGATCGTCCCGATCTCTGCTGGTCAAGCTACAGAGAAGAAACCTATTATGCGCTACATATCGCCTGAAAGCTGTTATATTGGCGATGGAGAAGACTTCAGGGATATTTTTGATTTCGTGAATTTTGGCCAGATGGGAAATCTCTTCCTTCAAGCAATTGGATCGAAGCAGGAACCTACTAAAATCGAAGTGGCCCGCATGCTGGTCAAAGAACCGGCACGAATTTCTTCTAAATTCCAAAGTCCAGAAAAGTATTTGAAACTGCTGAGAAGTTTAGCTGAAAGCTTTTCCACTCTGAGGCGTCAAAAAGATCTTATCCGTGATATGATGAATTCTCCTTTTTTGCTGGCAAGCAAAGAGCTACCTTCGCAGCCTTCTACTACGACACAGGCTAAAGAGGTTTTGGGCGAAGCGGATGATACATTTGAAGAGGATGAACTATCTATCAAAGAATGGCGATTGACTGCCGCAAAAGACGCCGTTATCGTTGACGATTATCAAAGCTTTACACTTTTCAAAGAGCATATCCTTGCTGCCCCGCAAGAAGAGAATCTGGAGAAATTTTACGCGGCTTTGGGAACCCCGTTTTTGAGCTCCCTTGTAGAAGAACGCGCTAACTGGGGGGCTAAGTCCTCAGACCAGAAAGCTGCAACGAGGCTACAAAAGCTAATTAATGAAAGAACGCGACTTTTCCTTCACGAACAAAGTTCCGATTCTATCAAACACGATACGAAATGGCTTGAGAGACATCTCAGCATCGTGGTTGTTCATTCTATCTCCCTGCGGCGTTCTCTTAAAAACAGCAGGGCATCCCACAATCAGAAGCGAAATGCGATCATCACACCCCAAGGAAGTGGCTATACACTGTGGATCAGTCCTGGTAAATACGACTTGTACGAAATTAGTCAAGCTCTTGTTCATATACTCCTCTCGCGTCCTAAACTCCATTCTATTTTGACTCTGGAGATGTTGTTGAAGACGGATCTTTACGATCTTCGGGCACGGGGTTACAATGTTGAACGAATCCTGCGCAAGAGGCAGATGGAAGCCCAGATAGCAGAAGATCAGCGACAGAAACAGATTGAAGAAGAGAAGAAACGCATTCAGGAACAAGAAGCAGAATGGCGCAAATCTCAGGAGCAACAAACAACCGAAGAGTCCAGTTCTGGACATGCGATGCCGGGACTGTTTCCGGACTCTCCATCAAACCCCAAGCCTCGGGGTGATGATGAAAGGGTGGCCGAACATGATTTGCAGCCGCGAAGTCTTTTCTCCAATTTGACAAAGCGTTTTGGTCTCGACGACAACAAACAGTCACAGAATCCTTTCCAGTCAATCTTCCGGTCCCGATCTACACAAGAAGAGGTCTCTAACCAAGTTAATGATTCAAATATGCCACCACCTTATTCGGAGAATGATACGCAAAAATCAACTGAGAAGCCTACCGAACCCAAGGGTGTCACCTCCCCACATCAACTGCAGAATAATCTTTTGTCAGCCATTTCAGCATGTCGTCCGCATGGAGCTTCAGGCGTCTACAGTCGTCCGGCTACGGATGAGGTAAAGGAGACCAAATCGTACTGTGATGAGCGGCCCAGCCACGATCTTGAATTTGTTGCCACTCTTCCATCCGGCATGCACTTTCTCGAAGCGAAGTCGGTTGCGGACCGGTCTGCCTTTCTGTCTGAGAATTCCACCGCCATCAACACATTTGCAAAGCTTCTGGTGGAATGTGCGAGCGTATTTTCTCTCCGGCTGGAGAGTTTGAGCATATTCTATGACCCAGGTGGGAAGACAATCGCGTTCAATCGCGCTGGCAGCATTTTCTGCAACTACCTCTACTTCAGGCAACTTCATCAGGCTCGACTTTTGCAAGATCCTGTTAGTGGTAGAACTGATGCTCTTGTATACTGGTGGGTTATTCTGTGCCACGAATTGGCTCACAATCTAGTAGAGGCACACAGCTCGGACCACAGTTATTATACGTAAGTATCTAATCTTTCCCTCGTCATAGAGTTAGCTCATTACTAACAGCTGTCTCTTTATAGTGAAGGTTTTGTTGCTCAATACTTCCCCAAAGTTGCTGCAAGACTGTTGGAAAACCAGTGATAAAGTTGTGACTTGTTTAATAATATCCTGTCAGAGTAGAGATAGAGAAATTAGACTACACTCTTGCGCTTGCTTGCCACAATACAAAAAAGACCTCCTCTTGTCAATTTACATTGCACCACTATCGAAGGAATGGCGTCTGCCGCTACTGATTCTCGTACGGTATCCCATGAACCGTCTCGAAGTTCACGGCAATCGAGGAAAGGCTGGCATGTGTTCAGATATCGTCATCGACGACGAACAGGCGCTGATTCTGCCCGCCGTCCGGAATGTCGTAGGCGTACAATCAAATGCGATGAGAAACAGCGGAGAGAATGTGTATTCTGCACCAAATTTCTTGGCAACCTCAAGTCTGGAATCCACCACCTCAACACCAATGACGGTCTTTGCGCCCCAGGCTTTGGCGGCCGCTTGGCTAAGGACTCCGACAGGACCACAGCCGAGCACCAGACGGTCTGGTGGGCACGAAGGCCGGCTGTTCTGGTGATTGCAACGGCGACAGAGACGCGCTCGACCATCGCAGCTTCTTCCATTGCCAAAGAATCAGGGACTTTGTAGCAGAAGTCTGCTGCGTTGACATAATTTCCAGTTTCGGCTAGCGACAGGGTCCAAACAGTAGTCCATTTATGCGAGTCAGCTTGCGGGTCCCCCCGCAAAAGCTAAAGCCCCACAAACTTGATGCTTTTGCTCCTAACGCCTCGAGTTGCCTCTCGCGTTGTATTTCCTTGTATAAATATGCAGTCGGTAACAGTGCGATCCATACTTTGCAAAAATGTACTTCTTGGAATTGTTTTGGTCATCTAAGGCCACCTGCCCTTGCTGCTGCCTTTTTGGACATCTTTGTTTATATTCCTAGTTTCCCGTTGTAGATGCAACAAGGCAGGTGTCAATGACAACACTGGTATGAAGAAACCATATTTTGGTCAAGTAGAAGAATGGTTGGTCTTTGGATCACAGTGAGCTTCACTACCGAGACTATCAAGAAGATGCTCTAGCTGACAAACCGCTTGCTCTAGGTTGCCTGTGCAACTGACATGACGCTTTTTGGATATGATCAAACTGTATTCAGTACACCCTAATGCCGCATGTTGTCAATATTTGGCTAGCTTGTGCTTACCACTAAAATAGGCAGTGCCGTTGTTACACAAAATTTCCTGGGAGTGCACGATCTAGTTGGCCCAAGCAAGACAACGGGCTTATGAACCGTCACGGCAATTTACGATGTTGGATGCTTTCTTGGAGCCATAATGGCATTCACCATTGAAGAACGACTTGGCCGGAAGAAAGTTATTTTAGGCAGTACCTTTGCCATGGCTACCGGTACTCTCCTTTAAGTCACCTCCTTCCGCAGATGTGTGTCGGTCGAGTGATACTTAGGTAGACTGCGTTTTCTTTCCTGCTTGTGACCTGTGAGCTCTTAATAGTTAACACTCACAGAATTGGCAATGGTATCAATACTGCCAGACCGAGACCGCCGCAGCCCGATGGAGAGGACAGCTTGCCATTCTGGAAATGGTAACGGACATTGCAGGGTTTACCCTGGTTAACTGGATTAACTACGGCCTATCCTTTGTTGGTGGTACTTTTGCATGGAGATTTCCGATTGCTTTTCAATGTTTCATCATTTTCATCCTTTTTGCGACAGTCCCGTGGCTCCCCGAGTTTCCAAGGTTGGTAGTTTGTGTATCTTAGGGTTATTTAATCTTTGCTCACATGTATGAACCCAAAAGATGACTTCTATCACACGGAGGAGATGTTATGGTGATTGAAGTTCTGGCTTGTCTCGAAAGCAAACCGCCAAACGACCCCTATATTTCAACCTTCCGCAATGAAATTGAATAGGCAATCCATTACGAGCGTGAGAATGCTGTGCATTAGAGAGACCTATTCCTACTACGAAAAAACAAGGATGACACCGAGGCCCTCAGGCGCTTTATTCTAGGTGCCGGCACCCAGTTCATGCAGCAATTCCAGGGCATCAACATCATGTCTTACTACTTACCTACGGTGCTGATCAACTCGGTTGGCCTGTCCGACCCTATGTCCCGACTTCTGACCGCTTGTAACGCGACCTCCTATCTCATAATTTCTAGTTCGGCCATCTTACTAGTGGAGCGCCTAGGTCCAGGGGGTCTTATATTAATATCAACTGCTGGAGAGTTGTTTTCTTTCCTGGTTATCACCATCTTGCTGCGCTACGCGAGTCCCAGCAGCAATGGGATGAAAGCGGCATCTGCTACGATTGCTTTCTTCTTCGTTTACTACATTGCGTTCGGTATGGGCATGCTCGGTGTTCCCTAGCTATACCCAACTGAGATCAGTTCGCTTCCCATGCGAACCAAGGGGGCAGCTGTTGCGACGGCTACTAACTGGTAAACAATATATATTCAAGGGTGACATGTTTTTCACACTGGATACTAATGCATAGGTAGGATTACCACCTTTGTTATTGTGGAGATTACTCCTATTGGCATCCAGAATATTGGCTGGCGGTTCTGGATAGTCTGGACCATTTTCAATGCTGCCCCCCTCCCGTTAATTTACTTTTTCTATCCTGAATCAGGTATGTGATTCATTGAACATATCTCTCGAGTTTGCTAAACTATCTCTAGCCAACCGCACACTCGAAGATCTTGATGCTTATTACCGCACCAATCCTCCGCTGATCGTCGTCGGAGATCCCGATGCAATTTGCGTCAAGCGGCCGCAGAAGTATATCGATCACGAGCAGGAAGAGCTGAAGAAGAACGCAAAAGAAGGCAATATAAACACATACAAGTCACAGTCACACAACGCCGAGCACGTCGAGGAGGCAAAGGGCGATGACATCCCCATGTAAGCATGTTCAGCACGTGTCGTGGTCAAGGTCCCAGGACTCCTCCAAGCAAGTGACTTTATACCTTGATTGAATATAAAACGAGAATAAAAATCTCTTGCCCCGTATGTATACTTTTATTTAGAAAAAGTATCTGTATGGAAATCCCCTGACTGTCATACATTCGTCGATTTTGCGCTAGTCCGTATTTGGTTAGTAACAGAATTCGCCGGGAAATACCACTAGTATATATACAGCTAGCGCAATGTCAACCGTTTTCTCGGGATTAACAGCGGCGAACCAATCACGGCATCGAATGCTTGAAAATACAGTTTCGATCGGTCCCCGGTTATCGTCGCCGTAACTTCCCAGTCTCGACAATAATTTTCGCCTCGCCCGAACAACATGTCTCTGGAACATTGAGTAGTCTGATTCCTGCTCTTTAAATATCCGATTTCCTTGCCGATGATCTATTCTCAAAATCTGTCGCATTCCTCTTCTTATCGTCCCAGTACCTGCATTTACCAGTGCATGTGTATGCGGCATTGAGAAATTTGACCCGCAATCAATCAATCTTTGAGATGGAAACTTGTCTGAATGATGCCCCAGCTGCTGGCCCTGGTTCGGCCCCGGCGAAAAGAAGCATACTATACTTGGACGCTTATGACTCATTCTCCAACAATGTCATTTCCATGCTCGAAGAAAATCTAGATGTCCATGTCACAGTACTGACAGTCGACTCGGAATGGCCCGAGCAAGGAATGAGCAGCTTTCTGGCTGGCTTTGATGCCGTTGTCTTGGGACCCGGACCAGGGAATCCAGGATGTGCAGCAGACATTGGCATCATGAGAGATGTGTGGGATCTCGAAGAAGAAAACTTAGTTCCCGTGCTAGGCATTTGTCTCGGCTTTCAAAGTCTGTGTCTTCATCATGGGATGTCTATCAAACGGCTTCCGTGCCCTTTGCATGGCCAAGTGCATCGCTTACGCAACGAAAATGGTGATATTTTTGCTGGGTTGGATGATTTTGAAGTCACTTTATATCATTCCTTATATGCTTCGACTGATGATACTATGCCTGGAAATGTCTTGAGTGAATCTTGTCTACCAGATGCGACTGGGCCACTTTCGTTTCTTGCCTGGTTGTCAGTCGAGGAGACTGAAATGCAAACTCGAAGAATCCCAATGGCAGTTCGCCACAAGGAAAAGCCCTTTTGGGGATTTCAATTTCACCCAGAGTCTTGCAAGTCGGATGCCAATTCTTGCAGAGAATTGCTAAGCCGGTGGTGGGCAGCAGCTTTGGAATTTAACCGAGACTCGTCACGTTCCATTCAACCTCGTCCAATCGAGCGGCCTCTGAGCAATTCTACAGGGTCAAACCCTCAGAAACATTTGGGAAGTATTTTTGACAGTTTTACATCGGATACTGCACAAGAATGCTTTCGCCGTTCATTTTCTTTGCAAGACTTGTGTGCAGAGAATATTTTTGAGCTAGTCAACACTCCTGGTTCCCCATCGGTACTCTTTCAGTCGAATGGAAGATATAGTATCATGTCGATCCTGTCTCCCCAGAGTTGGAGAATGGAATACTTCGTTCCAAGGCAGACCCTTGATATCTACACGATCAGCACGTCGACGACAACAGTCGAGGAACAAACCAATGTTTCAGTGGATGCTCTTTGGGATGCGCTTAGACATGTAATGAATAAGAGAAGAGTTCTGTCAGGAAGACAAGACGTTCCCTTTTGGGGAGGGTTTCTGGGATATTTTTCCTACGAAATGGGGCTTGCTGGCCTGGCCCATCCCAAGACATCGCCACTTCTATCATCTAATCCTTGGAATGTGAAATCAGATGAAAAACCTAGCGATGCTGTTCCTGATGTCAGCTTGTTGTGGGTTGAGAGAAGCATCGTCATTGACAATAATCTGCAAACTGTTCACATTCAATCGACACGAGAAGCCGATGATGTGTCGAATGGCTGGTTAGACACGGTTAATGAACGAATATGCGAGTATGCTTCCGTTCAAAGAAGCCAGGAAGCTGTTACAACCACTTCCAAAACTATTGAAATCGAACGCCATCACTTCCTCACCACCACGGAAAGAGAACTAGTCGACAAGCTCCTTGAAGGATCTACAATGATTACACCCGACGAAGCATCATACAAGTCCAAAATTGACGAGTGTCAGGAAGAACTCAAGGCAGGAGAGTCTTACGAACTTTGCCTCACTGGGGAGACAACCATCACTTTGCCAGCACTTGCAGATGAAAACCTCCACAAACTGCGCCCGTGGCTGATATACAAGAAACTCAAGGCATACAATCCCGCAGTTTTCAGTGCCTACGGATGTCTTGGTCGTGTCAAGATAGCGAGTAGTAGCCCTGAATGTTTCCTCAATTGGGATAGGAAGTCGACCCTCGAGATGAAGCCCATGAAGGGAACGGTACGAAAATCTCCGGGGATGACCTTTGAGAAAGCAAAGGAGATCCTTGGATCGACCAAGGAGATGGCAGAAAACCTCATGATTGCGGATTTGATCCGCCATGATTTGTATGGAATTTGTGGATCAGGAAATGTGCACGTTGAAAAACTGCTGGAAGTCGAAGACTACGGCCGTGTCTACTCAATGATTACTCACGTTAAAGGAGTTGCTGATAATAAGTCGGATGAAGCACGCAGCACAAGCATGGCTGTACACGGGTTGACAACTCTTCAGCGCTCTCTGCCCCCGGGTTCTATGACTGGAGCGCCCAAAGAGCGTTCATGCATGCACCTCGATCGGATAGAAGGAAGGCAGCGTGGTTTATACTCAGGCGTCATGGGGTATCTTGACCTCGGCGGTGCTGGCAGTTTCTCGGTTTTGATACGAACAGCATTTAGCTGTTCAGGGGACAATGAGAGCAGCCCCGAAGTATGGCGTGTTGGTGCGGGGGGGGCAGTGACTATTCTGAGCACGACCCAAGGCGAGTGGGATGAGATGATCACGAAGCAGAGAACCGTGGCCAGTATATTTGGGTCTGCCAAGTGAGATGGATTATAGTAATGAGCATAACGAGAGGGGTTTTAACATTTTGCAACGCTAACGAGGATTCAACAATTGCATGGCAAGAGGCGTTCAACACGGGATTTTAGAAGCAGATACATAGATCAGACATTTGAAGACATCAATTCATTCTAGAGCTGTATGTACAAGCATATATAATTTTGGAGTAATTGCAATCATTTTACAAGTCGGGATCCAGAGAAGACATTGAAATAGGGGAATAGGCGTATGAAATCTGCGATGCTGACCGCTTGAAATGAAAGAAACAACTATCATCACACATTAAATCATCTTACAAGCCTCTCCTAACCACGTTGTCAATAGACTGAGCCACATATGTGACATTTGTCGGGCTCACTGTTGAAAGTCAGTTTCGATTTTTAAAGAGATGATTAACGAAAAATAGATACTCACATCCACTGACGGAAATTCTTCCAGACTTGAGCAAATAAATATGAAACTCCTCCTTCATTGCCACAATTTGACCTGGCGTCAGCCCAGTGTATGAGAACATTCCGATCTGGTTAACAATATGCTCCCATGTTCCAGGCGTTTTCAGTCTCAGAAGCTCTTGGTACAGTTCTTGGCGCATTTTGATGAGTCTCGAGCTCATGACGGTCAGATCATCATACCATTGCGCGCGCAAAGTCGGGTCGGCGAGGACGCGCTTAACAACAGTGCTGCCGAATTTGGGCCCCATGGAGTATTCGCCGCGAATGATATGGCACAGGTTTTTCTGGATCAGATCAGTCTCGGATGGGTTAGAGCCGTTTGTGACGAGATGGAAGGCGCCTGTTCGGTGGCCGTAGAGACCAAAGTTTTTAGAGAAGCTCTGAGCAACGCACATTTCCATGCGCGGCTCTAGGTTGAAGAAGTACCGGACGGCCCAGGCATCTTCTTCCAGAGAACCGGAGGCGAAACCCTGGTAGGCCGAGTCAAAGAAAGGGAAGATTCGTTTTCGCTGGCACAGTTCGGCGATGGCCTTCCACTGCTCCTTGGTTGGGTCAACACCGGTAGGGTTGTGGGCGCAGGCATGCAGCAAGATCACATCCCCAGCCTCAGCCTCAGCCTCCAGAGTAGCAATGGCATTTTCAAAGTCGAACGCGCAGGTTTCGGCGTTGAAGTACGGGTACCCTTTGCGTTTGATTCCCTGGAGATCCCAGATGGCGTGGTGGTTTGCCCACGTCGGTGTCGACACCCAGACATTCTTGGGCTTGTAGTGATGGGCCAGAAAGGCTGCGCCGACATGGTTGGCGCCTGTGCCGGCGACGGTCTGGACGGAAACGATGCGCTGCTTTGCAGCCTTTTCGGCCGGGATTTCGGCGTCGAGATTGAAGCCGAACATGAGGTCTCTGGCGGCCTTTGTGAAGACAGTGTCACCCTCGATGGGGAGGTATTCGTGGCGTGCGGCGTCGTTCTCGCGGCTCAGTTGCTCCTCGATCTTCTGCACCGAACACAGCGGCCATGGCTGACCCTCGGCGGTGCGATAGACGCCAATTCCCAGGTTCACCTTCTTGGGATGGGCGTCAGCAACGTAGGCATGGTTGAGGGCGAAGATCTCATCGACAGGGGCGTCGGGGAGGTTCGCAAAGGACGATCCTTGGGATGGCTTCTCGATCAACATTTTTTTTTTCTTTTCGGTCTGTATTCTTCGGAGGGTAAGACGTATACGGGTTATGGGAGGACAGAGAGAAAAGAGAGTGAGAGAGAGAGAGAGAGAGAGGAAGAGGAAACACGCGCCAAGTTATGTACAAACAGGAGTAAGCATAAGCTTGCGAGAAACACTGGCGTCAGTCATGCTTTGTCTTTGTGCCCCGCCACGATCAGGGTTAAAGGTTTGCCGTTTGTGGATATCTTCTTTTTTTTGCCCGCCATTTCCGTCGGCAGCCGGCGCCCGGCTATTTTCGGTGAAGCCGGCCGGCCACGCGACGCCGGTTTTTGACTTTGGCATTTCTGCGTCATTGCGATTTCTGCTTGTCGAGGACAACTTTTGCATGCCAGAAGACTCGGGATGCCCTTGGGTCCCTCGCAGAGCGAGGCGATTCGCCATGCAACATGCCGCGACTTGGCTGTTGCCGGGTATTTCGCACCAATCAGCGGTTTGGCCCCTCGTATCACTCTCTAGACTAAGTAATGAGAGTGAGTTTGCTGTATGATCATAGAGGATGAGGTGAGACCGGTGTGCCGATTAGCAATCAGTCTCACAAGAATCGCCAGGGACACGCCCATCCTGAACAGCAGTCATGCTGCATACAAATGGCGGTCAGGGCCAGCTATAGGTGTGATTAAGCTGCATCTATGTGAATAGCTCGACTATCGGCTTAGTCTGCGAACTTTCTGTTACTTGCATAACAAGGGCTTACACGTAAGCATAAGCTTCGTGATGTAGATTGTTGAGTCACGACGATCACAGTACATCTTGGACGCCGATATCGCTCAAAGCTGTGCTGAATCGTGATTTAATAGATTTAGTTGGTTTTGACTGGAGTATTTGCATTAGATCTTCCAGAGGTCTCTTATGTAGAACAGCACTTGAGTACATTGATAGTTTACATGTAATTGCGCATGGCATCAATTTATATGCATAATGCTTGACGAGAACATAATCAATTGGTGTCAACGGTTGAACGGTTCGACAATTGATGTATATCCGATATATATATTTGTGTGTACACGTGTATGTATGTATCAATTGTATTCATCAATCTGCCTAATGCAACATTGAAGCTGCTTCATGTTGTCTCGATGTCAACTTCAATATTGATTTCTAACCAATCAAGTATATATTAATGGACAATCACATCAATTGATCAATTAAACAGTAGCTATTTCCTGCACCTATGTATGGTGTTGCACGCTAACAAATCGGAAGAGTGGTACATGTCGTACGTAAATTACACATTTTATCCGCAGCGACGTGCGTAATTTTGGTACGCAACAATACCGGGGACGGGAGTTTCCGGCTCAGCGGCGCTGCTGGGGAGTTTTTTTTTCCGAGCAAAACAATAAGCAGCGAAAGCTCCTTCGCGTTCCGACACCAGCTCCTGACCAAACCTCTTCTTCTGTGCAACTTCGTCTTGACGGAATTCGTCCACTGTCGGCAATTGACCTCTCGAGGATTCGACCTACCGACTGACTCAATTGGCAAAGACCGCTGCAACGCTCTCACATCATGGCATCTCGGCTATCGGTCCGGATATTGACACATGCTGGACGTACAGCGTCCACCTGTCTTCCCCGCGCCGCACACCTCTCCCCCACTCTCCCTGTGAATAGCATTACATCTGCTGCTCGTGTGTCGCAATACTCTCGCCTTCAGTCCATTTCCAACCAGAGAACATTTACTTCTTCCGCGAAAATGGTGAGCCGACTGCTTCGAAGCTTTGCGCAGAGAATACATGCCTCCGGGAGCATGCGGAATCGCCAACCAGAATCGACACTGACAGGGATCTTCCTCTAGGCTTCAAACACTCGCATTGAGACCGACGCCTTTGGCGAGATCGAGGTTGGTGTACTCTGGATGCCGTCAACTTTGAATATGACGACTAAAGAATTGCCAGGTCGCAGATGACAAGTACTGGGGTGCCCAGACCCAGCGGTGTGTCTCCGATAGCCTCCCCATGCTTTACACCTATGCATTCCTAACTTGAAATAGCTCGCTGGGCAACTTCAAGATCAACCAGCCTCAGGACCGTATGCCCCCGCCGGTTGTCAAGGCCTTTGGTATCCTCAAGGGTGCTGCCGCTACTGTCAACATGCGCTATGGATTGGGTAGGAGTTGAATGCATGATTGGGGACGAGCAAGTCTGACAGAACTTTTTTCCTTGAATAGACCCTGAAGTCGGAAAAGCAATCCAGCAAGCCGCTGCCGAAGTCGCCGATGGCAGCCTCATCGACCACTTTCCCCTTGTCGTTTGGCAAACCGGCTCTGGCACCCAGTCCAACATGAACGCCAACGAAGTGATTTCTAACCGTGCTATTGAGATTCTCGGCGGAAAGAAGGGCAGCAAGAAGCCTGTCCACCCCAACGACCACGTCAACATGTCTGCTTCGTCCAACGACTCGTTCCCGACCGTCATGCACATTGCCGCTGTCATCGAGACCGAGAACACCCTGTTGCCGTCATTGAAGAGCTTGCGAAATGCTCTCCAGGCCAAGGTTGACGCTTTCAACCACATCATCAAGATCGGCCGTACTCACCTTCAGGACGCCACTCCTCTGACTCTTGGTCAGGAATTCTCTGGCTATGTCGCCCAACTCGACAGTAACATCAAGCGCATCGAAAACACTCTTCCCGATCTCCGTCTGCTCGCCCAGGGAGGTACTGCCGTCGGTACCGGGCTGAACACTTTCAAGGGATTCGACGAGCAGGTTGCTGCCGAGATCAGCAAGCTCTCCGGTACCGAGTTCAAGACTGCCCCAAACAAGTTTGAGGTCCTGGCTGCACACGATGCCGTCACCGAGGCTTCTGGATCCCTGAACACCCTCGCCACCTCTCTTTTCAAGATCGCCCAGGATATCCGTTACCTCGGCTCTGGCCCACGCTGTGGTCTCGGAGAACTTCGTCTCCCGGAGAACGAGCCCGGTTCTTCCATTATGCCTGGCAAGGTCAATCCTACCCAGTGTGAATCTTTGACCATGGTGTGTGCGCAGGTCATGGGTAACCACGTCGCAACCACCATCTCCGGTATGAATGGCCAGTTCGAATTGAACGTCTTCAAGCCCGTGATGATCCGCAACTTGCTCCACAGCATTCGCATCTTGGCCGATGGCATGGCTAGTTTCGAGAAGAACCTCGTTGAGGGACTGGAGGCTGACGAGAAGCGCATTGACTCTCTTCTCCACGAAAGGTACGTTTTATTTTATTTTATATTTTTTGATCTCCTATGGATTGAGTGGTAACTAATCTGATTCTTATTTAGTCTTATGTTGGTGACATGCCTGAACCCGGTTATCGGCTACGACATGGCATCCAAGGTTGCCAAGAATGCGCACAAGAAGGGCCTTACGCTCAAGGAGAGCGCTATGGAACTCAAGGCTCTGAGTGAGGAAGATTTTGACAAGTATGTCCGCCCTGAGCTGATGATCAGCCCCAAGGAGAAGAAGTAGGCGGAGAGGATTAAAGCTGTTCGCTTGTATTCAAGTTAATAAAGAGCGCTATGTAAAATTACAATATATACAATTCCATCATACATATTATCTATCAACATTTACAGCCAAAGCAAAAGACCTACGTTACGACATTTAACTCCGTGGAATTCTTGAAACCCTTCATAGGCCGACCTCAAGCTTTATGTATGTACCTCACATTGGAAAAATTTAAACAGTAAGAAAACTGAGTAACAAGGTTTCTTAGTCTCTTACGTATAGTTTGCGGTCCCTTGCAGTAAGCAATGTCAACAGAAGCACCATAAACCCTAAAAGTCGAGCAGTGAATAAAAGCAATTTGGTTTGAAATTTCTCGGGGATGACGCGTGAAAAGTCTCTTTTCGGAGGACGTTTACCGGGAAAATTTGTATGGTAGATCAATCCTTATTATTATACTGATCTGGTCAGTCAAATTGACATTATTCGAAATAAGCTCAGACTGGCTCGCATTAGTGATTGTCCATACGTTGGCACTAACAATTATCAACTTATTCCGTATGCAGCTAAATCGTGCAGATCGGCTTACTGAATTAAGTAAGAATTTATTTCACGTCGTAGGTAACTGAGCTTGAAGGCTAGTGCATATTTAAATTCTAGAATACGGAGTAAGTAGATACAAAATGAACTATGAAAACAATACCATGGTAGCAAAGCGATAGAATGTGGCTGAGAATTTGTGACTGTATGACACCAACAAGAAGCAACATCCAGCAATGAAAATTATGCCCCGATACAATACTAAATAGCCCTGCGCTGCAGAGACATACGGTGAAACTGATGACATCCAACGGCAAGCAATGTATGAATATATTTCTTTTGAGCTTGAGATAATCTGGCTAGCACTATTTTCTGCATTTACACCCCACTTCAATGGGAAAATCAATATTGAACCAGCCAGTTTTCTGTCAGCTCTGTCATAGCTCAATATATCTCAAACCAAAAAATTCTCCCGGGGGGATTATGAAGAGGAGTGTTATTACCAAGGACATTAAGGGGGAATTTTCTCGAGTCTTAAAAATAGAAGCATGACGCGACTTGTCTCACATGCGCCTCGGTGGGTCATATATTGCCGCCCAAATTCGGCAGGCGGTCTGGGATCTGAGTCCTGAGACAAGGGCTGAACCTATTATTTACGCTTGGTTTCCCCTTGAACACAGTTCGATATTTACTTAATACGTCCTTCGTTTGTCGAATAACTTTTTTGCTTTGGAATAAACTATCTAAAAGAAATAAACACACACAAAAATGACCACAGACCTCTACTCAATCCCTGCGGCCAACGCTGCCAACCCGCCAGACACCCCCCGCACAACAACAGACAACGAGACCGCCGTTCTCGCCAACACGCTCAATGTCAATGGCAATAGCAATGGCGACACCAATGGCTCGATAAAGCCTGCAGCTGCCACTAATAATACCACCACGCCCGCCTCAGACGAAGAAGAACCTCTCTTTTCGCCCTCGCTCATCTCCCCCGAGATCCAATCCGTCTTGCCCGAGGGGTACAGCGCTCGCCCACTGCGTCGCTCCGACTACCATCTCCGATACCTCGATGTGTTACGTGTTCTCACCACCGTCGGTGACATTACAGAGGCCATGTGGAACGAGCGATATGACTACCTCAAGAAGCGGAATGACGAGTATTATCTGATTGTCATCTGCGACGGCTCCGGCAAGATTGTGGGAACTGGGAGCCTGATTGTCGAGCGCAAATTCATCCATACACTGGGCCTTGTCGGCCATATTGAGGATATTGCCGTTTCGCAGGATCAGCAAGGCAAGAAGTTGGGATTGAGAATTATTCAGACCCTGGACTATGTTGCCGCCAAAGTTGGTTGTTACAAGGTTAGTTATTCGTCCTTGACTTGTCTTGACAAAAGTGTTCATTTCGCTGACTTTCTTTTTTTTAAACAACAGACTATCCTCGATTGCTCAGAAGTCAACGAAGGCTTCTATATCAAGTGTGGCTTCAAGCGTGCCGGCCTCGAAATGGCGCACTATTACTGAGCTCGTTTTCGTCTCTTTCAGCTGTTTGTTTGACCATTTTCGATTTGAGTGTTTGTATGAATAAATTTGTCCATGTGGATCTGTCTCCATGGAGGTTTGGGCTGTGAGAGTTGTAAGATGGATTCTTGCATTGGTCGGTCTTGTCTATTTTTTTTTTTATTTCTTTTTCACAGCGACCTTGCGTTTAGTTACCAACTGCCTCGGCAGAGGTAGTATAAATAGTCATTGTTTGTACACTACTAGAGATCTACTTAATGATATCTCTTCCTTGCCTCTACAGAACAAGTAAAGATCCAATTAACATCGGGAATGAAATTATAGAATGGTTTTGTGACATTAGATTCAATATTGACCTGGGCACAACGGCTCCCCTTTGCAAGGATATGATCTACACAAGGATGGAGCACTATTTATCATGTCACAAAAGAAAAACAGGACGGTTTAGAAGAGGAGTAATTTTGGGTTTAAAAAACTCCCTCGTAGACGTCCTAGCCGAAACACCACGTCTCAGCGTTCATATGCCCAATAATGAATTTCTTTTTTTTTTCCATTGATACTGTAAAAAACAGTCCAGCTCCAGATAAACATGTAGTAAGAAAGAAATCCCAGGAAACCGTTAAGCGTTCTCCGCAAAATTCCACTCCGCATGCACCTCCATTTATTTGTCTCATATCACATGGGTGAAATTTAACGAGTTCGGGCGGCAACCTTGGGGGCAGCACCCTTGGCACCCTGCTTGCTCTGGATGCGCTGGGCCTTGCCGGCGGAGGCACTGGCGGCATTCTTGGCCTTTTCGGCCTTCTTCTTGCTCTCAGCAGCGGCCTTCTTCTCCTTGGCGTCCTTGATGGCCTGTTGGCGGGCGGCGGCACGAGCCTCGGGGCGCTGGCTTCGTCGCTCCTTGATCACATCGAGAGAAGCACCAACGACAGCACGCTGGGCCTTGACGACACGGCGAGTACGCTTCTTGGCGACTTCCTGTAGTTCGATTCAGTCAGCATGGACCTTCTGATAACTCTTCCACAATGTCCTTCAGGGTGTATATCAAAATCTCAAATGTCCCTCGATGGACCTCAAATATGACGAAAAAGGAAGAATAACTGGGCTACCGACCTCAGAGATACCCTTGCGGTGCTGGCGACGGTAAAGGACGGTCCACGATATCCGGCGAGGGTTCTTGCGCTGGAGGAAAAGGGACTCCGATTTTCCATTCTGGAAGCGGAAGATCTTGCTGTCGCCACGGACGTACAGCTTACCCTGTTGGAAACAAAACAAATGCGTTAGAAATTGTTGAAACTGGATCATTTTTTGACAGTCCCTCGTCGGTCGATATGCCACTGGGGTTGTCCTGCGGTCGCACCAGTTGAGGTGGCACACCGAACAATTTGGGTCTGTCTCTGCGAAAAACACACCTTTCCAGGGTAGATCTTCTGGCCGGAAAAACTGTCGTCGTAGGTACGCATCTTGAATGCTGGAGATGCGCAACCGGTCGAGACGAAATTTGTCGATGGGCGTTTTGAGTGTTGCAGTCGAGGCGTGGCGGCTCCCGTTGGATGATTCAATTGTGGTGCGGGTGGACTCGCTAAACCAGTCACGTGATGCCCACTGCCCTTTGCCTTGGGCGTTTGGCTCCCGCGGCTCTCCCGCAGCTGAACCACATGAGGGCAGAGGAAATACTTGGGTTTGACGTCGAGTGGTGAACTAATTTCAGCATCACCTACCTAATTATTCTCCTATCTCCGCTGGGCAGTGATGTTCATGGGAAATTGCATCGTTCCACTCAGGAGCGTTTGTTGATGCTGTTTGCTGAAATTATGTTGCCAAGCCATGTACCATCAATTGATATCGCCATCTTCTAGATTCGCTCTGCTATTCATTATTACACGGTGGCAATTGACTCGGTCTTTGACCCAATATATACCCTTTTTTCTTCAATGACTCTAGAGCCCATCTGCGCTCAAGAGTATTGTTGAGCGTGTATCTATTTAACATGATTGTATCCTAAAGGTTGAAAAGAAAGTAAAAATATCGCTAATGTCGCATAAATGGGGAACTTTAACGCCGGGCATGAGGACTGTCCTGAATCTCCGTATCATCGTCTCCCATAAGACTTGCGCACTGCCTGTTGCGCACTGTCATCGTCGGATCCTGCATGGACAGGACAGGAGAAACTTCCGTCGCCAGCACATTTCGATATGCTGGTCCAGGAGTCCCAGGGAATAAGAAAATATTTCTTGTCTTTTGGGCAGCAGTTTCTTTAGGCCATGGCATGAGTTCGTGTCCATTCCTTGGCGGTCTGAATTGCTGCTGGTTCATCCTCCTTCCATCGCTGCGCCACATCGTTAGCGAGCGGATCGTCGGGGTTTGGAGCCCCCAGCAAGGCTTGAATCGAAAGGAGGATTGTGCGGATTTGCAACGCAGGAGACCAGTTGTCTAGCAGACGTTAGTCATGGCGCTTTCAAGCTTCACTTCTCAAAGTCATACTCTTCAGAACATCCAAGCAAATACGCCCCAAGCGGTCAATATTCGGGTGATATATCTTCGTCAGAAATCGAATCTTAGGAGGCGTCATCGGATAGTCATCGGGAAGAAAAAGCTCGGCTCGAAAGATACCCCCTGTATGCCCGTTAACTTGTGACTATGAAATGTTGATGAATAGCAATTTATGTACCTTCGTAAGGAGACTGGGCCGGGCCGTGGATCGTCACGTCAAAATACCGCAAGTTTTCTTCATGAGGAACTGCATTGATGCCCGGTACTCTGCTGTAAGTTAGACAAACGGTCACTATATTCTTGCTGTTTGAACTTACGGTTCTGCCATGAGACGCTCGGTCTCCTTGATGATCCGCTTCGGCAGCGCCGCCATATTCTTTGTATTTCAGATCGTAAAGCCTGGGGATGAACATATGGATTAGTGACAGCTGAGATGAAAGTTGTATGACAAAGCCAATAGATACAATGGATAGCGGGGTGATGCTAGTGAGAAAACTGGCTATACCTTGCAGTATATCTTTTATTGGATACGGAAAACACACAGAATACTCTTCTGTTAAGGTAAGAATCGAAACAAGCCGCAGCGATTAAATAGTACACAGTCAGTTGGCATCGACAAACTTCTCGTACAGGCCGGAACGCAAAGCGGGAAAGAGGGGCTCCTCCGATTGCAGCCTCTGGTCCGCCGTACTGGTCCTTATCGGCGCTACGGGCGACCCGGACACGCCAGGTACGCAACTCCCGTGATTTGGAGCTTCCTCATTCCCCACACCTGTGCGGTGCGCAAGCTCCACTGCTTAATGTACATACCTGTCAACGGTCTGCCAAGCTGCAAGATATTCTTGCCCGCCCGTCAATACCTGTACCGTTTTCCCATGAGGTAAATGATGGCCTTATATTAACGAAACGGATCGTTGCTGCAATACCATTTCATCGCGTACAAAATGCGGCGCTCTAGCAATGGTACCTCCAGAGCGTGAGCGACATTGACATCCACAGCGACTTTCCAATTCCCTGCGATCCTAAAGGTTGAACCGGCACATCATACCACTACGTTCACCTCACCATGTCGAGCCCCGCTGATTCCAAGGCCCCGGCCTCTGCCTTCGAGAGTCCCACCTTTGGTGAGGACAGCTCCTTCCACGTCGAGCAACCCGTGGGTTCTATGTCCATTTCGCCATGTGGACGAGATGTTGTTCTGGCGTCAAAGGAGGGGCTTCATGTTATCGACCTCGATTCACCATACTCGCCGCCTCGATATCTTCCTCACCATACCCCATGGGAGGTCGCTGATGTTCAATGGTCTCCGTTCGGACACAGGGATTACTGGGTCGTTAGTACGTCGAATCAGAAGGCCCTGGTATGGAATCTTGCAATGAAAAATTGGGAAAATTCGATCGAATACGTCTTACATGCCCACTCACGTGCCATCACCGACATCAACTTTTCTGCCCATCACGCCGATATACTTGCCACCTGTGCCGTTGACAGTTTTGTACACTGCTGGGACCTGCGAATTCCGGCGAGGCCTGTTGTCTCGTTCTCCGACTGGTTCGCTGGGGCAACACAAGTTAAATGGAATCGGCAAGACCCGCACATTATTGCGAGTTCACACGATAAATATCTACGAATATGGGACGACCGCATGGGTGCAAAACCGTTACGGTCTATTGAAGCCCATAGCACAAAGATCTACGGAATTGATTGGAATCGAATGCGCCGCGAAGCTATTGTGACATGCTCACTAGACAAAACTATAAAAGTCTGGAATTACGACGCCGAATGCGACACCCCGGAAAAGATGGTCGAAACCTCGTTTCCAGTTTGGAGAGCTAGGAATACACCCTTTGGCTTCGGAATTTTAGCCATGCCTCAGCGGGGTGACAATGATCTTCATCTATATAGCCGACGTCGAACAGACATACACGGGCCGGGTGAAGGCCTCCCATTAGTTCACAGCTTTCCAGGTCATAAAGGGCAGGTCAAAGAATTTCTGTGGAGACCAAGAGGAGCCGTGGTAGACGGGTTGGACCACAGAGAGTTTCAATTAGTATCATGGGGTGCTGATAGAGAGCTCCGCCTACATCGAGTCGACCCAGACCTTCTTCGGGCAGTTGGTTATGAGCAGGGGAAGTCGTTTGATTTCAGCCTAAATCTCACCCGTCAAGGATCTGTCTACAAAACGTTTCGTGACGAACCCCCTGACGAAGAACTCAGTGACTCGATATACGCAGAAACTGTTATTTCTAGTGGAACACGGCCTCAGGTCAGTGCTGGCATTGGGACTAATAATGTGTCAACCAGGTACTCTCGAATTCCACCTCACGGGGTTCATATTGAACCTAGAGTTGGGATGCAGGGTCGTTCCCAATTAAGAACAAATCAGAATCCGATTGCTTGGATGCGGGGTGTAAAGATATCCGGCTGGGATATCGAAACACTTGGGGATGAGATCACGCATGTTGGCGAGAAGTTTTCCAAGGTTGATTTTGAGTCAGTTGATGTGCGCCAACGAAAAGTGACCATCTCACTTCATGGTCCTTGGGCTGCTGAAGGCGGTTCGTTGTTTTTGAAACTTGATATCAAGTTCCCGAGTGACTATCCACGAACCGCGATTCCCAGTTTTCGCATTCAGAAAACTGCTGCTATGACTGATGAGCTTTCCGAGACCATAACATCCGAACTACGGACAATTTCCGAAACATATCTCTCCCGCAAACGTGGATGCCTCGAAGGCGCGCTTCGTTATCTTCTTGGGGAATGCAATCTTGAAGAAAGTATAGCTCTGGTACTGGGAGAGACCATCGATACAGTCAAGTCGCCCGTTTCGGGATTGGAAGATGATGAGTCGAGTGACGAGGACGAAGATGTCGGCCAATTCGAGAAAGAGGAGCTGGGATTGAGCTCTGAATCGCTTCGACCAATCAATGCCAATGTCATGGTCCCTGTTGCCAGAGTCTGCGGTGCTACCTGGAGCCAAGACGGCCGGCTCGTTTGCTTTTTCCCATCAAAGAAGGACAAAACTGGCTCGTTGTTTGATTCGTTGGGCTTCAAGGATTTTGGTCGTTTCTCGCGCAATGATAAAGTTTTTGAAGGCTTTGGTCGTCTGCAAACAAGCTCGCCCAGTCGTCTCACGCCCGGGAAGGCTCTGGGAACAATGAGCCTAACCGACGACGGGGGATCTGATTACTCTGATGATTCAGATACGGATTCTTCCAGTTCATCAGGTTCATCAGACATTCTATCAGGCCTACCAAATCGCTTCCCCGCGGCACCAATGTGGTGCAGTCTTGGTGGCCTTGGCTCTGGGACTTATCGTACAAGATCCGCGGACAATTCACAGCTGTCTACTGCCGGTGGTCCCGGTACGGTGAAATCAGATCTCGGGCACAACATCATATCTATCCATGATCTTAGCGACCTGCTGCCTGCCAAGAAATCATTGGCTAGCCAGTACAAAATTTTTGGACATGGTGCGGATATTTGTGCTCACAATGCGGCGGTAGCAGCTGATGCCGGGCATCATCATTTGGCGCACGTTTGGGGGCTTCTAAAATTGGTGTTGCATAATCAAAGTCGACCTCGAGATCTTATTTTTAACCCAGACGATTTCACACTTGATGCCAAGGCAGAGGGGGGAGCCAGAGTAGACAGCTCAAGACGAAAATCGGGCTCAAAGGATATTCTTCAGCAATCTGGACCCAGAACCGGATTGCAGGGTGGCAAATGGCTAATAAATGCCCTCATAGAACATTTTGAACGCATGGGCGATGTGCAAATGCTAGCCATGCTTTCATGCATACTTCATGAACAAATGTTGCGGCACCGAGCAGCTCGGCGTCGTGATAGAGAAGTATCGTTCAACCAGAACCATAGTCCGTTTGCAGTTGATTTCTTCTCTTCCAAGGCTCCAGATGGCAAATCTCAGGTCGCTACTCCTTTGACTTCATACTCTAGGGACGGCAGCATTAATGCCGTCGGTCTCCAAAGCCCCGATATCACGGCAGGGGAGCTAAACAGCATTGCTACAACGCCGTATTCGAGCGGAACCTCTCCGATGGCAACCAATACAAACAAACTCCTAGGTGATCGTAGGACTCCGAATCTTTCCATTTCTGCGTCACCCGACAATCATAACATATCACGGACTGGATCTGGCATCGGTACCGCGCTAGCATCGTCATGGTCGCGGTCATTCACTTTTGGACCTTCGTCTGGCTCATCACCGCCCGTAAATACCGCCAAAAAGAAGCCTAGTCCTAACGGAAGCCTGAATGTGCCATCCGCGGTTACTTGGAGCGCAACTCAGATTTTCAACAAAGCAGTCTCTGCTTTACCTGAATATTTGAATTCGTCAGCAGTGATTACCTCCTCGCAGACACAGTCGGAAACAGACAGTGAGAAGAAGAAAAGTGTACGAAAACTGAGAGTTAATGTTTCGTTGAAGAATCGGGCTGCCTTTGACCCGGATGAATCCTCGAGTGGCCCATTCATCGACCGCAAGCAAGAAGGGATTTTACGCAAATACCGTAATGCGTATGCTAATCTACTGTTTGTATGGGATTTGCCAATTCAGCGCAGCGAAGTTTTGAAGATTGGCACCACAGCGGATTTGGTTCACGAAGGGCCGACTTCTCGACGCCGTCAACCATCTCAAACACTACAACTGACGGTACCGAAGCAAAAAGGAAGCGTTTTTACAAAGTCACCTACGTGTAGTACTTTGGATGTCCAGAAGCATTGCTCTGAGTGTGGGGCTGCTCTTCATACATCTTTATTCTCACCTGCTTCGCGCAGAGAGCCTAGCGGCAAGATCAGCAAGCAATCATACCTAAGATGTCCTTCATGTACGGCTGTACAGCCCCTGGCTGCTCATATTCCATGTGTCATCTGTGGTGAATCAATTGCTGGAATGTTCATCCCTTGTCTGGAGTGTGGACACGTCTGCTGCGTTGAGTGTCATCAGCAGTGGTTTTCTCTCTCCTCGCCAAACGATGATATTTTCACATTGTCAGATCTAGCCTGCCCCAGCCCTTGTGGCTGTAGCTGCGCGGAGCATTCCAAAGTCATTTATCTTCCATCCCCTAGCCGAACCCCTCAAAACGAGAGAATACAGCCACGCAACAAGCATACCCGTCGTAGGTCCGAGGCACTGGGTTCTCCTCGGCTAGATATCATGGCCGGACAAACAGACGATGATCTCGAGGCATGGCGCGGGGCGACTCTCGCTGGCGGCTTTGGCGGGGGTCTCAGTCGTGCCTTGACAAGCGCTGATGGCAGGCGAAATAGTTCCGGGAATCGGAAACTCCACTTTGACCGCATCGATACGATGTGATGGTTCATTTTAACTTGTCGTGTATTATCGAAGGATATGTTAATATCTGGGGCGTTTTTGTGTTATTGGACGATACCCATTGTGTATATTAACTGATTCGCAAATTCTGGCATCATATTGAACACTGAATGATTCCAATGATCCAATTGAGATGTAAAATAGCCTCGATGTTTTTTTACTTAGACCCATATCAACATTGAACATGAATTATTGATGATTTTAGTGGGTTCTATTTAAATAACTTGACAAAGAAACTTGAATACAAGTGAACGCGGTTTCTTCAAAATTTTTCATGTGGTTCATTGCAGCTCATGTAGGTAAATATATACTTCATCAATACATCCCTACCCATTTACTAAACCCCAAGCCTAGGCCTTGGACAGGTCAAAAACACGGCCGCGATTCGTCACATCGTAAACGACTGTTTTATCACCCTTAACGAAAGAAATTAAAATAAAATCAATGATAAACCACAGCAACGTGGTCGTCCATGTACTTCGTGATATCCCCCAAAAACAGTGACGCTGCGATCGACAAGACGCCGAATACAATCGACGTCAAATAGACATACTTGTAGCTCTCGGCATAGGCAAGCTGGCCCGCTGCAACGACCATTTCATAGGCCGTTGTGTTGCCGGCAATGCCGGGGATCTTTTGCATCTCAGTGAGGAGGGATGCGCCTGTCAGCTCGATTGCTTCAGTGATGTAGGTTGTATTGGTGATCCCTAATTTCATGGACATTGTGCCGCCAATGTAGTATGTGGCTTTGGGGATGAATTTGTTGATGAAGACATTGTAGTAGATTGTGTAGCCGATGGCTCCACCGGCAACACGAATCGACAGCGTCAAGGCGGCGATGGTGGCAATTAGGTCCTGAATTGCCGAGGGTCAGTTTTATTCATTTCAACTTTTCTGGGGAATTTGGGGATGATCCTTACGTCTGGACAAATGATCGTGGTCATGATACTCGCTGGAACCACAATCCCGCCGATACCGAGGCTTGCAATTATCAAGATGAACCATAGCGTGCTGAGATTGTCGGTACGAGCAACAGCCATAGCACCGCAGCCTGTGGAATTCGGTATATGTATTAGATCTTTTTTTTAACAAGTGCAAAAATTCTGGGAGTCACTTCATACCTGCAGTCATCAAGACGCTGCTGCCAATCATCAATTCCTTGTTACGTCCTTTGAGCAAAGACAACAACCAGAGAGTAATACAAGCACCGGCGAGAATACCATATCCAACCGGCAGCGAACGAACACCAACGGCAACAGGATCATGGCCGTACTCGTTGAAACTTTGAGTGGGCCAGAAGAGAATTATAGAAAAGAAATTGGCCCCAGAGACCCAGGTGATCAGCAGAGTCAGTCCCAGCGTACGCGGTTCTTTGATTATCTTAGCAGGGATCATGGGGTATTTGGCACCGTACGCTTCCCAGAATCCAAAGGCGACCAGGATCAAGAAGCCAAGAATCAGAGGCACCAAAACATGGGCGGTGGTCCAAGGATACTGCACGTAGAACAGTCAGGTTCCAAACAACAACCAATTCGGAAATACTGGATATGGAATACCTGATAACCACCCCATTGGAGGCCAGCCAAGAACAAAATCAACCCGGTGATACTAAGGAAACCTCCCACATAATCGACTCTCGATAGAATTTCCCCTCTGGAAAGCCCTTCGTCGTTGACTCGAGGGGGCGGGAAGTAAAAGAACAGAGTACAGAGAAGGCCGAGCCCGTTCCAGATACCAGCCAATGCACCGACATATCTCCAATTTGCATGGTAAGCAACCAGTTGGGCCCATAACACAGCTGCAGCCCACGGAAAGATAGTAAAGACGAGGGCGGCGACATATGTACCTCGCTTACGAGCTGGTGCCATTTCCGCGGTAGCCGCGAGAGCCGTCAACTCATTGATGCCTTTTGTTTCACATCGTTGTCAGCATACGTTCATGGAGCATTTCAGGTGGACACAGTACCTGCACCGGCGCCTGCTATGGCCATTCCACCAATGAAAACATTCATATTTTTGGCTGTGCTCGACACAACGATCCCGATGCATACCAACAGCGAGCCGAGGATAGCTACATATCGACGGCCGAATAAATCGGATAAACTGCCAACGAAGGGGCAGACGCCAGCCAAAGCCAGCAAGTTGGCCAGGACCTATCTTCCAGTTAGTTAAGGTCCACCAGTAGTCAATATTGACTGATCTATCAGAGGACAACGCACAAACCAAACCCAGCGGTCTGCCCCTCCGATATCGCCGTAAATGTACGGTGGAATGCCGCCAAAGAGGTAGATGGGGATTTGTGACCCTGTTCAGTAGTGTCGTTAGCATAGGTCACTGGTGCGATGGCGGATTAACATACCAGTCCACAGAAAAGCCATTGCAGTGAGACTGAGGAATCGGTTCGCGGTCATCTATTGTATTATCTATGATCAGCATGGCATTTAATCCAGGTAACCTAGACTGGTAGCATACACGCGTCCCATTCTCAGAGTCTGGGGTCTCAACATGGTCCGCAATGGGTTTCGAGTCGGATTGAATGTCATTTTCCTTGGAAATATCCGTAGGAGTATCGTTCTTTTCCGGATCCATGGCTGCAGCTTCTCAGTTCCGCCGAAACACGGACGTACGTAGCAGAAAGAGGAGAAGCAGCAAAGAGACCGTGTGGGAGGAAGGGCTTGGGCTTTGTTTAATAAGACACAAGTTCCGGTGGCAGATAGGATTGTATGCGGCTTGGCTTTAAACCTTAGGATCCTACAGTCCCACTTAGAGGAACTTGTCCCGCTGGGAAGAGGGTTTGGAGGGGATGAAACAGCTCTCCGGTCGCCTCGAATGTCTCGATTTGCCGTAGATTAGCCCTGAGCAAGGTCTTCAACAACGTCCAGATGTTCGGCGAGAGGAGACAACCCCGCTCGTCACCTGTATTCCGTACGATGTTAATAGATTGAGGGATGGTGGAGCACAGGGTCCAAATTTGACCGTCCCAGCACAACAAGCGCTCATCAGCTTCAAATTCGATTTCCAACGCGGAATCCACTCGGAGATGCCGAGTCTTGGGGGATGCACTAATTCGCTCTAAGTTTACTCTAACGGAGAACGAGTTGCAGCTCCGGTCGTGAATAATATCGATGGCAATAATAATACGTAATTAATCTTTCCCCTTCTCTACGTCTTAGCTGTCGCTGTCGCTGCCAAGGGGTCGACGAATAGAGCTTATGCCGGCGAGCTTCTGCAGCTGCTTGTGTTCTAGGAACAGCGAAACCCTGGTGAACCTCTTTTATCATGAGAAGAAGGACAAAGTAGACTAAGTTTCTTCCCCGCATTCTGAGAGTGGGTTTAGTGGATGTGGTTGCCCCATGAGAACGGGGTTACTCCGCAAAGGCCCAAGTCCCGGAGACCCTCACTCGACCTCATCTCGACCGATGAAGGGGGAAAAAAAAAGAAAGAAAGAAAAGAAAAGAAAAGAAAGAATCGAAAAAGGTAAAATAAAACAGAGAATGCGTTGCAAAAGCCCCGGCGTACCCATAAGACTTGACACTGCTAACTCTCAAAATGCCGGATGCACCATGTCACTAGTGATTAGCTGTGTCCGACACGCGACTCGGAGATATAGCCGCTTCGGGTTGTTGTATGGAGACATGTTTGTTTCTTTGCCACGAGCTCTTATCTGGGGTCCGGTTACGTCAACATTCCACGAGCTGTCAAGTTCAAGGTCCGTGTTCTAGACTACTGTCGCGGTTTCCCCGCCGTTTCACCATGGCCGTACAATGTACACAGCCATGACCATATACCTCGGGAGGAATAGGAAGACACAGCAAGAAGAATACTGGATGGCTACTCTCCAAGCCGAGGCACAAGATAAGTGTGATGCGCCTAGAAGTGTTGGCCTATCTCGCGAAGCGCTAGCTTCTTGGGTACCAAAAAGAGGGCTTCGCTTTCAACACACAGCTTGCCCATCAGACTGCGCACTTCGCCGTTTACGTAGGCCTTTTGCTCCGTGGAGCGCTCTGGATCCAGCCGGGTGTGAACTGTGTAAAACTCGCCTGAAGAGACCGGAGCCCGGTAATTGACTTGAAGATTTGCTGTGACAATGCTGCGTCTAGGTGCAGCGCGTGCAAGTGTTTCGTCGAGAACGGTCGCCAAAAGTCCCCCGTGGACAACGGTTAACCATCCGTCCAGTCCGTGTCCAAAATAAACAACGTTGACGCATTCCTTCTCTTCTTCATTCCAGAAAATTTTCTAGAGGAAAAGAAAAACAGTGTCAGAGTCAAATGCCGGCCTATATAGGATATCAAATCAACGTTGACAAACCTGAAGCGCGAGACCTCGGCTTCCTTTCAGAGGGCCGCTGGACAGTCTCTTCTCTTTGTCCTCGTCTGAAAAGCTTTCGTATGCATCCCATTCCTCATAATTTGGATCTTTCCTCAACTTCTGGACAACTGGAAGGTAGTCGACCAGCCTCTGAAGCTCTTCTATGCGTTGCGTGTCCTCGGCCGTGCCCGGTGCAGCAGGAGACGTAAAAGACTTCAAATATTGCTGTCCTGTATAGTATCCCAAGCCCGCAAAAGCTGATCCCCACAGAATTCGCCGCGTCCATTTCGATCGTCTGGTTGCGTTCGCTGTGCTTGCGCTGGAAGCTGTCGTGGTGATGCTGCGGCCGTTGGCGGCCCTGAGAGAGGAGCTTGACGCGGGAGACGCGACTTGGCGAGGCCGACAACTTCGAGGAAGTAATTGATAAGATGGTATTCGCAGTGAGTTGGCCATTGTCATATACTCCCGTAGCGAGATTGCTCCGAGCTGGGTAAGAGCTGAGCGTCGCGGTTTCCCGAGTTAACTCGGATTGAGCAGCATCACGTGATCTCACTTTTCTAGACAAGCAGATGGATTTGAATTGAATTGAATTAATAAATGGATCTGATACAATTACTTAGCAGAAATATTGAGCACTTTTAGTGGACTGAGAAAATACCGCATACGCATGGACGACAAAGAAGCTCATTGTAAGTAGTAAGTGACTATTTGCTCAATCTCACGCAGAGAAGCTTTTCTCTATCTAGAAAATACATGATTCGTAATCGGAAATTTCGTTATCCATGGGCAAATTATACATTGTTCTAGAACATGGAAATGCACCTCATGTGGTTGTGTTTTTCTAAAAGCTAAGACTGAATTTCGTCTTTGCTAGGAAGATCGATTGCTCGGTAGAGGAGAATAAGGGCCGAGTGGGTTTCACCTTGAAATTGGAGTTAGATAGAGCACAGCAATATTCCGGGTTTCATATAGAAAGCTTACCTCCGCCAGACAAAGTCTCAATCTTCTCAGCATCCACCTCGGACACCTTGTCATCATTGAACCACCACCATTTTCCGTCATCCTCGCGTCGCTTGCCACCGGGAGCTTTTACATCGTCGACAAGACGTCCTTGCTTTTTGACATATGCAGTATAGTGACCGCTGTCGGCACTGGCACCTTGATGCGTGATAACACCCCGCAGCTCATAGAGACCGGACTGGTTGGATCCGTTGTCAGTGGCAAGACTGGGGTCAATCAATTCGAAGAGTTCTTTCTTCGCCTTCATAATGGCCTCTCGCCTCTCAGCTTCGTATTCCTCGTCGGTCTTGAAGACGTCAGTCATAGCGGTGTCATCGTCGTTAGCCTTTTCGTTTGCCTTTTCGGCCTCCTTTTTCTTCTGGAGTGGCTCTGTGATCTGCACGGATTCGGCTTCCTCTTCTTGACGGTGAGCAATCTTTTGGCGTTTGCGCGCGCGTTCGGCATCTTCCTCGTCTTTCCGAATCTCACGAACTTTGTCTCTCACGGGGATCAACTGTTTCCGCAACTCATCGGTGCAGAATTCAACGACATCAAGTTCCGCCGGGAAGGTGACTTTGCGCATAATCTTAGCCTTCGTCTTGGTCTCGCGCTTCCAGAAGAATCGAACAAAGTGGACTGTTAAATATTTGGGTAACCGAGATATACTCGACTTTTTAGTGTAGATAGCATCTCGACCCAGCGTTTCAGAGCGCTTCTCTATCTTTTCTTCGAGGCCAGCTTTGATTCCGTCGCCTAAATGGTTTGTTTCTTTGTCGATATGGCAGTCGAGCTTCAGGAAGACATCCGAAGACTTGACTGGCTCCTCACCAGCCTCCCTTGCAGCAGTCTCGTCGCATTCAAGAACCGAATCAAAGCTTCCAGCCATGTATTTGTCGATAAATGACACGTTCTCCTCACCGTCTTTAGTCTTCAACTTTTGCCGGAGCTGCGTCAAGATCTGAGACCAAGCTTCTTCCGCATCCTGCTGGGCATATCCGTGTCCATTTTTCGCCTTCTGAGCGAATTGGGGGAAGGCATTTCGAAGAGCATTTAGGAACATGAGAGGCGGAAACCCTTCTTGGGTTTCAGACATTTGTTTGTACAAGTCTCGTAACGATGCTGTCAAGTCCATAGAAGCCCCCAAGCCTCCAAGGCCAAATGCACTCAAGTTCCCTAGTCCAGAGGGCCCATCAGAAGCACCAGTCGAGCTGTACTGTAGGAGTTCCTGCTGAAGTTCGGGAATCCCACGGAGCGTTTGCAGAGTCGAGTTGAGGTAGCAAGTGTTCCCAAGGTTTTGTAATCCGGCCGGTGTTGCGCCTTCGGCCTGCGCAGCTTCCGCCTCCGTCATATCTTCCAAAAACTTGACCGAGTCTTTCGGACGCATCAAGCTGGCTGAGCCTTCGGCTCCCGACGGGGTGCCCATCATCATGAACGTTTGGCCTGGCTTGGCCTTGAGAGTAGAGAGTTCGGTATCATCCTTCAGTTGTCCGCCTTTCACGAGAATCTTCTGTCTCTCAGGTTCGACGCCAGTCAGCGAATATAGTTGGAACTTGAACGTTTCACCGTTTGACGCCGGATCAAGCTCGACATCGTGGCGCTTGCCCTGGTGCTTGACAACGACTTGGACCAGATTAGTATTGAAGTCGAGAAGAAGGGACGCTTGACAAACCTGGTATTGTGGCCATGATGAGCAACAAAAGGGGTTGGACGACAGGATGGGAATATCCTGAAGAAAGAAGAGAGCAAGTTAACAATTAGTAATGATAGAGAGCTCAGCGAGGGCGGTAAACAATGACCGCCACCTGCGGGGCGCCGGTGCATGCAAACGCTGCAAACACACCCGCTGGCGACCCCATCAGCGCAATCATGCCGCCTGCGAAGCCTCCCCGCAATACTGTTTATCTGCGGTGTATCCGTGATATACGTGGATATAACGAGATATTGTTGTTTCAATGGTGCGAGAGTGACGGGTCTCTGTTTTCACTTCTCCACTGATCGTTGTGATCGATCGGACCTCTGTCCTCCCATCTCCCCGAACGCCATTCTGTCCTCACGCCCGACTCCAACGTCATCATGGTACCGTGTTATGCCACTCTACATCATGGCCATTGCACTGACATATCACAGTCTCAATCCCTCAGGCCTTACTTGCAGGCCGTGCGATCTTCGTTAACCGCAGCTCTTGCCGTCTCGAACTTTGCGTCGCAGTCATCCGAAAGACACAATGTACCTGAAGTCGAAGCCGCCAGCTCTCCGGAATTGCTTTTGAACCCGTTGACGGTCGCCCGAAATGAAAACGAGAAGATCTGTCAGTCATAACTCTGCCTCTGGAATTTTCTCTCCCGACTAAAGGAAAACCCGCAGTTATCGAACCCTCTGTCAATAGTGTGCGCGTGAGCTTGCGCATCAAACAAGCTGATGAGATTGAGAATATCCTTGTTCATAAATTCACCAGATTCTTGACACAGCGAGCCGAGTCCTTCTTTATCTTGCGACGGAAGCCTGTTAAGGTCGGTTGTCTTCAGGTCTCGCCATTCCTCACTACGCTCGGTTCTGACTTCTTCTATTAGGGCTATGATATTTCTTTCTTGATCACGAATTTCCACACAGAGGCAATGCTGAAGCATAAGCTAGTCGATTTTATTATACAGTTTATGGAGGAGGTGGACAAGGAAATTTCAGAGATGAAACTCTTCGTATGTGTTTCTTTTAGCCAACTGGTGTCTATGGTCTATCCTGGTCTATTCAAACTGACTTCACACAGCTGAATGCCCGGGCTCGTTTTGTTGCTGAATCCTTCCTCACTCCTGTAAGCGAGTGATCTTTTGATATGAATGGGTTTGATACTGATGGATATCATAGTTTGATTAAACCAGTCTGCCTTACACAAAGGCCTAGAATCATGAATCATATACAATCGAGTTTTTTTTTTTATTCTTTGTTCTTGACGCCCCTCCTGGATTGTATATGTATTATGATATTGATCTTATATTCAATGAAAACGTAGGGTAGAGTCTGAGCGTGTCAGTTATAAATTCAATCTATGCAATAGTCCCAAGACCTAGTGTTTCAGGTTTCTAGATATTATCCACCTTAGCATCATTGATCTGTTTATTCAGTCTATTTCTGGTGTTTGTCTGGATACCATTGTGTGGCTATTCATGGAGTATCTGTGTTTTTTTCTAGTTTCACGTTCACACATCTTGATGACTGTCAGTGCTATCAACTGATAAACCTATTGTTACTGTAAAGTCTATTATTGCTTCACGATGTTCCCTTATTTCCTATGAATCGGTGTGAGAGGGCTTACAATGGCAATTGATTTGCTGCAAGTATTCCAGCCACCCAGATAGAGCATTGTCAATCGGTATGGGTCTATTATCAATAAAAGATCACTTGACAAGAAGTGACCATATCCAGTGGTGAGCAACGGAGGGAAGGCTGGATTCACAAGCGGGTCTCTGCCAGCCATGTCAGCTCACTTGAATCTAGTGTTGGAGACCGAGGTCGTCCTCCTCTCTTATTTCACTTTACATCCCCTCTCAGTTTCTTCTTCTTACTTTCTCCTCAGTCCTATCCTGATCTCACTCTGCTCTTGTTTCTGGTTTTTTCTTGCTTCTTTCGCTGTTATCACTTCTCTGGCAGATTTATTCACACCCTTACATCCTTTGCCTTTATCTACCCAAGTGTTTTTTTTTCTTTCTTTTTTTCTTTTTTTCTTTTTTTTTTTTTTTTGCAGCTTCTTGGTAAGAAAGTTGTGAGAATGTCAAGTTTCAGTGACTTCGGCCCACCCCTCTCACTTCACCACCAACGTCGACCAGCAGAGATAGCTAGACATCCCGCTTTTATGCAGAGCCTGGCTCATCCTTTCAACATGTCTCCTTTTCGAGGTATGCAGTAAACACTTTGCCACACTATCCTACCCCCATTTCTAGTATCACCCATGAATACACTGCTTACATTCCTACAGCTCCTGCTATTCAGAGCATGGGTCAGAGTTTTATGGACCTGTACGATCATCAGATGGCACAGTATCTTCGAAGCCAGGAAATTATTATGCAGCACCAGCAAGAACATCAAGCATTTTCTCAACTCCACGTGGAGCACGATCGCATGGACCAGGCCAAAATTGCTGCTGTGCAAGCAAGAATTGGCGATCAGGTCACTGCATCTGAGAACATGCCCTTTGGAATCCCGGCCACTCGTCAAAAGTTTTCTCCGTACGGGGTGGTAAGAATTTCAAATGTTAGTATTTTCCTCATCACATGTCTTGACTCCATTGAGACCATGGCTGACACGAGGCTTCAAGTTGCCATATGCTGTGACAAGGCATGAGATTCATCAACTCCTCGGTCGACATGCTTCCGTGCTAGGCCCGGAACACGGGGGTGGCGTGCATATCATCATGGAGCGTTCGACGGCTAAGACTATGGATGCCTTTGTAGAATTCAAAACTCAGAAAGATGCTGAAGCTGCTGTTCGTCGCCTCAGCTTCACCGAGTCTGGCCGTTACGCTCGTCTAGGAACGCGCCACGTTGATATCTCGATGAGCTCTCAAGATGAACTCCTCAAGAACATCTTTCCTCGCACCAATTGCATTCAATGGAAGAACGGTTCTCCCGTACTGCTCGAGAACAATGATCCATATTCTGCTGGCTTTCAAGGGTTCCTCACCAAAGAAGAGGTTCGAGGTCTTATCTCTCATGCTGAGAATCCTGCTCGCGTATGTATTATCTCATTAAAGACTTTTATTTCATACTTCTAACATTATGTCTAGTCTCCATTCACCGAACGTTGTCGCCAACGTACTTACGAATGTTTGATATCCACTCTTTGGAAAGTATGTATCGTGTCCTTGGAAATTTTTATACTCTAGCCCTAATCATTGTCAGTTTCCTTGGTCCGCAACGACACTGTACACAGTTGAAGATCGCGATAGTCTTTACCAGGCTGCACTACAGCAGACCCTAGAGCTATGCGAGAAAGCCAAGCAGCGTAGATTCATTGGTCTCAACGAGGCACTGCTGCGTGATCTACTCCGTGCTGGACTCAGCTGCCCTGCGTTTAACGAACGACAAAAGATTTGTCTTATCGCAGCTTCTGAATTGCCTCCCTTGCAGCCTATCATTCACCACGAGCCACTGGAGTTTTGGCCTTTTGATTGCCTGGTAAAACATCCGAAAGCCGATGATTATGAAGTCATGGTATAGAATACATCCTCTATGGTTTGAAGCAAAGACTAACCTTCTATCTTCCGGTCAGTATTATGCTCAGCTCATTCGCAAAGGAGTCGAAGTCAACGACGGAAAGGATTTGGCTATCCCAAATAACTGGCGCAACCGTTACGACCGAGACGATGAACGCCCTTGGGGTAATCTGTGGATCGAGTGGTATTTGCACAACAAGACCATAGTGTTCGAAGCAGCTGCCCAGTTGGAAATGCAAGTAGCAATGTGTTTACTTCAAGCCGCTTTGGGAGGTACATGCAATACTCTACAATCGCCACTGGGTTCGATGTGTCAGGGGCCTGCTCGTGGGTCGTCTTCAGATGCTCTCGAGATTTCTCCAAGTCAGGCTACTTCGAACGATCCTTTCGGAGACCATGCTAAATTGCTTCCATCCCTATGGGCTGAAGAGACTACAAAGCGTGCGGAGATCAACGCTGAGACACCATCTCGCCGTCCTCACCGCAACAGCTCGATTAGTACTGTGTCTAATGATGGGAGCTTTGGCAGCGCCATCAATGGAGTGCATCGTTCTGTCAGCAATTCCACCACATTCTCCAATCCATTCAGCTTGAGCAGCTCGACTTGCAGCAGTTTCGTGACAAGTGACAGTAAAGGAAAAATCGAAAAGGCTTTTTTGAGTGAGGTTTCACGTCCAAAGCTCAGTAATCCACGTCACCACAAGCAGAGTCTGTCCATGTCATCAATCGCCGTAGGGGCTACTCCATCTTCGATGAAAGATCATGGAAGTGAGGTTTCTAGCCGTTCTCGTCGTGGGGAGAGTATTTCAATCCCGACTCGTGTAACAGGCTTCAAGGATGACCTCTCTACCACGCCCAGCGAGACTCTTGACATCACTGATCTGATGGCACGTCACAATATCCGTTCTAGCACTCCCCCATCTTTGGCTATAAAAACCCCTCCCAGCCCTGCGGGTCAGTTCGGCCGCAGTCGCTATGGTAGTCGCCATACATCATGTTCTTCTCAGTCGGGGCAACATCGTCGCCTTGCCTCTGTGTCTGAGGATGAGGAAGACGCATTCAAGAAACGCACGACGCTCAACCTCGCTTTGACCTCGGAATAAGTATTTGCCATTAACATTGACATCCTTGTTGCACCGAGTGTTCTGGTATTGGAAAGCGACTTCTGTCATTACTCCATCCATGTCTTTAGATCGCGGCTGGTTTCGTCAGAGACTTTGCTATGACTCCTGGGATTGGATGCAATATGAATTAGGTTGGGGTTGATTGGGGTTGAGATTGTTTCATTTATGGTGCCTTTTGATTGCTTGCGTTTTTTTACCCTTGTGAGCCTTTGATGATTCGCTTTGCTAGATTCTTCTCACGTTCTATGCTAGCTAGCGAGGCACTGCGTTGATTCTGAATCTTCGTGTTACTTCCTTCTCATGTCCTTTTTTTCACGAAACAAAACGACGATTCTGGAAAATTTGGCAAGGTTATTTTACAACGTTTGTGCAGCGACGTTTTCTATCCCGTTTGATATTAGGTTCGATGCGTTCCAAAAGTTTGAAGCAGCGGAAAGTCTGTAGCAGACGTGGCTTTGACAAATTCCCAGCCCGAATAGTTTTCATAGTTTATTTCGTTTATTCTGCTCTTGTTTGCTAGTTAATAAAGTCTAGTTTTCCGAGGTCATACCTACAAGATTACATAGCTATGTAGACAGTTCGGTTGACAGACTTGAGGTCAGATATGCAATACATGCGGAACTATCCATAAGACATATCAAATGTTGTAGCCATCTGTAATAAAACCCAACTCAGAAGTCGATCGAAATCAGAGGTTTAGAAATCTAGGTTGATATCAACCTCTGCTTCATCCGAATCCTTGAGCGCTTTCTGTCGAACCGCTTCGACCTTTCTCTGCAGTCCTTCGGCTCTTTTTTTCTCTCTTCTTACTTGAGGATCCTCCCATCCTGGCGGCTTCCTGGATTTGGAGTTGGCAGTAGGGGACGAAGCAGCTGCATATAGCTCGAGCAATTTTGCTCGAAATCTTTCGACACGGCTCTTGTTGACGACAAAACGCTCGTTGGCTAGCGCAACCAGCATTTTTAGATACTCTTCTGTTACAAGGCTCCGCATAATGGACTCGCCTCCATCTGGGGTCTCTTCGTAGTAACCAATGACTGACTCGAAGGATAGTCCTGAGGAGCGAACTGCAACAATCGGGCTAGGCGTGGACGAATCTGCGGACGAAGCCTGACTCGAGTTTTCCGGTGTTGTTTCAAGACAGCGCAGACTTTGCAGGCCGCTTTCGCGAAAGCCTGCGTTTGAGGCTGCTGTCAGCACCGGATGGGCATGATGGAGAGTAGCGGCCATGACGTGGAGAATCTAGAGAATTGAGGTTAGCTTTCAAGGGTTCTCTTTTGAGATATAGAGAAACACACCATGGGATCGTAGTGAAACCGGACCAGCCGGACTCCATTCTCGCTCTCTGAGGCGGTCGTCCTTGGAATCCCATCTCCAGGCTCCAGGCCAAACAGCGCATGGTAAGAAACAGGTCGTCCGGCAAGAGCCTCAGAGGAGTCAGGGCTGACGGGGTCATGTGAGACGAACAACCACCTTCCTTCGCCCTTGCCGCCAGACACCGCAAACTTCCTCTGCTCCTGGCCAGCACGCACCGCTGCGTCTCCTGCTGGCTGAACTGCGCTGTCGTCTTGTTGATCAGACACAGCAGTCTTGCTCTTGTTCTTCTTACTCCCCTCCACAAAGACGCTCGTCCTCCCAGCGCAACTACTGGTGGTCACAAGGCCTTCTAGGCCATTGATGTCCCGTATCAGATCGCGGATGCCTTCGTCCACAGATCCCTTGGGCGACAAGTCGGTATATTCTGCGTCTGGCACGGACAGATCGGACAGGATTTTACTTTTACGTGCAGCAAAGGCTGGAGGTATTGATTGAAGCATGCCTACAGTCATAGCCTGCCTGTCTCACACTTTTTCCGTGCGTGACTGGCTGAGCATTCCCTGACTAGGGCGAACAGTTAGTAGGCAGACTGGCCAAACGAAACAACCAGAACAGAGACAAAGAACGAGCGATCGATATCGATCAGGCCGATCGACACCCAAAGCCTGGCTCCCGTGTCTTGCAAGTTCTCACAGTCCGATTCGACTCGATCCGATCCCCTGCAGCATTCCGATCGACAAAGCAGCCGAAACAAAAAGAGGGATGGATGGATTTTTGCCAACCCAACGTATTATTACCGGTATTTTATTTTATTCCAGGAGGATCGGTAATTAACCAATTAGCCAAACTTCAGCCAGAAGCGCCCGAGAAACCCATGGTCCGACCCGCAGTAATTCATGCGGGTCCGTTGTCAGTCACATCGAGCGAGCCTGATATAAGAAAAAGTTGGACAGTACTAGCCAAGTAGCACTTGACACGTCTGCCCTTTTGTTAAACAAAATATTTTTTCCCCGAAGATCCACTGGAATCCAAAAAAACGGGGTTTTTGCTTCCAATACTTCGTGCAACAGATCAAGCGCCAAGCCTGAGGCTTCCACTCAAGTCATGCCGCGTCGGTCTACCAGGCTCTCGCTAACTGACGAGACGGCTGCTGGATCCGATGCAAAGAGGAAGCGTCTCTCCACAGGATCTACGGTGAAGAGTACTGCAAAGAAGAGCAAGTATTTTGAGGGCTCTGATTCGGACGATTCAGAAGATCCGAGTGACTCGGGCTCCGCGTATGAAGGGGTAGAAGAAAGCGACGGAGACAGCAATAGTAACTCGGAACCGGATGTCGCCGAATCGGAAGAAGAGGAAAAACCAAAGCAAAAGAGACGCAGCCATCCACCAAGCAAAAAGACTCAGAATCACAGATCAGACAGTGAAAACGAGCAAGCTTCAGTTCCAAAGACTGTCAAAGGCCAAGAACTATGGAGAGAAGGTGTCAAAACCGGACTGGGCCCTGGGAAAGAGGTTTTCATCAAGAAGCCAAAAGCGAGAGACCCGGGCGGCATAGATTATGTGGACGACAGCATCCATCCCAACACTATGCTATTTCTCGCAGACTTGAAAGAAAATAACGAGCGGCAATGGCTCAAAGGTGCCTGTCTTTCTATTAGCTTTGGCTTTTTGACATTTATCTAACTTATATTAGCCCATGATGCCGATTATCGGGTCTCTAAAAACGACTGGGACACTTTTGTCGATACCATGACAGAAAAGATTGTGGAGAAGGACGAAACAATCCCAGAGTTACCGGCTAAGGATCTGGTGAGAAATTTTTCTTTTGTTTTTCGAAGTCTAGTCAAGGACTATTTGTAGAGGATTCTCTAACACTATATTAGGTGTTCCGAATATACAGGGACGTTAGATTCAGTAACGACCCTACTCCCTACAAGGTAAGAAGATCCTCGCAATTAAGTGACTGCATTGTGATCTAACAAATTTGCAGCCACACTTCTCTGCCGCATGGTATGTTCCGACGTAGTAAACCAAGTCCCAACTAGCTGATTTAAGTGTAGGAGCCGCACAGGGCGCAAAGGACCATACGCGGCCTACTACTTGCACCTGCAACCAGGCCATTGCTTTATAGGTATGTCATCTCTTCAAGTCTCTGCTGGACAGTGGTAGACTTCGCAAATGCATTTCCATAGAAATTCGTATCCCGCGGGTGGCATTGTGCCGTCAACGCAACTTCACAATTTCACCGTCATTGACAGTGTTATAGGCTCGGGTTTATGGATGCCAGAAGCAAGCAATCTCGCCCTTCTTCGAGAGAACATCGACCAAAATTCTGCGCGTCTGAAATCCGTTTTGAGGGAGGAAGGTTTGCGACGGGAGTTCTTCAAGGGTATACCCGATGATGAACGCAAAGCTGTCAAGGCGTTTGTAAGCCAGAATCAAGAGAGTGCTCTTAAGACAAAGCCAAAGGTCAGTCGTTATTTTCATCAACTTCCATATTCCCAGCAGCTTCCCATCCTACCCCACCATCGTCCCTCGTGCTATTAGTACCACAAATCCGGTAGTTATGATGCTCGTCTTCAAAGAGCGTCTGGTGCCGACCAGCCAGGGGAGAAGTGTAACGCGTGGGATAAAGGCGCGGTGTGACAGCGTTGCGATACCAGCCGTATCACTCGGTATAGCGAAGAGTTATCCTGCAAGTGAAGTCACCATATTCCGCTTTTGCCCAAGACAACTTGTCTACCGGCTTGGGCTGCTTGGGGGCTGCAGGGATGTGTTCCTGCGGGCTTACCCAAGGCAGCGATGGGTATAGAGTCAGGCGAATCAACGGCTCTTGGGTTTCACGGAAAACGCGGACATTATTCGAGGGCTTCAAAGAATGATGGATTGAAGGTAGCGGCGATGGGTCAGGGCAAATTGCCGGTGGTAAGGGGCGGCGGGTGAGAAACACACGGGACAACGGCTACGTCGAGTTTCTGGTACCCTAGGCATTTGTTCCCACATGGAGCCATACCATCCTCCAATGGCTTCAAAAGTTGCATGGGCGGATGATAGTGATGTTCCTCACCGCCATGACTCTCCGGCACGTTCGACAAAAAAAATTTCTTGGTGCCCATCGCTGTGCTGGACTCAGGTCGGAATAGGCCGCGAATGGTGCAGCATAGTGTGGCCTGCGTTCCATGGTTCACGATTATCTCCCGTCTTCCTCTGTGCCTGGCTTGATCACACTAATATTTTGACAATGAAAATAATAATAATAATAACACGCGATGGAAAGCTGACAGACCAAACAGGGCTACGATCAGGACAATCCCAATATCGAACTCCTTAGGCTCCGGAGCTTCACAGTCGGCAAAGCGCTTCCAGACGATGTTTTTCTTGGCCCCAACGCACAAGAACGGATTGGTAGTTTGATTGAAGTCTTGGTCCCCTTTGTGAGTGACCATCCCCCTCTTTTCGGCTCTCCTTTTTTTTTTTTTGTTGCCTTTCCTTCCCCTCCCTCCCATCAGAGGCCCCCGCTCTTCAGAGTTCAGCTGCATGCAGTAGGACTAGTTCCGCAACATGGAGAAGGGCCACCCTGGCTTTTTCAGCCATTACAGTATTGGTATATTATTTGGTGTGTTATGGGCCGCCTTCTCCCTCTTCATTCGTTCTGCTCCGCCCGTCTGCGGTCCGCCTTTAGCGGCTTCTAAGTTCTGCGAGTCACGCTCTGCACAGACTGCATTATTGGCGCAGGCTTCAGCAAGCCTGTAGCGAGAGGGAAGGGATTCCCTGTCGAAGGCCGAGTGTGGTCGGTTGGGCCAGGTTCTCCCCGGGTGACACGGTCGTGCGCACAGTGAACCTTCCGTAGCGAGCCTTAAAACTAGCCCACGGGACTTGCAAACCCTTGCCTAGATGGTAGTAGGCTTTGGGCAGCATCGCAGCAAGGCCTCTCGTCACTTTCTAGTCACACGTTCAATTTCAGGGTCTGGTAGGCATAGCAGGACTAACGTGGATTGCAGGTAACATATCTGAACAGTGTGGTGATGCCTGACGACCCACCGAGCGAAGCGGCGAGCGAAGACGAGTAGCTTTACTCTCAGACCTTGGGGTTGGTGAGTTTAGCATATGGGAATTATACTGGAAAATTATCATGGTATAGGGCGGTTGGTATGTTGGATATAAAGATATATGTTTTATATTTTATCAATACATACACATATCTTTATATATGGTCATGGTGTTCTATAATCGGCTATAAAGCCAGGGATTATTGATATTCAACACCAATTGAGTAAATAGTGGCTAACTGGGGTCATAAAAACACAGAAAACTGATAACTATCAGACGAGTCAGTCAATTGTGACGCATCACATTAGAGACAACATTACATGTAAACATTTAGATATTTACACAGCCCCATTAATGGTGCATGGATTTAAGTTTACACACGTATGACATTTGAACAACTATCAGACAAGTGAACAACGATGAACATATCATGCATCGAGCCCTGTTAAGCTTCCCTAGTGGTATTTATTCTGTGCAATATTCATACATTGAGGACTCAAATCACGTCTACAAAGTTAGCCGTTAATCCGGAAGCTGTGCCGAACGAGGCCGAGCGAGGCCGAGCGAGGCCCATGATCTACACATAGTCTCTCCGCATTGATCGCTATTTGTCTTTTGCAACTTGATGATGCGTTCGATATAACATTCAAAGAATAGGGAGAAGATGAGGACAGAAAGCTGTTTGGCAAAGGGTTAGTCCATGACGTAGCGGGATCTTATTTTGACTCTTGACATGGGGATAAGAGCCGAGACTTCTCCGTAGAACCCCCCTCCTCCCCAAGTACGAACTACAAAAGTAAGCATCATGGGTTATGTTGTATTGGGCTATGATCATCGTCAAATGATCGACGCAAAAGAAAAAGGAAAAAAGGTGCGTTCGGTCTTGAGCCGAGGTTGATTTTTTATTTGTTTTTTTTGGTAAATTATTGTCATTGTTCTCCCTCCACGCGCGCTTACTTGGCTTTTCGGTTTACTGGTTCTGGTTCTGGGTCTGGGTCTCGGTCTGGGCCTTGGTTTGGGACCGGGTCTTTGTTCCCAGCGCGCGTGTGTTGCGAAACTTTGGAATTACGAAACCTAATAGGATGGGATTCTTTTGTTTTAATGCCTGATACGCCGGGCAGGCCGGGAGTGGAGTTGCATGCAGTAAAAGAGTGGGGCGAGAGGAGTTATCGCAGAGGTTATTGGCTGGAAGCAAACCATGTGACCAAAACTGGCTGCGGGTTTCCGAGGTGGAGCCCCGAATGCCAGGCGCGATTGGAGTCCCAGCAATCAGCGTGGCTTCGGTCCGCCCATGTTAGCTGGGGCGCTACTAGTCGCCGGCGGCGTATTGTACGGAGTACCGGTACCGCGTACAGTATTTGTATTACTGGACACGCCCTAAAGTTACAACTTTGCTGCTGGAAATAAGTTCAGTCGCAACGTGAAACGAGTCTAGGCCGGTGGTTTTGGCAGACGTGGCACGTATTACCGCTATATGAGTAATAAATAGGGCATTAACTGAATAATACTACGATATTATACGGGATAAGAGGGCAATTAATATAGCTAGCGCAGGCTGCGGCCCGCGCCGAATGAAGAATCAGCCAGCGCAAGGACCTGTCGTGGCCCAATGCATGACTGCTACAGAGTCACTAACATCTCGTTATTGATTGTCGAGCCGGAACTAGTCTGGAGTAAGCGCCGACTTGACATCATGAACCAAGTTCGATCAGTATAAAGGATCATGTCATCTATCCGTGCGTTGCAAAAAATAAAATAAAATGACAATTCCGACAAACCCGACGAATCCGAGGCCACACGCAGGTTCCATGGGACGGCCGTATGAGAAAAACCCATCACAACGGTAAGTTTCCGTTGGGCTGGTCAAGAAGGAGCGCCAAATTCACAGTTGCCACGCGTGGAACCATGGTTCACGCGCGTGGCTAGCCGACTAGGCCCGGGGCTGAGGCGCGCTCCTTCCCTCGCGCCGTGCCTTCCTTCCTTGTGGGAAGACGGCGTCCAGCTGAGGTGAGCGAGCGGGAAGGGGCGACTTGTTGTTCTGGTTCTTGTGTGTTTTGCCACCACCACCTAGTACTAACTATTTTTTTCCCTTCTCTTTTTTCCTATTTTCTATTAATAATTATTCGTTATTAGTATTACTATTATTTTTTTCTTTATTATCATCATGTAGCCAGACTATAAGGCTCTAGCCCGTCCGGTGTGTCTCAAAAAGTCAAAGTAAAGAACACGCCCTGCGCGTCATGCGGTGGGTCGCTCCACCTGCGATCGCTGCCACTGGGCCACAGCATATGCAAGGACGGCCCGTGTAGCCGCTGCACGATGCCTTTTGCCTGCCCAGCGTTGTGTGTATCACCGCCATGGTGCGTTCGATTTGATTGCCTGTCCGGAAATCAGCTGGCCCATCGCCCATACAACAAAAATCATGGCAACAAGCCATGATTGAAATTCGCGCAGATCACATTCCCATCCGACCGATGACCACGAGTACCAAACTCCCGGGACACCCTTCCTGTCGGCACTTCAAAAAGACTGGCTCCACCAGATACATCATACGCACGGCAACCAGAATACGCGCAGCTTACTGTGCGAATAACGCCTCGCGAGTAGGCACCAGATTTTCCATTCTGCAACATGCAGGTACCGGCTTTTTTTTTGGACCTCCTTTTCTTCTTTTCGGTACTTTCTCTTCAATTTCAATTCAGTTTTGCTGGCTGACCCCGTGACCCGAGCTGGCAGCTGACCCAACACTGCCACGGCTATTATCGCCCGAAGCCAGGTTGTTAGTAGTATCAAATTTATTTTATTGACCAGGTCATGTGTCCCATGTGCTCACCGCTTGTCAGACATCAGCCATACTCTTCTTATGATATGATTCCTTCGTTTGCTGTGATGGATTCTGAACCCAACAAGGCCCTGGGGGAATGGCGTGGATTGCAATTACTCCATCGGGCCCAGTGCATGCACAGTTTTGACCGCCGGCAGCAAAAACCCGCTAGCAAAATAGTCACGGGCACTAGCGGTCAGGCCGCGTACCGTACGATACGCTAGATTCGGAGGCTTGTATCGAACCAAGGCTAGCGCCAGTGGCCGGATCCATGGATATGGCTCTGGGTCCTGGGAACCGGCCACGGCTCTGCTCCGCCGGGAAAAAATAAAAGAGAAAGGAATGGAAAAATAGAGAGAGAGAGAGAGAGAGAGAGGGAGAGAAAACGACGCTAGAGGTTGGAGCAGAAATAATATCCTTTTGTACGTAGTAGATTATTTTTGTAGACATGTTATGATATGTATGTACATGTATACATATTAAATGTTTTTTAAACAGGTACCCAGGTCGCAGAATATTGTACAAAACAGTATAGTGACAGATCGATCAGGCTCTTCCCGTGCCGTCCGCCTCCCGATCGCTTGCCAGGCTCCACGTCGACGGTCGGGCTGGCGGCTGGCGGGCCTGTGCATCGCCGCGCTTGCCCCAATGCACCCTGCACCTGCCCCCATTCCGCTTGCAGCGCCTAACCGTCGCCCCTACACCGCTCGATCCGCTCAGTGCGTGCCTGCCCTGCCCTGCCTGACTCTTGCGCCGTACCGCTCTGGGTCGATCCTGCCTTCTGCGCCTGTTGCCTGTACAGACCAGCAAGCACTTCACCGCATGCATCCTTCTCCTGTCCCTCCATCTACTCTTTTCGTTTGTCTGTTTGCGTTATACGTCTCCTTTTCTTCTACTACGTCTTACTACTCCTACCACGCTGCCTGATGCAGCTGCCCGTCTATCCTCCTCTCTTCCTTCCCTTCCACCCTCTTCTCCTCTCTCTCTCCTGACTAGCTAGTCCACTCGACCGCCCGCCGCCGTCGCTTTTCCAACCAGCCTACCGCCTCTTCTCGCTCGCTGACTAACGTCATACTCACGCCGCCGAGGAATCCGTCCCTTGCGATCCACGCCCCCGGTCCCTGCAATCACCGTTCTTCACGCCCTTGCCTCCTCGTCGTCGTGAGCTGCTCCGTCCGTTCTCCGTCTTTGTTTGCCTCCCGGCTGCAGCGCCTCGCCCCGTCCACCCTCCACCCACAACAACCAACGACAGTCGAAAACGGATCCATTATTACGTCTCCAGTTCGTTCCCGTCGACCACGCGAATGCTTAGTCTTGTGCATCAGCCGAAGACGCTGGTACTCGCTCTGATTCGCTGTGCCCTGGTGCTGACCTCCAAGCCTGTGCGGGCCCTAGTCGGCCCTGTCGGAGTCGGCCCTCCTGCTGCACTGCAAGTCTTGCCAGCCCACTCGGTTTGACATTCTCAACCTGACTGGCCCTGCGAAACCTTCTCGTCACCTTTAATTCCTTCTCTTATTCCTCCTCTCCTTCTCCCTTCCCTCCCCCCCGGTTGGCTCTGCTGCGTCACGCCTCTTGTCTTGTCTTGTCTCTCGCCTGGGCTCAATGTCAAATCCCAGCAACCAGGGCAATCATCCACCTCATTCGTGGTCCGGCGACAACAACAACGGCAATCCTCCTCCACCGCATTGGAACGCCGAAGATAGTAACGTATGTAATTTTTTTTTCCTTACTTTTTTTTGTCCTCCCCCTCTCTTGTCATCATTGCCTTATGCAGGCTCTAATGTATTACGCATTACACATTACATATTACACATTACACGTTACCATATTTATACACTAGCCCCGTCCCCTCTGCGCCGGAGCCTCCTGCCTGTTACCTCTCTCTCTTTGCCCTTCTTTCTCCTCTCCACCCTCAATTCTCTTTGTCCTTCTTCTTCTCGATCTTGTCGACACACGACCAGCTTCCTGTCTATTTTATCGCGCTAATCCTTGTCTTCTGCTACCAGCGTCCTCCATCGGCGCGTCCGCAGTCAACGTATTCTCACTCCAACTACCCTCCGAACTATCCTCAGTCACATCCGTCTTCATATCCTCCGCCATCTTACTCTCAAACCTCATATCCTCCGCCAGGCTATCCTCAACAACCGCCTCCACCATCCGGCATGGCCGCCGTCCATTCTTCGGTACAAGGCGCCCAAGATCCTTACAATCGTCTCCCTCCTCCGCCACCTGGCCCATATCCACCACGGCCCGACATGTACGCTCAACCACCACCTCCCCAAGTAGTCTACCAGGCTGCTGCTCCGAGGCAGCGCACTGCAATTGCCTGCCGCTACTGCCGTCGCCGGAAGGTGAGAGAAATGCCCCTGCTGCCCAGATTTGCAGCAACCCAAGTACTGACCGTTTGTGTGTCCATAGATTCGCTGCTCTGGCTTTGAAAGCTCTCCCGATGGACGCTGCACCAATTGTGTTCGTTTCAACCAGGAATGCATGTTCACTCCCGTTTCCTCCCAAGCCCAGGCTTTCGTCCCTGCCCACGCTGCATACCCCCATCTGCGCAATTCGGGGGCCCCAACTCGGGGCCGCGGCTATCCTGGAGACGGAGTCATGCTGTATGGCGCTCACGGCCAGCCTCTTCCACCGCAGCAACAACCCATGTCGGACTCGACGTTGCCTCCACCACAGGGGTCTTACTACCAACCTGGTCACTATGGCCGCCCTCACTTAGATGAAAGGGCCCCGCCGCCTTCACTACCGCCGCATCATATGCCTCATGACCAGGTACGTGTCAGAAAATTTTTCATATGAGTGGGTGCAAAACTAACATCTATCAGCGCCAACAGGGAGGTCGGCGCGGCTCTGGCGGAGGCTTCGATTATCCTGAACCCGTCAATCTTGCTCCTGTTTCGAGCGGAGCGGCTGTTCCTGGGTATGCCTCGACTTCGTACTATCACCCGCCTGGCCATGACAGGCGTCCTTCTCCGCAATCCTATGCAGGATCTCCTCACAGCGCTGGCTTCCCACCAATCCCTGCCCATGGAACTCCACCGCCAGTTTCAACGCCAGGCGCTTCCCGTGGTGGACTGAATGTTCGCGACATCCTGAACAATCCGCCCACCGACCAAAGCAACGGAGGCCGCTCAAGTACCGACAGCGACATGCTCAACCAACTGAACCGCAAGGTTTAACCACACCATGCTGTTAATGCTCATCCCAAGATCGAGGGGGTTGAAGCACGGGTGTGGTGATGCGAATGGTTATATTGTGCTGTTTTGAAAGAAAAAAGAAGAGAAAAAAAAAGTTGACGATTCGAGATTTGAAAATAATTCTTACCAAACCCGTCATATCTTGGAACTTGAGTATGGGTTACAATAATGTGCTGGCCGCAATATGTATGAGAAAACAAAGCCGGCTTTACGATGAATTTTCGCCTATGATATTCTTGCCCGTCCACCCGCCCCCGATGCGATCGCTCGCTCGTTCATCCTTCATATCCACCTGGCTATATGCAGAAAATCTATCTTGTACTTTGTATGAGAGCTTGTGTCTCGGGAATTGACTGGAATGTGAACATGTGGTGGCTGGATCATTCATGTTCATAGACAGCTACCGGAGACCAGCGCAATGCATACGCCTAGCAAGAACGGCCCAGCGGACTCGATCATTCTACCTGCCCGGTGCAGGACAGCCCGCCACATATCGTGAAGAATTCATCGGGGCCAGGCCTTAGGACTGCAATCAATGATTGACCAAGCAGAGCTAGAAACGGTCTCTTTTTCGCAGCCAGTCAATCGTTAATATGCTGTGCATATATGACTGCGGCCCATCCGATGGCTCTTCTCGATTTTCGTGTCCCGCTGTTTCGACATGATCGATTATTTTTATTCACTTTTTATCAACCTGTTTGAAAGATCGAAGATACAAATCTGATAAACTACTTGGGGCGACCCATTAATATAAGTCTCCGACGACTTTCTATGTTATGCGCTTGTTTTGCGACCCGAGGTTTCAACACGTCATTTCGATTCTGCTGAATCTTGGATGAGTAGGTTGATGCCTCTGGTTATCCTTTCCTGTTTGTTTCTGCTTTTCCTACTATTATTCCGGGTGGCACTTTGAATTATTTGAAATATTGCATCAATCGTACGGTGGCTCTTTCGTGGTTCTTTCAGCGCACGGCGGTTCTTGTGCCTTGAGCGTCGATTTATTGGTCGTTTGGAGCTTCGAGAACCATGGATGCACGGGTTCTGGGTATGGCATGGGTGGAATCTTCAAAAAAAAGTTGCGGGATTCGCTGCATTGGCCGGTTTACTGTTTCACATGTTCTGAGATAAGCGGCGGGCAAGACTCAAATTGTCAGGTTGACTGACATCTGGCTTGGTCCTCGTTTGTTTATGCATTCATTCTTTTGCTTTCATCCCTTTTTTTCCCGTTGTTTTTAATGTTTTTATGCATGCTGTTTTTTTTATTTTTATTTTTATTTTTTTTTTCACTATACTGGGAGGCTATCTGCTTTTTTCTGTCTTTTGCGTTCAACCTGCTGCTGTTTTAGAGCCTTTCGCTTTTGTCGGGTGGATTTCTGTAGTCCTTCGACCCCGAAAGGACTGTGTATGCAAACTGGGAGGCTGTCTGATCACTGTTTATATTACCAAATCTGTTATAACTAATCGCTTGCATTCCTGTCTAGTTGTGTAATCAATCGCGTATAGTACGGGCGTACATATCATTCCAATGCGACATGGCCCATGCCTCGGATAGCGTCGGTCACATCAGCTCGATGAGGACAAACGACGCCGTTTGAACGCGTGATGATAAGCAGCGGTACTGTACTAAGACGACACTACTCTGTAGTCTGTGCCATGACGCGCCATGTGACGTGCGAGCGAGTCAGCGACTCTCGACTCGTCTCGTACTCTCTCTCTCTTTTTTTTTTGTTTCTTCTTCCTTACTTTGGATACTTAATGGCCCTGTACTATTAATTATTCTTTCTTATTATTCCCTGCACGGGAGTAAAAGGGCCGCAAACAACTTGGGCTGGGCCAAAACACACCGCAAACGGAGAAGCAGACGGAGAAGACGGCCTTACTTTTTCTCTCTCTTTCTCTCTCTCCTGTAGGTCGTTACTGTAACAGTACGGAAGAGTACGGAGTTTGTAATGGACGGGTTTTTGCCCGGCTGCAGCTTCCCAGTAAGCGGGCCGAACCGCAATGATCCCTTCCGCTTGGATCGCGCGCGCGCGCGTCCTGCAGGGGGCCGTAACCAGCCGTTACCAATATAGTACGTACGGACGTAGTAGCTAGTTAATACTTAAACTAGTTTAACGACCTAACGTAGCCCTTGTTGTTGATGTACCGAGTTACGGATACGCGGGGGTTTGGAAACTTTCTATGTAGCTTTTTTTTTTGTATCACTATTTGGCCGCTAGTTATGATACTTGTTAGGCTGCATGCATTAACTACATGTACGTCCTACGTACATATGTCGCAGGAGTAAGTTACGTTCTCCTACTAGTATTATTATAATTATTAATTGCGTTAAGTATGTATGTATGTATCTATGTATGTATCTATGTACGAGGACCGTTTAATCGATGATGTAATATCAGTTGGAAACAGTCCGGGGAATGTGAGACTATTGAAACTTTAATTAATCCGTAATAGGTACAATGCAGTTGGTAATACGCACTGCCGGAATAGGAAGTTTTGGATCTCAACTCCTACGTCAAGATTTTTTTTTATTATATTATTAGTGATGAAATACAGATAATAATATGAATATTATAGTTCTAATGCCTGATAGAAGCACATAGCAACAGCAAATAAAATATTCTGTCAAAGAACGAGTTGGGAAAAGGCAGTAGTTGCCTTGGGTACAAACAAGAAGGTGACAGCGATGGTTTTTTTGCAAACTGTGATCTAGACAATCTAAGAAAGAAAAAAAAAATAAATAAATCAAAAATGAGTGAGATGAATAGAGCAAGTATGCAATCAATGACTCGGCAAAATAGAAAGTGAATAGACAGGGGCAATGCCATGCAAACGCAAAAAGAAGAAGAAGAAAAAGGTTAATAAGGGAAAGAAAGAATCAAGGCACGTTGTCCAGGACTTTGAGCATCTTCTTGGAGCGCGCTGGATCTTCTACTGTCAGGCCACGGCTTTTCATAACCTTCTCCAATGTGTCAACCACCTTGTGGAAAGAAGATGCTGCTCCGCGTTCCTGTCGGAACCGGACCACGCTGAGGTTGGCATGGCGGCCGTGTTCCAACACAGTGAAGAACTCGACCGAAAACTCAACGGGCCGAAGATTAATGACTGCGCCTCGTCAGCATAATAGTTATTTCACCACCAGGCCAGCTTTACTTACAGTTTTTCTCAGCGACTCTTCCGTAAACAATGTTCTCCGTTTTGTCGAGGTGGACGTCCTCCATGCCATATTGTTTCCAGTCGCGAAGGATCCGGTACACCTCTTTCCGGCTCTTTGCCTTGGGTATGCTAAACGCTACAGATCGCATAGCAGGCTTGACATGGAAAAACCGCGCGAACCAGTTCTGGTTGACACCAGAAGTTCGTCGGCTTCGACGGTTCTTGTTTGGGGCTGGTACATGGTTGACTGCTGATTCTCTCGACTCAACGTGTTTCAGTCCATTTTCGTCTTCCCGAGCTATAGGAATGATCAATGGTCAGGAAATTATACTTGTCAAGGACAGCAATGGTATCTCACCTTTGGAGGCGTCGTTGTCAGCTTTCTCCGTCTTCTTCTTGCCAAATATCTTCAAGAAGCTAGCACGGGACCTCTCTCCAGAGTTCCTTCGATTCGTCCCAGTTTCTTCTACAGGTGTAATGGATTCTGCGTTCTTCGTCGTTGCTACATGTACCGACTTGATTGCTGGCAGAGCGGGCTCCTTGGAGGCAGGGTTAGGGATCTCCTCATGCATCTGAGACTTTTGTTTTCCAAACCACGACCACTTCTTTTCCCCACTTGGTACCTTGATATCGCCACGTCGAGATGGAGCGGGATTCTCGGCTATGGTTTCCAACACCATAGGGCATCGCGAGTTGTAGCGCATACTGGCCGCCACAGAATCACTGCTTGTGCGCTGTCCCGCAGCTGCATTTCGGGTTGAAAGAACAGAATCAGCCGAACTGTGGCGTGAGCCAGTATTTACCATAGAGGGAGCAGGATCGTTCCTCTTTCTGATTATTAAGGGCTTGATCTCATCGATCGAAGGAAGAGATGAATCGTGCGGGACGACCCGAATGGTAGATTTGCGGTCTACCTTTGGAGATAGACGAGGTGAAGGCTCTGGAGTGGGAAGATGCTCTATGCGTTGCAAGTCATAACCACTAGATGTTTCCAGCTTTGTGAAAATCTCCTCAGAGATCGCAGGCAGATATCCAGTGTCCACAGTGGGTTTCACAAGGGGGTCTGATATTGTGCATTGGTAAAGAGTAGATGTATCGTTGCCCGAGACATCAGGCTTCCCTTTGCGGCGAGCAATATCCTGTTCAATAAGCCTGTCAATGTGTGCTATAACCTCGCTCAAGTAGTCTGGGAGGCCTGCAGCTTCGGCTTTGCTAGAATGCTCCAGCAGCTTGCGCCGCGTCTCAGTAAGCTCCTTTACTGTATACGAGGTAGGCAAGCTGGAAACTTTGTCCGGAACTTCATTGTTCAACAATTCCTTTGCTCGCTCTACGTCTTCGTGGATTGATATAGAAGTCGCCGTCGTATCAGTACTGACAGCTGTATGTCCAGTCGATATTGAAGACCGATTGAAGGCCTCTTCACAAATTTGACTAAGTTCATTCGACACTTTTCGGGCTTCCTCTTTCCAAAAGTTGTCTTTAGTCTTGAACATCCCCAGGCCAGAGTCCGACTCAGCAACAGTAGAAGACGTACGCACAACGGTCGGTGGTGTTGGGAGCGCCGGGCTGCTATATCTGGAGGAAACCAGACCACTGTGGACAGAAAATTTACAGCTTTCGCTGTTTGCAACCATAGCCATAATAGAATTGTGAGATTTTGTCTTCTCGTTTTTAGTTTTAATAGAAGAACCACCGCCAGATTTGTTTCGAATGTGACGAAAAGAGACATTGCGCTTGTAGCCCGGCGCAACGTGGTGTGGGGGTGCAGGACTATGTCCGTTGCGTGACGTGGCTAGGGAGCTCTTGGATTGAAACGACCGTTGTGATTTTTTGGTTCGCTTCCACTGAATAATTTCCACTGAGGGACTAGGAGGAACTTCGACCCTGGGGGGAGATGAAGGCGGCACGTCATTGTTTGACCCAGCACCTAGATCCTTGGGAGATCCAGTAGCAGTCTGGTTTCTATGAACAGTGATGCTCATATACTGCGTACTTGGATTTGGGTTTGTAATTGGTGTTCTAGAAGCTCTGTAAGGATCGTAACTGCCGGAGGACTTCGGTTCTTTTCCAGCACTAGCGTGACGACTGACTTCGGTAAGTATTGAGAATTGGGACCGCCGACGTGCATGTCCCTGGAGCCTCCCATTCTTTGAATGTTTTGCCATTGCTCTGATTGCTGCAGGTGGCCGCGATATATGGTGGTAGTCGCTGGCCGAGTACTCCAGAGGCTGTCCATGGTAATTCTCGAGCTGTTCGTCTCGGAATTTGATTAAAGCATTATAAAACATTTTCTCATGATTTGGACTGGGCGTTGTATGTTAGTGATTTAGTTGTAATGAATTGGATTGTTGGATCATACTCATGAGAAAGAAGCCGTTCAATCAAAGTCTCTAAGTTGGCACTGTGCCAGAGGGTTTGCAAGCTTCGTAACAACTCTGTGTCTATCTCTGGGCGCGAGGAGACAGGCGGTCCACAGTCTTTTGCAGATAGAGGTGGTGGAGGGCCCAGCTGGTGCTGGGACATGGCTTGGTGAAGGGTTTCGTACTTCTTGAGAAGAGGGTGGTTCCAAATGTTCTCTATGCTGATACGGTCCTCAGGTCGCTTTTGTAGAATTCTTTGCACCAAGTCGGCAGCTTCTACAGAGAGCCACTGAGGAATATGATAGTCTCCTTTTTTAACCAAGCGTAGTGTGTTGGATAGATCCCCTCCGTCGAATGGTAAGAATCCAGTCAACAAAGCAAACAAAATGATCCCACAACTCCAAATATCTGCTTTATCACCACGATATCGCCGTCCGTAAATTATTTCTGGTGCAGCATAATGTGGGCTTCCACATGACGTATTGAGCCAATGCCCTGCAGGCTGTAAAGCTGCCATGCCAAAATCAGCCAGTTTGATATTATGATAAGAATCCAGCAAGATATTCTCTGGCTTCAAGTCACGATGGCAGATATTGAACCGATGGCAGTACGCAAGACCAGATATTATTTGTCGAAATAGTCGAACCGCCTCTTCTTCAGGCAGAGGGCCGTGAGTAGAGACATAGTCGAACAACTCTCCACCTTCGACATATTCCAAAACTAGGTACCTGTTACAAGACAATCAGTTATCCGTTTATTTTTCCCTCAAGGTTTTCCTTTTTGGATTTAACCTACAATTCGCCGCGGTTTTCCCAAATGTCGTAGAGATTGATAACGTTTGGGTGCTCAATTAATTTCATGATAACGACTTCTCGCTCGATTCCAAAGGGCATCGGTCGAGTTGCCTGGTTGGCACCCAAAAGGCTGGCATTTCGATCCATCGCTGCTATACTTTCACTCTGTACCATTGCCGCTGATTTCTTCGACACGATCTTGATCGCAGCAGCTTGGCCGGTCATGACATGCTTGGCCAGTCTTACACGACCAGTGGCACCTTTGCCCAAAGTTCTTCCGAGCTGCCATGGTCCCACGTGTGTCTTTCGTTTGCCCCTACCAGAAGCAGTCGACGTGGTCGATATTGCTGAGTTTCTGTTGGAAGCCCCAGTGGACGCCGTAGCGACTGACAGGCGTGGCGTGTCGACGACGATGGCTGGCGAGTTCGATGTGATGCGTGGCGAACCCACTTCAATAGACTTCAATTGGTCGCCATTCACAGTGGTACAGTCGACCCTTGGTGTTGCAACGGTTGGGCCATGATTGACTCTGGCAGCGGCGTCTGTCAGAGGCTTGCGGCCCTGCGGTGAACGCGTCCTCCCTCCGTTGTCCATGTTAGACCCGTTGCCGTTGCTGCGGGGTGGTGATACCATAGAGCATTCGAGATCCAAACAGCCAGTCTCATACAAAGATAGTTGAATGGACGAGTCTTCCCAAATAGAGGTCGCTGATGCTGTACTGGAAGGACATGAAGGAATGCAGCTCAGTGTTTCCAACGTCTTTCTACTGATATATCGAAGACCTTGGAATAAATGGCAATCTGATATTCTTGGAGCCACTGTTGTTGTGGTTTTGTTTTTCTACCTTGGTCCCTATTAGGGTTGCTGTATCTGTTTGTCGGTTAGTGTCTCGGTGTATTGATGAGCACGTCACATAGCAAGCAATTGGCGCCGCGAATTTGTGTGTAATATAGACTGATGTAGAAAAGGAAATACAATGTCGATTCCACGATGAACAAGACAAAGACAGGAAAAAAATAAGACGGTAGCGAGTGTGTGGGCCGAGCCAAACGAGTGACAGTAAATGGGCTGAGCAAGATTGGTAGGCGAAGAGGGGACGAGAAGTCGTGGAGGAGGAGGAGCTGCATCGGGGCAAGCAGTCGCTCTCTTCCCCAATTCACTTTCCCTCCGCCAGCGCCCGCCAACCCAGACGTCACTCTCCGTCCTCTGCTGGCGGCATTGTCGCATGCCAAACAATGCAGATTGCCGTGGAATGAGAACAAGATCGGATGTTTGATTTGTTTACCCCGCGGCCATTCCAGACTTTTGGGATGAGGAATGCGTTGGATATCGCTAACGCCCGTTTGTTTCGTCTGACATAGACTCGTCTAAATGCTTGACCTTTGCCAGGAATTATCAGCTTACAAACAGTATCTAACAGTATGATACCGCATTGATTATTTTCGACACAGGTTCTGGTTAGCTTTTCTACAGGCACGGCACTATTTACAGCACAATTGGTTCACGGCGATTTCGATGTGGCCGCTGCACAGAGCTCATTCCAAGCCCTCTTCGCTGTCGATCGTCAAGATCCGAGATCCACAAGGCCAATGAGGCCATGGCGCGAGTAATAGTATATCGCAGAGAACTTAACATTCCTCCATGAGCAGGTGGCATGACGTTGGAGGCGCACAGTGAGCCACGCTTGATCTCTGAAGCTGCGCGGAGATGAGGTCGACGGGCATTTGTTCTTGTACCCTTCAACTCATACTCTGGAATACAGCTCTTGATGTTAATTATCAGCATCAGGAAGACTCGGGCAATGGATGATTTCTGGTTTCTTTCACGGAGAGTCGAGCCCGGTGATGTTGCGTCGCAGCATTCCTATCCCTTTCTTCAACACCACGACAACAACTATGCCTCACAGGCAAACACCGGCCGGTCAACAGTCTTTGAGCAGGCTCCGATAATAATTACAGTCCCCACATATGAGAAATTCGCGATGGCAAAATGGCAATTTTCTTCCTGCGATGTCGTCGAGTTAAACAATCAAATAACCCGTTCTAGACTAGCGTCCAGTTCATCGCGCGACAACTCTACCGGGACGAAATCGATCGATACAAGTTTGTTTGTTTGTTGTTATGTTTTGTATTTGATGATGGGGCACAAGGGAGAAAACTTTCTGTATTTAATTATTACAAATAATTGAGTACTACGCTACCAGTGCTCCTCGGTGATGACGGCATCTTCGACATCGATCCCCTCGACAAACCACCGGCCTTGTCCGTTGCCATTGGGCCCGAGGAGGAGATCATTCCCCGACATCTGGCGTTTCCTCATCTTGCCCGTCTCGTAGTCAAAAGTCCAGTCTTCCAGTCCGTAACAGCGCTTCCACTTCATCTCGTCAAAGGCATCTTGGTACTCGTACCAGAACTGCACAGCAATGCGGTTGTCGCTGAAGGCGAAAAGTTCCTTTCGCAGCCGGTAGGACTTCTCCTTTTGCCATTTTTTCGTTAGGAACTGTTTGACGTCGTCGGTGCCCTTGAGGAACTGGTCCCGGTTCCTCCAGACTGTGTCTGGGGTGTATGCTGCCGAGATTCTTGCGGGATCCCTACAACAGTCAGCAATGAACAGACACTAGATGGTCGTGAGGATATATCTACTGAGTGTTCCACAAGTTCTGGGCGGCCTTGACTTTTTGGCGAGCCGAGTCTGCGGTGAAGGGGGGTTTAATATCGGCCATGATGAGAAGAGGATAGGGGATAGAGGACAAGTAGTATAGGCAAGGACGATTACACAGGCAGATGAGGACCTAGTTATATATTCGTACAACTGTGCGCAAATGTATATACGTGTGTGATTATCAATTGATATATTCGAGCTATAACTACATGTAACGAGGGCATTGAGTGGCTGCTGACCAATTAGGAAGATCTACAGAGCCAATGATATCATTGCTTGACGGGCGATGACGTTGGTCCCTGCGTTCAACCGCTAACGTATACCAGTTGACATATTTTACCCATTGATGAACCAGCACGACAGGACTTACAAGTCTCCACACATCTGTAAATATAGATATCCCTCAAAGTTATCTATATGTAACGCTCTCTTTCAGAGGGTAGTCCACTCGACGAGCATATTAGGTAAGCCGGAAACAAACTCCCGAACGGGCCGCCAAGGCTGAATCGGGATGTCACGTGTCGACGCGTTCCACCGTGTAGAGGAGGGGCAGCGGGGTTCCACCAGAGAGTCCGTATTACCAAAGTACGTACTTGGCTGTAGTAAGCTACGTGGTAGGAAATGCCTTTTTTTTTTTTTTTTTTTTTTTTGAACTCCAATCCATCAGGGCCAAGAGCGACCCACAGAAGACACCGGTAGAAGCTCACCGAAGTTCACACCAAGGAGGGGGGATGATTTGATTATATATTAATATTTTCTCACATGGAATTCTAGACAATTACATGAAGTAATACACAGCAAAAGAAAAAAAGAGACCCAAATAAACCAAGAATTATCTAATATATAAAATTGAAAATAATTAAAAATAAAAAATAAAGGCCAAAAATCCAGCCCCGCCGATTTGTCAGAAGTGCGACCCTCTGTATTAGTCAATTCGACGGAGCCAGACCATCATCGCGTCTCATGGTTCCATCCAACCGCTTATCTCATCGGCCCGGCCTGATTGCTGAATTGTCTGCCCGTATGGCGTGGTGCCTGGCCGCTATCTCCACGCCGCCGTATATATTGCCCACCGCCGCCGCCATCTGATAACACTCGCCCACTATCCCCGAGTCTCTACACGATCAACCCCTCTCTTCTCGATCAAGCAGAATCACTATTCACAATGTCTCTCAACCCTGGTGACCAGTTTCCCGCTGACGTCGTCTTCTCGTAAGTGTTGTTCTGTCTTTTTCTCCTTCTTCTCCCCCGCCTCTCTCTGATCTCACTTTTATTTCCCTGACAAAAAAAGGGACTGAAACAAAGAAAATTCACGTTACTAACGCCACTACTAGCTACATCCCATGGGCTGAGGAGTCAGAGGACATCAAGTCTTGCGGTATCCCCATCAACTTCAATGCCTCCAAGGAATGGGCCAACAAGAAGGTCGTCATCTTTGCCCTGCCCGGTGAGTCTTCCAAGCAACAGCAACAGCTCTCGCGCCAATGCAGACACTAATACGCCCATTCTTCGCCCCAGGTGCTTTCACCCCCGTCTGCTCTGCTGCCCACGTTCCCGGCTACATTGAGAACCTGCCCAAGCTCAAGGCCAAGGGTGTCGACGCTGTCGCTGTCCTTGCCTACAACGACGCCTACGTCATGAGCGCCTGGGGCAAGGCCAACGGTGTCAAGGGAGACGACATTGTACGTTCACAAACTTTATTCACCAGGATCTCACACACTAACCCGTTCCCTACAGCTTTTCTTGTCCGACCCCGAGGCCAGATTCTCCAAGAGCATCGGCTGGGCCGATGAGGAGGGCCGCACCTACCGCTACGCCATTGTCATCGACAACGGCAAGGTCATCTTTGCCAAGAAGGAGCGTGCCAAGAACGTTCTCGAGGTAAGTCGATACAATTGTGTCTGCTGGGAGACAACCGAGAAATGCTAACATCTCTCTCAACACAGATCTCGAGCGCCGAGGCCATCCTCGAGGCCATCTAAACGACAGAATTAGTTGCTACGCCCGTGTTTGGTTCGATAGTAGACGACTGTTCTTTCTGATGGCTTCGTTATGATTTTAGATGACCAGTTAGAATAGAATTAGACGATAGATCTATAAAACAAATAAATACCCAAATCTTCAGTCGTTATGTGTGTTTTCAACTTTGCAATATTCTGTGTAAACACCACAGCTGTCTAACCAGAAATATTACTATACTGGAAATAAGAAGAATTAATGTTCCATGTCCTAGTTATCTCGTCCTGCCTCTACATGCACGCCGTCATTACGTACAGTACATAGTGCTGGGCTTGGCCGCGGCCCGCCAATGCCAAGCCAGCGGAGAAGCTTGAAATTATTCCTCACCTCCAACGATATTTATTCCTCCACATCAAAAGGAAAAGAAGGGAAAACAAACATCTCTCTCGAAATGGCCTCGAACCAGGCGCCCAAACGAAAAGCGCCAGCGGCTACATTTTCCAAACCCAACGGCCACGCCCACAAGCTCGCCAAACGACACGATGCACGCGCCTTGGCCGTGCAGTCCGCCGATGCCGCTCTGTCCGCAACGGGCGAGCTCGACGTCGCCGCGTATGTCGGCGCGCGCGAATACGAGATAAGGGCGTTGGAGGCCGGTATGGAGCGCTCCAAGGGCGTCCTTATGAGCCGTGCCTTTCAGAAAGTCCCCAGGTCGCTGCGAAGGAGGACGGCGAGCCACAATGTGAAGAGAGTCCCGAAGAGATTGCGGGCAAGAGCCAGACGCGAGGTACGATATTCCCCTCTTGCTCTATATTCCCCTGGCTCACAAAGCCTGCAGTTGGTTTGATAATAAAGATGTTGACTTGTTGAAATTCAATTTCAAAGATGTTAGAAGATAATACACCGACTGTCACTGCCCGCCGCCGTAAACCAACGAGAGTTTTGCGCATCCGTCTCGAGACCTTCCGTCGCCTACAGAACCTGAACAAAAAAGCCAAATCCAAACGAGCTGTAGCCAAACTCAAACGGGATCAGGAAAAGAAGAGCGAAAACGAGGCATCTAACGAGAAACATGGCTATAACATTGCTCCTCGAATCCCGAAAATCAAAAAGAACAAATTATCCCAGCCGCTGCCCCCCGATTCAAAATACAAAAAACGCCAAAGAGGAAAGACGTGGCTACCAACTCACCTTTTCCATGCTAAACGTGCCCATATGACGCCTCCCAAGGAACCGCTTTGGCGTTTCGCCGTGCCCATGACTCCGACTGAGAAGAGTTACCGTCCTACACATCGAGCTGCAGGGTCACGAGGAGCCGTGGCCTGGGATATGAGCTATATGTCTACTATACAGCTAGAGGGAGTGCGGTCGGCACTAGAAGCTGTCTTGAAAAGCCTCCACATCGAGGGTGACGACTGCTGGGGACCTAAGGGGAAAAAATGGAGGCAAGGGACGAGAACGCTCAGCAAATGGATTCATGAAACCGGAGAAAACGCCGAGCCGATTGCACCGGTGACTTTGATATGGTGTCCAGTTTCAGATACAGGGGACACTCAAATGACCAATGCCGAAACCACTGCTAGTCGAAGCAAGAAACAGCGGCAACAGGACAAAGTACTTATCCGTGTCCATCCGTCGGCCTTTCTACAGCTGTGGGAGGCGCTTCTCGCCACTTCAAAGCGACAAAACCCTCCTGTGGCTGTCCAGGACCTGCGTTTCGATATTGGAAGTATAGAGATCACCGGTCCTGGCTCTACAGAAGCGCTTATTGCCACAATGCGCCCTTTTCATGGCCCCGACTCAAAGGACTCAGTAGACCCAAGTCCTGAAACAACATGGTCGTCGCTTTTAGGAGTCACAAATTCATCCTCTCTACCAGCTGGAGCGCTTTTGGCATTCAACATCAGTGATCCTCGGTTACATTACCCTCTCAAGCCCCAGAAACTTCCGACATCCGAATCGGGTATGAATGAATTAGCGAACCTGCTATCTAACTGGCCGCCTGACCATTGTCGTACCCCATATGCTCTCTTTGACCGATCCGCACGGTTGAGCGCCAGTCGCTGTTTGCCCAGTCAGAAAGCAATCAACCGCCGGAGAGCCCTTGCAGGCCCCGGGGAACCATTGAAACCTCAGACTTCAGATCCTTGTATCCCAGTCATCGCCTTTGGATCACGACCTGAAAACGTATCTAAAGAGGCTAATTCTACGGGTTCTTGGACGATTTTACTGCCTTGGAAATGCGTCACGCCCCTTTGGTACATGCTTATGTTCTATCCTTTGTCTAGCGGGGGAAATACAAGATTTGGCGGCTTGAAAGAGCAGCGCCAACTAGCTTTTGAATATGGTCGGCCATGGTTTCCAGGAGATTATCCGGGCACCCGTGCTGGTCGGGAATGGGATCTCCAAGAAAGCCAAACACGGAAAAAAGAGTGGGAGAGAAAGCCTAAGGGGAGAAGGGTCGAGTTCGACGGTCTTGATCTGGGTAACGGACAAACCGGCGAGCTCGGTCAGGGCTGGGCTTGCGATTGGGAGAGATTGGTCCAGGGCAAACCCCAGCAGGAAAAGGCTGAGGACACTCAGGAGACCAAGGACGTTGAAACTGTCGAGGCCGAACCCCCGCATTGTGCCGACCCGATTCAATATCTTAGGATCGAACCTAGAGTCGTATTCAGTCTCAATTCCCAGGCCAAACCCTGGCGGTTCCCTGATAATAAGCCTTTTGTCACTACGGTCAAGATTACCCTCATCGGTCGTGGGACACCTACTACGTGTGCACGTGTATATCGGCTTCCATCGAATAACGAAGAGCTGCGCAACCAATGGCTGCTCGTAGCATCATCTGCTCGAAAAAACATTGCCAGCACTTCCCCAGGCGCACAAAGCCTGGTCTCAAGTTCGAAGAAACAAAATCAGAACCCTACAAAGGACCCACTGGCTACAAAGAACGAATCTCTCCAGAAGCTTGCTTCTTCGTTACTTGAGACGCCCTCGTCTCTTGAACAACAAACACACCTCCCTCTACCTTGCGAAGAGGATTTGATCGGCTTCGTCACATCGGGCAATTACAACCTGTCGGAGGGGAAGGGTACCGGCATCGGATCCATTCTCGTTTCAAAGGTGTCAGGCGGTGCCCTCTCACAGTCTAGTAAAAAATTAAACCAGAAGGATACCAAAAAAGCTTGTCGCGAAAGGAGACTCTGCATTGTCCGCTCGGCTGGTGAGCGGGTCGGCAGACTGGGAGAATGGGAGTTTGTGTAAAATGAATAGCTTAGTTAGCAGTTTGTCATGATACCCTTGTCAATACTACTTGCGTGAGATCTGAAGATATTTGTTTTTTATTCTTATTTATTTTTCTTTTTTGTAGAATATTCAAGAGAAGTCGCTCGTGAATCATGAATCATGAATCTCGGGTGATCACGTGATCTCACTGAAAGACTCCCGACTGGCGCCGATCCAGGGCTCGACGACGGCATCAGCGAGACGCCGCCAGGACCCGACCAAAGCGCCCATTGAGTTGTGCCTTTTTTCGCCTGCCAACTATTTCCCTGTCCTGAATCGATAGCGCCCCAGCAGAGAGCCTGAGCCGCAATGGGTGCTGGAAGCTCAAAGCCCGAAGCTTCGGCCGGGTCGAAACATGTTTTTGCAAGGTAAGTGAATCTCGGTCAGAGCAACAAGCTGGCATATTATCACAAGGAGCTTGCTAGCTCTTTTGAGCGGGCTTTCATGTGCAATGGGACTTTGAATTCCGGCTAATGAATTGACAGTGAAACGCCAGTGCAGTTTTCTGCCAACTTGGTAGATGCACTCCAATCCGGCACAGAGGTACGCTTCAATTTCCAATTCGATTGGACACAGGACACAGTTATTACTCTGCAAACAAAATTCTAACAAAGCAAACCAGACCGACTCAACCCGGGCCAAGTCGCTCGAATTACACATCCAAACCCGCGTCGCAGAGGAACTGGAGCGACTCCGACAAAGAGAAAAGCAGACCGTCGAAGAGATCGAGAAGCGTGTAGCCGCCGCGCTGCCAGAGCGCAACATAAAAGGCAGCTCGACTACCTCCTCCCCATTCGCCTTTGGTGCTCCAGCCGGATCGTTGAACCTCGATGCTCCGCGTATCCCGTTTGCCGGACGAGAACACGACGCTCCGCTGTTCCCCGTCGACCCCGCCCCTGCTGCTGTCGCACCGGGCACTCAGCACCCGCCCGCCGAAATCGATGCGTCGCGTGAAACGGTATTGAAGGATATTGAGCGCCTTCGTAGCAAGCTCGAGTCGAGGAAGAAGCTGACGGCGTTGGATGAGAATGTGGAGCGGGCCAAGACAGATGTTGTAAACTGCCTGAGGATAAACGACAGACGGCCTCTTGACTGCTGGAAGGAAGTTGACAGCTTCAAACAGGAAGTGGCCAAGCTCGAACGGGCTTTTGTTGACAAGGTGGTGGGATAGTGGCAGCCCACCGGCGCCTTGGAAAATAGGGAAATGTGTCTATCTACTACGCGATGTTTTGATAGATTTGTAGCATTAGACTGTTGCGTTCTGTGTATCTACGAAGCATACTGCCTTCAATTTTTACTTTGTCGGATGATATTCAAAGTTGTATTTGCAAATTCCTCAACTGATATGGCGTAGCATAGTTTACGTGTAACTGTCGGGTAAGATTATGCATCGTGGGATCATGGAAAAAGGATACCAACAATGAAAGCCGGTTAATACAACATATAAATTGGCTCAATATTGTTGCCATCTTCAACCAAGATATAACTTGGCTATCCAATTGTGTGTGATGATCGGTGCTCGTTTTGATTGCCCTGTGTGGACGGCTTATATACGGTATGACCCTGAGATATTACATATATTGAACAATTATTAATATCACAATATAAATAAGTATATGTAGTTAAAATACAATACCTGATTTTGTTGGTTGGATTGATTATCAATTGATACCCCATAGTTTCTAGCAACATTGAATAGTTAATTAATATCAATAATAAATTCACTATATATCTTTGCTTATACAGGCCTTGAATAGCTAAATACAAGTATAACTTTAAAGTCTCTACTTAATATAACCGATCAATGCCTAATAATCTCATCTCTATAATTATTAATGTGATTAAAAAGAACTTGCTTATACCTATTCTTTAGTAGGCTGTGAAGCATAAATATTGTACCCAATCACCATGCATATGAGGCTTAAAGTGGGAACATGGTATCCATAAATTACCATATATGGACTAGTAATATACAGCCCTATCCCGTTCCGTCCTTGTAAATCTCAAGGACCAAATTATTATGTAGACGCGATAGTATGAAGATCTTCAGATAGCAGACTGCCTTTTTGGTGCAAAATTTTTATTTAAAAGTCCTGGTTCCTGACTGAACGCTCATAGAATGTGTCACGATTATATATAGGATAACAATCACTGCAACTTCCCAACGTCAATATTCTGCACCACTTCCTCGTAAAAGTTCATTACCCAATTCTCTTCTTCCCCAAAGCCAGTACCTAAAAGGCACTTTACAACTGCATCACGGTATGCGGGGCCCATATGATGCGGCAACTGCCTCCTTGCAATCTCAACAAACAGGTTCTGAATACCCCGAGGACTCATCGTAACTCCAGGCTTCAATTTCTTATGTGCTTGCTGGTAGATGCTCAACGCTGTCTTCCAGACGCCAATCTCTAGTAACACTACCCCTAGAGCGTAGATGTCGTGGATTTTTCGAAAACTGACCGTAGGAGGCCCTTGACGCTCTGGGTGCCGATACAATATTTTCTCAAGATGATTATCAAAGGTATACTGCGTCTGTGCACTCTCCGGTCGAGCAAATTCGAAATCGGCCAAGTAGCAGCCACCAAACGTAACTTCACTTTGCACAGTGGATGAAGATGGGTTACCGGTAATACTTGGAAAGAAAACAATGGAGTGACTGCGAATTGATTTGTGAACCCAACCATCCGCATGGAAGGCAGACACTGCAGTCACAGCATCCTTTGCGACCCGAAAGCGTTGAGGAAGAGACATCCTTAACGTAGAATGCATCGACATTAGTGAGTATAGTGAGGTCGGGACTCGGTCCGATGAAGAAGAAGGAGGGAAATTGAAGAGAAATGCGTATCGTTTCCCCTCTGTTTGATGAATCAGACCACGAAATTCTAGAGTATGTAGGCCATGGGTCCCGGCTGAGGAGAGGAGGCTGGCTAATTGATGGACTCTTTCCTCTGTCTGAAGGTCGCTTTTGATGTCGATATCATCCGGGTCACTTCCATATTGCTTGTACTCGACAAGCACTTTCTCAGGCTCTCGGTGCGATTCCGAAGTATTCACCAGATTCGCAATTGTTAGACACTCGGCTTCCAGAGGAGCATCCAACTTGACATTCTCAATAAAAAAGTTTGTTTGGTCCAATCCCGGTTCGATGGCCAGACGTCGAAGTGATGCGTGGGGTGCCACTCCGACCCGGCGTGAATGCTCATCTGTGATTAGCTTGTCTAGGACCAAAGAATTGTCATAATGTGGATTCAGCGCCATCATTAATGGTACTAGGTCTTTGATCTTGGCTGTCCATTTTTGAAATTCAGCCACAAAGCGTTCAAACCTCCGTCGCTCAAACAAGGCCCACTTCCAAGAGTCCCAATTTGCTGATGGCCGTGTAGTAAACCACCCAAGAGTAAATCTTTTCAGCTTTGCAAGTTCTGAAAACTTTGATATCTCGTGGGAGTCGGAAGGGATATCAAATTCGAACTCGATAACCCCCGATACAGCCGTCGAATGGTGCAAATATGGTGAATATGTCTGGTAGTCACTATCTTGGGCCGCAGCTAATTTGGCATGATCGCCGCAATGGAGTCGTAGTCTTTCAAAGATGGAGTATATTTCCTGTAACCAAGCCTACAATATGCATTTATTTTTGTCAGATCATGAGTTCAAGATCCCGATTACCCTTTCATTATGAAAACCTGCACGTTAATTTGAATAAGAACATAGGAAACTTTGGAGGACTAACAGCGTTTAGATTGCTTTCCTTCAAAATACCCTTATTCTCCACCAAAAGCTGCCCAAAGCTTTGCAGATAGAGGACCTCAAGGTGGAATTCTTGTCGCAATTCTTCTCTTTCCATCTTATAGTGTTTGGCACTGAAAACCAGTCGATGAATAAATTTCACTGTCAAGTACAGCTCCTTAAAGGCCGTCACGACATCTAATCCAAGCCCTGCAGCCATCGTGACCTTCAAGACCAAAATATAATTCCGAAGATGTAAATTGTAGTAAGATACCGGCTGTATTCAAGAGGGCCACCCGATATGCGCAAGTTTCACCCTGTTGTCCTCACAGCATCCAACGCCTCTGTCTTCAAGTCACAATCCTTTTTTCATTATACACCTTTTTCTATCGGGAAAGGGTCCGTTTGACGAGACAAAAAGAAACGACAGGTCAGCAGGTTATGCGGGGTAGGCTTAGCCCCGCGTATCTCAGCCTTATTGTAGCCATCGTACGTTGTCGTTGTTGTCAGGCTCACAGTGGAAACTAAGATGATGGGATCGCGCTGTCGCAACAAACCGTGTCAGCCTGGGTAGAAGGTGTGTGTGTCGTTCAGAAACCAAATCTGCTCTCCTCTACTCCACTGCTATCGGGCAGCATTCGATGGAAGGTCAAGATATTCAACCGCCAGAGGGTGACACGTCACCTCGTCCCGGATCTCCTGGTGTACCACGAGTAGCCTACTCGTCTCTGGATCGACTATTTAGCCAATCTGGCGTATTTGACAGCATCGTTCGCGGTAGCCATCAATATGGCACTTTCAGCGTCATTGATCGATTTGCTGCATTTTCGGACCCGATTACTGTTCTCGGAAATTTAATGGTCACACTCAAGGAACACAACATACCGGGTCCCAGGCTTTTGAGAATGAAGAACGAATTTACTATTCCATTGGGCCAAGGCGCGCAGTCAGAAGTTTTTGCATTCAACGAGTCCATTTTATCCGAAGTTGGGCTCAAACCGAAAGATCTTCCTACTCCAATTGAGGACCTGACAAAAGTAGCAGTCAAACGCTCTCGGGTTATCAGACCAAGGAGCAGACGCTCCCAGTCTTCCCCTACCGCCATAAGCTCTGAAGAATTTGTATTCCAATGCAGTGCAGCGCATCAAGAGATTGATATCTTGTGCCAGAATTCATTCCGCAAGCACCCTAACATTGTGCGACTCTTATCCTGGGGTCTGTGCCTAGATACCCTTGAGGAAGAGGATGAAGAATCCCCAAGACTCCCATTGTTGATACTGGAACGAGCTTCCTGTAACTTGTCGGAGTTCCTTTCTCATCCATCCGCTTATACGTCGAAGAATTCCTTTACCAATCTTCACGGAATATGTCTTGACATTGGACGCGGCTTAGACGCTATCCATAAGACTTCTATTGCCCATGGAGACCTTAAGCCGGAGAATATCCTCATATTTCAAAACCCTGGGCAATGGGTTGCTAAGTTGTGCGATTTTGGATTGTCTGCAAGTGAATCAGAATCATCTTCGGGTTCCATCGAGTATCGTGGAACCCCAGGATGGCGCCCCCCTGAGTATTATCGACAAGATCGCGATCCACTTAATGTACGTGGAATTCAACTATGTGATATATTTTCCTTTGGATTAATTGTCTGGAGTGTCTTTCGTCATGGTGGCCAGCCTCCACTTTCTCCGACAAGCGAAATGCGTGGAAATGCCTTTGGACTAGCCACGCAGGAGCTCACGAAGCTAGGAACAATTCCCAAATATGAGCATCGACGAGTTATTCTGACCGTTCAAGGAGCTTTGTTAGAAGATGCTAATGCACGTCTCCGCCATCCGTGGAAATACTTGGACAAGGAGAATTATCAGCATGTTGGAGCGAGAGTTAGATTACGACGTGAACTCGCTAAAAAGACTCGCAACTTTCGCCATGCCATTCGAGACTATCTGAATCCTGGACGAGATGAATATGCAGATGGTTCATCATCAAAATTGCGCAGAGAGAGGAGTTGTCTTTGTTGCCTTCCAGGACGGCAGCAGCTGAAAGACAATGACCAGTCACCGGAACCGCAACTGGTAGCCTCTCCTCAACGACACGAGGCGTACTTAGAGGCATTCGAAACCTACTGTAAGCCGTTTGGATTGGTAAATCCGAGCTCCATTGAGATGTTTCAACACCGTATCCGTGCATGTTTTTCTGAACCTCGTCTGCGCATATTACACGATAATCTTGCGGCGTCCATTCAGCGCCGAGATGATGTACAAACATATGCCTTGGCGCGCCTCCGCAGCAGATTCCCTCTCTGCTGTTGGGCAAAAATAAGGAAAGGTCAGTTAACCAACATGATTAGCCAATATGTTCAAGACACGCATGACTTTGTGGTTCTAGCCTGGCTGTGTCGAGGTGATATAGGGGCTTCGGAGCTCCATGATGAAAAGCATATGGAGAGAATATTCCGTCTGTTGTGTGCAAAGCCTCGTAGTTTTGGATATCGTTTTATTCGAAATGATCACCTTACTATCCAACAGCGCGTGGCGCGGTTCCTACTCCTATTAGAACATGGCGCCCGTATAGAAACAGTGCTCAACTCAGAGGGCGAAACTGTGTTTCTCCGGTTTCTTCGCCTATCAGCTGAGTTCTCTAAAAACGGCTACGGAGATCTTTCTGTTAAGGATATCTGCGTTAGTTTCAAGAGACTTGTAAAGAGCAAACATATCATGCCCAGTACGAGATTCTACATGACAGGAGAGCTCCCAGAGTTAGCAGAGGACACGACAGGGTGTACGAATACCGCTCTACACGACGCTGTTCTTGCGGAAAATTACTCGGTCGTGGAAAGCCTGGTTAGGTCTGGTTTCTTCATCAATGCACTGAATCGTGACAATCGCCCTGCTCTTTACGTTGCGCTTCACAAGCAGCAGCAACAGCTGCAGTCATCATCATCATTGTCGTCCGCCATGTCAAAAGTTCAAAAGGCCCAGCGAAGAACAGATAATAACTCGCTTTATCGTATTATTGCACTGCTTCAGCAAAATACAGCGAGCAGTATTGATATCAATCTATTGCCCTTGAAGAGTTCTGGGATCCCGCTCGGTTGGGAGAAACAAGAGCTCAACAGCTTACGACGAAGCGAAGAATCTGAAGACGCCGTTCCATCGTTTTTTTACGACGTTCTTTCTGCTTCATCCACTTTCAAACAGCCCAGATTCTCACTGTACGAAGACAGACGCTTAGCTCTTGGAGCGCGGAAATTCTCGGCCAGTGGGCAGTCATATTACTTGGACTTGCTCCGTTTCATCTCGCCGAGCTCGGTAGAGGAAGATACAGAAGATTTATCTGCAGATATTGATGTCTTTGATGATGAATGGTTTGAGAACGAGCCCTGGACACTGGTTCCTCCAGGCTCGGCTGACGGCCAAACACCCCCACCAGCGTTGACTACACAAGACTTAGCTGCCGTCAGGGCCAGGAGGTATAACTCAAGATCAATATCAATGGGTCGCGGAATTCTAGGTTTGAACTACAAGTGGCCAGGGGGTTAGTCTAGGGGTACTTGATGGCGCTTGGAATGTGTAAGTCTTTAACCTCATAAGTTTATAGATACACAGCTAACTACTGATAGACAGCTACTCAGATCCAATACCATTTGAGGATAAATAATATCCTACATACGCATATATACTTTCATTTACTGATAGCGACCAGTTGACTTGAAACACCTTTGATAAATCTGATTCATGCAGTCTGATTTACATAGTCTGGAGTTCTCTACTGATATTCTTCCTGGCTTATTTATCTAAAACCAGCTTTTCAATATTCTTCAAGAATTTATGCCATTGGTAGCTCAAGATGTATAGACATACAGAGCAGTCTCCCCGCGGCCACCCTGGCCGTGATGCCATCAGAACGCTCCTTGATACCTTTGACATCGAGAGCTCATTGTCCACTTCCTCGGCCATGGACGAAGTCTGGACAAAAATTTTGAGCACAACGTAGCGACGAACACTGATTAAAGCGTGTCGGTAGTGATAGTCCTTGTTGATTAGAAGATAAGCTTGACTCACTCTATGTCCCGTGCAAGCCAAACAGTCGAGGTAGACCCGAATCCCAATTTTCCAACGACTTGATATCGTTTCTTTATAAGCTCTCCTGTTCGTGTAGGATAATATCTCGATACGACATAGTCTGGAAATGTTTCTTCTTTGATTTTGTCGTGCTCAGGGATTTGCGCAAACGTCGCGTTGGAGAAATCAAGAAGCTTCCATCTCCGCCGACGCAGAGACCGTAGAGTAGAAGCGACGATAACATGACCAAATGGTATGAAGGTGTTCAAACGCAGAGTAGACCTGATAAACAGGTATTTTAAAAGCGACGGTTTCTAAGAGACTTGTAAGACGTGGTAGACCGATCATACATTTTAGTGGAACAAATTGGGTCCAGATACGTTTTCTTAATTCGTCAGTTAGAGGTAAGGGCCAATCATATGCCTTGATTTCTAGTATACATGTATATCAATTGATGTTTCCAAAGAACCAGGATTTCCATAGATCGTTAGCTCATCTCATGATGGTCTCTCCAGTGACTCATTGCAGCCAGACTATAATTTCCCTATCCTTCTCGGCTGCGTGATTGAGGTTACCAATGAAAAGCTCTTCCCTGCAGAAAAGTTGTTTGCAGTTGGCAAATCGGTCAAGGCTGACGCATGAATTTTATGATAATAAAGAGAGGCTCATTCTAGTTGACTAGCGTGAGTTAGAGTAGACAGAAGAACTCCTAAGCTCTCACAGTTATTCAAAACAGCGGCTAGTCACCTAATAACGCATAAGAATTCCAAATTTTGATTCTGTCTGTCCCTTGAAAACCACTAGTACTCCAGACTATCGATGCCAGCCCGGATGGACTCCTCTAATCCAATCCAACCAGAACGCCCGAAGAATGACTTGATTAAATTCTCCGCTCTCTGAGCAGGAACGATATCACTTAGGTCTCGGAGCTCATTCTCCGGAGGATTTGGAATTTCTGTATTACCTGGACGGAATTTTTGCAGAATGCTGACGAATTCCTTCCAAGTAAAGGCCGAAGCGAAAGCAAACAGACGTTCAGACTTGACTTCGGGGTGAAGAAGACCAGCGACATGCACGCGCGCGAGGTCTGCAACGTCGACGAATTCTATTTTCGAATACTTATCAATAATCCGATCAAGTTGAACGCAGAGGAGCAAGGGGGCAATAGGACTAGCGCAACAACGTGAAAATTATCTCATGACACTTACGTCCAGGAAACCCGAAAGCGGTGGCATCACCGTTAAGCAGATTGGCCGCCCATTTCATGGTGGAGCCAAGTATTTCGGGGTGAAGGACTTGTCCGAGCTGTTTGAACGAATTAGCCAATATGACGGACTAAAAGCCCCGGCTTTTTGTTTGGAATCCAATGATATGCGCTGGGGCAATTGCACGACGACCTTAGCGCCACCTCATTCATTTACTCACAGTGTAATAGGGCAAGACCGAGTTAAACACGAAAGCCGGCTTATTATTTTTAACCCACTTCCACGCCGCTTGTTCGCCCTCCGTCTTAGACGCAGCGTAGACCGTGAACGGCTTGGCATCTGATGGGGTGTTTTCATCAAAAGCAGCATTCACCGCCGCTGTATTCCACGTGTCTGTATGGTCATACTATTAACACAAAGCTTGCAGTAATAAATAGACCTATGATAATTATACAGAAATATATTTGGTTGATGTCCTCGGTATACGAGGCCGCCAAAGTTAATGCTTACCTTCAGTGACCACAATCCCTTCCACCCCCGGTTGAGGTAGTGCTGCTGCTGAAGCTGATGAAGTGAGGACGACTCTCTGAACCAACCCTTCCGGTTGCTTAGCGGCGGCTTCCAAAATGTTTTCGGTGGCTGAAACAACTTTCGGAATAACCTCCTCAGCATTCGGGTTAAAGGAAACGTCCGATGCCTACAGTAGAATTAGCTATTTAGTATTATATCCTGCAGAGTTGCTCATATATATGCCGCGAAAAGTGCAATGGTTTTGTATTTACCACATGAATGACACCTCTAACACCTCCCATTGCTTTGTTCAAAGCGTCAAAGTCGCTCAAGTCTGGGATAACAATCAACTCGAAACTGTTGGGCCCAAATTTGGATCTGAAAAGTTCTTCGAGCCATGGCTTCTGCGAACGCACCGTTCCTCGCACAAAGTATCCAAGAGATAAGAGTTGCTGGACAACATGTGAACCAATAAATCCATTGGCACCAGTGACCAGAACGCGGGAGCCAGGCGGAATAGCATATACTTCTTTTTTGATAGACGCCATTTTGGTTGGCAAATGTTCACTTGGGGCAGGATGTTCTGTATGTGGAGACCCTGAATTGAGACAAGTTTGGTGTTTATTTCTCGTCTCGTTTTTCGGGATCATTGAACGGTCAATTTATATTCTATTTTCTCAAGCTGGATAAGCAGATATCCGCCTCCGCGGAGCTAGGAAGATATTCTATATGGAAGCGCCAGTGCCTATGTTTCATTATTTATCAGCCATTTGCCGTCACTTATCAGGAGACAAGTTAACATTTGTCAATTAAATCCTCCACTAGGTTATAAATCATCGCATTCGGAACGACCCCACGGAGCTGGTAGGGAGGCTATTCTTCCGGCTGTATTAATCAGCCGTCTGCCATAGTCTATCAAGGGTCAAATTAGAATTACACCTGATCATAGATTCTTCTATACCTATGTATATTATAAAGCATCACATTTCGAAATGGCTTCCACGGAAGTCTTGGCAAGCCTTTTCCCTACAGCATATAATTTCAGCCGACCCCCATGAGGTTTTCAGATTACAGGCTCCGTCAATAAGTGTCTAACTTGCTTCTCCCTTTTTATTAGACCTAGATTCTTGAGATATTTTTCGAAAATGAAAGTTGGCATCGTGAACGCAGGCAATATTGGATTGCGTCTGGCTTTTGCCTGGATTCGCCTTGGCCATGAGGTCATGCTCAGCAAAGATACACATCAGGAACGGCTTAGAGAGCGCGTCCAAAGACTAGCCTTGGAATGGGACATCGGAGAGGATTATATAGCCCGGTTTAAATATGGTTCAATCACGGACGCTGCGAAATTTGGCGAACTCGTCATTCTGTCGGCATACTTCCCACGCTTGGCTCATATTTTGAAAGAGCTCCAGAAAGACGGCATTACACTTTCGGGTAAAATCGTCATCGATACAATGAATCCGTTAAATGTGGATGCCAACTTCATTCATTACCATGACCTCAAGTACATGGAAAGAACCTCCATTACAGAAGAGGTTCAGAGAACTTTTCCAGAGGCAATACTTTTCAAAGCCTTCAATTCTATGCCTGCAACACTCTTGGAAGCCCAAAAGTGGGCATCTGGTCGTGTGCCACCTATAATTTTCATCGGTGGAAACGCATCTTCTGTCGGAACCGTTCGAAAGCTTATCGAAGACACTGGATTCAAGCCGCAGTTCGCAGGCTATGATTTAAATCGTTCAGGATTGCTGGAGCGGTTGGGTATATTGTTACATCTGTTGGTGGAAAAGGAATATAAGGGCAACGTCAATGTCGTCTTTGATGTCATGGAATGGAAGGCCTGACGTTTGGTTTTGATATTGTAGTTTTTCCTAGAATTTATTCCTTTGGAGCTTCATATAAGTTTTAGGATTACACTTTGTTCACCAGTGGGCCAACTTAAGTAGGCAACTTTTCCAGTCTGGGGAACGATTAAGTTCGCGCTCCGCATATTGTCAATCTGTGTTGGAGCTATGTATGTTGAACCTTCGGTCCTGGTGTATGTTCAGAATGATTTTAAATTTTCAGGATGATTGAGCAACCAATAATTGCTAAAGGGCGTCGTGACTCTTTCAGCAAGCTTCTGCTTCACCGTTCGGACGGCCTCAACACAAGTTTCCCGAAGCGCTTGGGCCTCCTCCGATTGAATTTCCTTCATGTCCTCATTGAGCCAAAGAAGGGCGGAATCAATCAGCTCGATATCCAGCTGGGTCTTGTCGTGCCACAAATTATACAAAGTGTTGACCGTCAATAACACCATAGCGGTCGTGTAAGGACATGAAGCCATCCTGCGACTGTTAACAACGGTACCCTTATTGTGATATGTGACTGCTAACCAGCGAAACCACGCGTCTGCCGACCAAATATCTCGAAACAAGAGCATGTAGTTTCGAGCCTGATGCACTATTGACTCCCAGGCTGGTGGTAGATGCAGTATTTGAATTCCTCGGCTATGGTTGCGAAGACCACTCACCCACTGCCCATCCCAGGCGTGAGCCCGGTTGACAAGCGCCATGCATTGGAGACTTGTTGAGTATAGAACACAGAAAAACCCACTATTTTCCGGTTTATTTCTAGTGCTGGAGGTGACAATGCTGGCGCTAAATTCGGGTGGTATGGAAGCTCGCCATTCATCGAGTGCGTTAACAATGCTCTCTTTTGCATTGCCTCGTTCTTCGAGGCTTCGATTCACTGCTCGTGTTGAATAGAGACAGTCATACACACGCCCCTCAATATTGGCCAGCTTAACGCGAGCCAGAAAATAATTCATCCTGGCATTTCCGTCGGCCGTAACGACGATGCCAGCCGTGTTGTCATTATCGTCATTAGTTGTCGGTAAGGAAGACGGTAACTCCAAGTCAATGTCATCATCGAGTTGAACCGAAGGTTGCTGGGTACGAAGGCTTAAATCTTTGTCGAGAATGTATGCCAGCCAGAAGACGCGGGCATGCTGTCTCCTTTGCACCGGGTCCAGATGTGCTGATGCTGAATGATTGTGTAGGCCTAGCTTATGTGCGAGACGCATGGCTGCTGATATTAGGATCAAAGATGGGGTCAGGTTGTGTGCAGTTTGGAGCACCATCACCATGCCTACCAGTGTCTGTATGTTAAGGAGGCGGGTCTCACCCAGCATCACAGTCGAGATGATGGATTGCGCTTTACTGAGATACTCCGCTGTTTGATCGATCTGGTAGTGAGACCGGGCATTACCAGCGCCTCCTGGAACCTGTTGGCTAGCCAAAGCAAAAACGACGTTGATGGCAGCCCATGCCACTGGGTCGCGTTGTTGGGGTTGGCGTGCATAACATTCACCGACTAGACGCAAAAGCGTGTCGGCATGAAAGAGTGGCAAGACCGAGTTGTACGTGTTGAGAAATATTCCGACCATGGCCATGGCTTGTTGTAGTGGAGGTAGTTTCATTGAGCTGATTGTATGATCGTCGTCCTCATGGTGTTGATCTTCAACGTGCGCTGCTATTGCTATCTCCTCGAGCCCTTGTGTCGTATTTTGCGCCTGTAATTTTTATGATTGAGTATCCTCGTTATTCCAGCGCCCAAGGATACGTACAAGTTGAGTTTCTAAGCGCTTTACTTCTGCTTGCAGGCTCTGGACTTCGTTCTTCTCCTTAGTCCCGCTACTACGTTGCGATCTACGTTGTGCTCTGGGTTTCGACTTCCGGCTCAGCGCCGTATGTGTGCAATCCGTCGCATAGTTAATGCAGTTTGAGCAGCGAGGTTTCTGCCCGTTGCACTTAATCTTGCGAGTGTAGCATAGATCACATGCCTTCCACATCATAATTTAGCAATCCGTGCTTGATCGGTGTGTAAATTCGATTATCACCCTACCTTCCTCGGTAGATTGCTCAATTCCATTGTAGCTCCAATACTCTTTCAATTCGATTTAATTGTTGTGCTCCCTCTAGAGTCCAGGGTTGGTTTGGTAGCTAATGTGAAAGACCTCCGCGGAGGTGAACATTAACTACGCATAATCTTGGATTACTAATACACCTAACCCTAACCCTGAATTCATCAATGAGCCATGATGTGTCACATAAGTCAGCTACAATACGGTTTGGTTCCGTGGAATTGATCATTCAATCGATTACTAATGTCAGAACATTGGCGCATGGTTTGGCGTTGACGTGCGGGGTCTCATCCTTACGCAACATCTTTATACCAAATACTTAAGTCGAGATATGTACTAGGGTTCGCGTCTGACTCAAGCGTCAATTATACATATTACACATATAAAACGTCACAAGGACCTAGCCACCAAAAATGTCAGGCTCTGTTGCTCCTCGTACTGTAGTCGTTGTCGGGGCCACGGGCAACCAAGGCGGCGGCGTTGTTCGTGCGCTGCTGGACTCCAAGTCGACAGGGGGTAATCTATGGCTTGTTCGGGGTTTGACACGAGACCCAAATTCGACGAAAGCAAAGAACTTACTAGCCGACCACCAGACCATCGACAACCGTCTCACTCTCGTTACCGGGCACGTGTATGACAAGGCCTCTCTGCAAGACGCTTTTGCTGGCGCTTATGGCGTCTTCGCCATAACATCCGAGTCTTATCCTGGGAGAGTTCTGACGAAGGAAAAAGAGATGCAGCATGAAATTGAAGCGGGCCGCAACATTGTTTTGGCAGCCGAAGAATGTGGTATCGAGCATTTTGTCTTCAGTAGCTTGCCGGATATGGTCAAGACAACAGGAGGACGGTTTCTCAACATTCACCACATGAACAACAAGCATATAATCGAGCAGTTTGCCAGAGAGAAGCTCAGCGGGTTGACTTGCCTCATACCGGGTTCGTATCCTTCAAGTGATTCAGCAGTCATGCACGTGTTGCTCACAGCAAGCTCTGCGTATAGGGTTTTTTTATACCAACCTCATGTGGCCTCAGTATTGCCAACGCCGAGGTAAAGTTGGTTAGAGGAAGTTTAGCTTACGCATGAAGGCTCACCAATTTACTAATCCAATAGCGGACGGAGTCGTTCAGTTCCGAATTCCAATCCCAGGTGGTCAGAGTATGCAATGGACTGACCCGATCCATGACATGGGCATCTTTGCAGCAAGTAAGTCCATTTGTGTCACCATAGGCAGGGTGTACTCAAAGTAGTCTAATGAAAGTGGCTAACTATTTTTCTCTACTTTGGAGGGGTGTTTAACTTGGGCATCCAAGAAACCCATGGAAAGTCGTATCTTGTTTTAGGCCCTCAAATCACCGCCGATGACATGGTCAAGACGTTTACACGGGTAACGGGCCAGGCAGCGGTTCACGAACCGATTTCTGCCGAGGAGTTTGCGGAGTTGGCGGTCGCATTTGTTGGGCCAGCTTTCAAAGAAGACGCCAAGGAAATGATGGAATGGGCCGCTGTGATGCCGGCGGACAAGATTTGCTACGGGGCCTTTGATGCAGATCAGGATCATTCCGTAAAGGAGCTAGGTCTGTCAGCCACTTCCTTTGAGAGCTGGCTCTATCGTAGTGGCTGGAGGGGGCCTGCGTGAGAATATGACAATAGGACTACGAAATTTGGTAGGTCAAGCGAAAAGGTGCATATGGTAGGGGCTATATTATAAGTTTGGGGAAAAGGGCACAGTTATTGATGTGTTAATTATGGGATCTAGGGATGTAGCTACTCGGCTCGGACACAGTGGCATCATCAATTGATGGCCCAGATATTGAATCAGGATTTAAAACAAAAAACATATGTCGAATTTCTATCCAGAAGTGCAACCATCCATTTACTTCGAACGATTGCTTTTGATAGCAAAACTAGAAAATGGCTTCTCGGCACAACAGGTTCAGTTTCTTCGGACAGAGCTGTGGTGAAAGTAGAGACTATATGGAAATAGCCCTCAAAAGCGTCGAATACAATTTAGAATGCTAACTAGGCGAAAGAATGGGCGACTTCTGAAAATGGCAAAATAAGGGCATGATACTTCGATCATAGCCCTAGTTTCGTCCATAATATCTCATCCTTAGGAGAGCATTTCGAATTACCTGGTTACTGGGATCGTCAATCAATAAAATCAACGCTCAATTCAGGTCTCAGGTGACCAGCATATAAGAGGTGTTTATCTCTGGTCATGAATTTTATAAATGATCATTCTTTGCCTCGGTCATTGAACCCGCAACAATCGACGCAAAGACGGCTTCTTGGATCACAACGGGTCTAACGACTTGCGGTAAAGAAAGAAAAAAGAAAAAGGAAAAGAGAAAATAATGGGTGAGCGAGAGCAAAAACATACAACAGCTGGGATTCGCTGGTGGTCACCCACCCAACTACTAACCAGCCGGCGTGTGGCTTAAGTACGGCTGAGCGGACGGGAAGCCCTGTTTTCCACACCCTATGGTCGTATGTACTAGAATAAGGAAGTTAATGATTTATATAGCAAGTATTGCTTTTGTAATGTCACTACTACTCACTCCTGTTTCAGAGGAATCTCGAGGTGATCATAACACGACTATCATCAAGCTCTTGATTTGACAAGTAATTTCTGCGATAAACGGTCCTACGATTAACTCTCAGTATTGTAGTATGAGCTCGTAATCGCTACACTGCTTTCCGCGATTATTAGTACGAGTTACTTCTCAAAAAAAATAAAATAAATATAAAAATAAAGCTTATTGGTAGCTCACTCAAGCAGATTTCCACTTTTGGAACCAGCACTCTTGCGCTATGAGATGTCAATAATATTCTCACTATCTGGCCTCACTGCCAGGGAGGTGTTGATAATATACTCAGAGGCTTACGTAGCAAGGCTTATAAGCTTTTAAAGCCCCTGTAGTGAGGCTAATTTGACCAATTTAACGGAAGCCGCACTTGGCACGATTGCTCCATAAAGGTGGGCCACCTGAAAGTATACAAGCCACCCTCTTATAGACAGCAGATACCTCGATAGTCTTCAAAATCTTATTAGACCGCGCAATCATCAACGAGCCCAATAATCTAAGGCGCCTCAGAGTTCAAAAGAAACGCCATCCCTTCCAAATCTAGGCGGTCCAGCCGAACTCAAGTCCTGTCAACATAAAAATGAGCTACTAAACCCTTACAATTAGGGTTGACCCTTTTTGGCGTATGCACTCTGACAGATGGTGAAATTACGAAAATAATACATATAAGATGACCTGGAAATAAATACGAAGTAGCAACCATCGATACCGGGTGCATTCTCAACCGGAATAACTCGTGTAGTATCGAGGGGAACATTCATATCGAACGACCTCTCGAGCCAAGGAATGATCATCCTGGGTACACCGGCTGATTGGCTTCCAATATTGAGAGGGTAAGCAACGTGCATTAGCATTAGCAGTGGAGATAATTATAATCTCTAGAGACACCTTGATGACATGCCCGCGGACATACTCTTCTTTTAGTGGCAACCAATGCCCTTGGCTTACAGTGGCATTGCGGTTTCTACCCAATGACAGGTTCACGCATGTTGTAGGAACCGACTTGAGATTTTGGCAGGACGACAGCATTGCGTGATCTCATTACACGCCTCATCAGCTATAAGAGTAATCAACTGCCTTTGAATGAAGTATTTGTTTTCCAATTCCCTTCTCACACTCTCTTGTGCGGCCGTCACCATAACCCTAACCCTTAACCCTCTCGGCTTCATAATGAAGATGGTAGTGGCGTGGAGTATCCTTGCGTTGGGCATGGGAATGCCAACCATGGCGCAGAACATGTCTTACGAAGCCGATAATTTCTATCACAGCAACAACGTGACAGTCCAGCCGATCAACTTCTCAACCCAGTACCAAACGACTGTCGCAGCCAATTTCTTCTATCTCAAGGAACATAACAACAGTGCTGCACCGGCCATCGTGGTCGGTCATCCTATGGGGGCCGTTAAGGAGCAGAGCGCAAACCTCTACGCCACCAAACTGGCTGAACAGGGATTCATCACTGTCTCCATCGATATCCCCTTCTGGGGTGGCAGCGATGGCGAGCCGCGCAACGCAGTCTTGCCAGATTTTTACGCAGAGGCGTTCAGTGCCGCAGTCGATTATCTCGGCAGCCAGAGCCTGAGGCCCGTCGACCGGGAACGCATTGGAGGACTTGGTATTTGTGGTAGTGGCTCATTCGTGATCAGTGCTGCAAAACTGGACCCACGCCTCAAGGCCATTGCTACAGCAAGTATGTATGACATGGGTACTCTCGTCCGCCAGGGTCTACGAAACTCGCAAAGCGTTGATCAGCTCAAAGCAACAATCGCTGAAGCAGCCCAGCAACGCTGGACCGAGATCGAGGGCGGCGAGACCCAGTATACCAGTGGCACCCTGAATCACCTCACGGCGAATGCCACACCAGTTGAACGCGAGTTTTATGACTACTACCGTACCAAGCGCGGCGAGTTTACGCCTGTTGGATCAACACCAGAGCTCACCACTCACCCCACGCTTTCCAGCTTCACCAAGTTCGTCAATTTCTATCCATTCAGCGGCATCGAGATGATCTCGCCCCGCCCAATGCTGTTTATATCCGGTGACCAGGCGCACTCCCGTGAGTTTAGCGAAGACGCTTATTCACGTGCTGCTGAGCCGAAGGAGCTTCTCTGGATACCGGGGGCCGGTCACGTCGATCTATACGACCGCACCGAGCTTATCCCGTTCCAACGACTCACTGAGTTCTTCCAAACGAGTCTTGCTTGAAAGGGGAAAAAAAAAAGAGGGAGGGGGTGGCTGTAAGCTAGTGCAAGCGGTTCGTAACAAGTCTCGGGTTTGTTCCGGAGGTTTGACTTTTCGTGGTAGAATGCTCCAAGGTGTGGAGACATAGTACGTAGTGGAATAATTTAGCAAGGAGGCTGAGACATTAGTCTCATAGTATATGTTATTTTCTATCATATTGATGTATCGCTTCGCGTATGCCCGTCAAATGAAATCAATTGCAACAATGCTCAAATTCTTTACCGACGCCTTCTTCGTTTTTTTTATGCAGATCTGGGTCAAGTAATTTGGGAAACATGCATCAGGGCACACTTTTCTATCACTTTGCTCATTGTGGCTTTGCTCCCCGACAATATGTATAGATGTTAGATAGGGATCAAGCAATGGGCCAATCAAACAGGGGACTTTTGCTTATTATATGGGTCAATGACCTAGACTTCGCCACCATGCTATCCGACCTTGGCAATGCGGCGATCCGCTTGGCATTTTTCCAAAGCAAGCATTATTAATCCAATATCCAATAGAATAACTGTCTGGCTCGGTAATAATCTGATGGAGGTGCTGCAGATAATGTCACGACGCCCGGACTATATTAAAAGCCTACTTTTGCACTTTTAGCTTGTCAGCATATCGCATAAGTTTAACTTACCGACCACAACATGGCAGATCCCTTGTCAGAGAGGCAGATCATTCCACTGGGCAGAATGCCACAGCAGGCTAGTGTCTGGACGCCCCAGGACGATTGGACTGGCGTCATAAGCCGGAAAGAACGAAGGAAATTACAAAACCGCCTCAATCAGCGGCGCTTCCGTACGTACTAGTTGTAGTATACCGATTGGTCCGATAACGTGGTTATTCCGGTGTCTCATTCATTGCTAGGGTTGAGAAAGCAAGACAACGAGACGAAATCCCAGAATGCCATCATTTCCTCCGCCTCCGACTTGCCCAATCCGCATGTGCTTTCACTTGAATTCCAGGAGGAAAGTGGTGAGATTTGGGAATGCGCACTGGCACCTCCAAATGCGCGCCAATTCCGTAACTGGTTTGCGGCGAAGGCCTACGAAAGCTACATGAATGGTGCGCCGAACAGAGATCACCTCATCAGCCTCAGCCGGCTGAACGTGCATAAAGCCATTAACGAAAACATCCGTGCAGTGGGCATGACCTCCGGATGGTTGCAAGATGATGATTCCGTATCAATATTCAACCTTTCTCAGCCCAGCTTCTCAATAGAGGGGATTCCGCCTTGCTTACGCCCAACATTTATTCAGCTACGTGTGCCTCATCATCCTTGGCTCGACTTTTTCCCTTTCCCTCGCATGCGTGATTGTATGATTCTTGCTGGCGACTCTTTTGATGACGATGACCTTTGTCACGATCTCATGGCATTTTGGGACACAAGGAACACAGCTGCTACGTTACTAGTTTGGGGAGACTCGTGGGATGCCAAAAATTGGGAAGTTACAGAAGGCTTCGTGCAGAAATGGAAATGGCTACTCTTTGATTCGCCAGAGTTACTGGCTTCTACGAATCGTTGGAGAAGAACTAGAGGGGAGAAACCTTTCATATGGAAAGATATTTTGACAGAGGCATAAAAGCAGAAATAAACGGGCATTGGAGTTAATAGGAAACCTACATTTCCAAGCTTTTGGCGTCTTCACAGTAGCATTAATGGTAGACTATAACACTAAATAAAGGGAATGCTAAACAAAGAGCCCCATCTCAACAGGAGCCGACCTAACCTGGTCTTTCTGGATACTCTCGATCAGAGGATCCCTTTGGTAGTCATCAATATCCAAATCCAGATACCCTCTGGTGGACCATTTCTTCCCAGAAACAAAGAATGATCGACCATTGATAGTGCTATCACTGAGAATTCGCAGGAGACATTCACCTGCCTCTGAAGCTTCCGCAAACTGAACACCCACACTTGTGACGTGCGCAAAAGCCTCTTCGGAGAGAATGTTCGTCTTAACATACCTGAGTTCATTAGCACCTGTTTCGAGGTCTTAAGGTTTTATCTTACCACGGCGATATAACATTCACACGACTCCGATAGTAAAAAGCCGTTCCGCGGAGTGAATGCATGATACCTCTCATAGCCCATTTCGTAGCGCAGTACTGAGGAGCACGAGGGCAGTCTAGGAAGGCTGCCCCGGATCCTATCAAAATCAGACAAGTATCCTCCTGTGACTCGGACGGCTGTTGTCCATTTTGTTTGATAAAGTAATGCGACGCAAGCTTCGCTGTGTAAAGGGTACCGATGAGGTTGACATCGATAGTAGCGAGATCTGGCTTTTCGGGTGGTTTTCCGTCGCCAGTATAGGCAAAGACTTCATCTTTTCGGTGGATACCAGCATTTGCGATGACAAAGGAAACTTTGCCGGTTGGGGAGAATGAGGCTGCAGCTTCGAAGAGACGGACCTGGTCATCCCAGCTGGTTGTGTCACACTCAATGAATTTCACCCTGAGAGAGTCAGTGGAGAGGAGTATGTTGCTTTGCTTAGTGAGAGTATTACCCAGTTAACTCTTCCTCGAGTTTCTTTCCTGCTTTAATGTCACGGTCGGCGATCACCACGGTCACCCTGCATGTAACAGTGTGAGCAAGCTGGAGGTCGACTGGGGTTCAGCAGCTTTTCTTACCCTGCCGTGACGAGGGCGCGAGCATATGCCTCTCCAAGACCATTTGCACCTACTCAGTAAGCCAAAACCCGGTCTTTGATGTGCATACAGAGGTTTTTGAGGCACGCTTACCACCTGTGACAATTGCCGTTTTGTTTTCGATATTTTTGGTGTTGAAATCCACGTCGCAATTGACAGGAGAACTGCGGTTGAAGCTAGCCATTATGAAGATCGTTGTTAACAAGAAATAATCGAGAATGAAATAGAGGAAGTATCAGACTGAAAGGTTCATTTTTAAGAGCCTCGGCTTTTGTTTACATAATTTCATGCAGCTACATCAGCGAAGACACTTGGGCGCTAATGCTAGTTGCTTACTCTTAACTCTTTATCACTGGGTACCGTTCTCCACACGACACGCCACGCCACTATCCTTTACCAAGCTATTTGTCTGAGTGATTCGTGGAATATTACGGTACAAGGTTACTATGACGATATCATAATACAGATTTAATATCGTTTCATAGATAATACACGTTGAAATATTGAACTACTGTTGTTTTTAATGATATAACTATTCTATAGCAGTCACGGTCTAGTGTTAGAGTTTGGCAGGATAACTCCGGCTAGGAATATCAATTGATATTTCTGCAGAAGATCTCCCGTCTTTTCATATAAATTTTAATTTTATATTTGATTTTGTCTTTTAATGTAGATAGATCAGTACTAAGAGCTTACACTTATTTTAATTTTTTCAACACTTGAAATACTAATTTGGAACTAGGTACCAAATAAACGTCTAATTCCATCCATTTTGCAGTTATTTTCATCTAATATTAAGGAAATTGGGCAAGTAGAAAGAATGAAGACTGTAATCCTACATAACAAAAAGGGTGAAGAATAGCACCAGCAAGTGATATTCGAAGGGCACAGAAATAGGGAGGACCGCATGCTTGGGTTTTAGTTGTGGCTTTTGGTCAACACAGCCTCACTGTGTTTGCCAAGGATTACTTATACCTCTCCAGTGGAGTAATACGGCATGGAACCAAACTTATATGTTCAAATGTTTTATCCCATCGACTCGATTGATTGAGCTTTGAATTTCACCTGTCTTCCAAATCCGTCCAGCTTATAGTGATACGCCATCAGTCAGTCATAGACATACCTACTCTAACTTGTTCCTGGTTGATAGCTCTTGAATAGAGAACTGACCTGGGTTGGACAGCATACAATTTGAGCCCACGGACACACTATTTCTTGTGAGCTGCTAATTTACCTATACCCAGTGGATAGTTGACGAATCTATCACTTACGGAGTCCACTTATGTCGAGTCCGATCCGAAGATGGACCTAGAATCTGCAGATATATCGGATCAGTATAGACGACCGTACTACGAAACAGGCTCTCATATCCCATTCACACCACTAGTGAGATACAACCTAGTTGAATGTCCGTTTTCCGATCTAGCGATTCTTCGTGCTACGACGGGTTTCGTGTCATCAAACCGTGGAGGCCGAAATCAGACGGATAGGTCATCGAATAAGCAAATAGCGATACACATCATTGTGATCCTAATAGGATCAGTTGGCACTGGTATCGCTGTGGGTTATGTTTGTTTCCATTTAGGATTTCGGTTTCGGGAGCAGATGATAATTCTGCGCGAGATAGGCGAGTGATGTACTGGGTGTACGGAAAACAGCAGTCATAATGTCAAGGGTTACGAAGGAACATTCTCCAGATGTTATCATGATATAAATGCGTCCACTTAGTGTCCATATTCCTCAGCATAGTCACTACAATTTATACTCCTAACATAGGTGTTACACGAGCAACGCGAATATTCGATAAGAACATAATTGTTAACTTCAAATGTGGGACCATATAGTTAGTAAGTTGGGGTTATAATAATCGTATTAATAATTAAAGTTATGGAGTTTGTGACACTAATGCAAGTCGCTGACAGGATGGAAATTTTAGCCTCTTGGCAGCTGATATGAGGAATCCAACCAATCATCCTTGAATCTTAATTTTCTCTCACAAGTTTCAAATAACTTACATATAAAATGTGTTGCGCATCTATGCTAATGATTACTCGGAGTCAGCAGTTTACCCGTAACGTCCCAACCCTGCACAAGTGTTGATGCAGGTGCGTACACGGCAATTTTTGGAATCCAAGCCCCAATGATGAATGGTCCAAAAGCATAAGCTTCTTTGACTTCAAGTTATCTCCGAGTAAAATGCTATCCCCGAACAATCCTATACTAAGCCCAGAGAATAAACCAATTAGGCGCGATCTGTCATGAAGTTGCATAAGCCGTACTTGCAGAAGGTCCGGCTGTAATGCTAACTCAGTACGTATATAAATTATATTGTTCTCCTTGCTTAATGATTGAAGTTCCAAGTCTTGCAATCATTATCAATTGATATATATATATATATATATATTCCTTCTTCTTCTTGAAGAAGCCAACATGAGATACGTACAACTTGGAACCAGCGGTCTCCGCATTGCTCCAATTGGTGTGGGATGCATGAGTTTTGGAAATCCTGAAGGCCGGTTCAAATGGTCGATCCCGGAAGAAGAAGCCCTTCCCGTGCTTAATCATTGTTATGAATCAGGCCTCAATTTTTTTGACACCGCAAATACTTATTCTAATGGTTTGTCTGAGGAGATTCTCGGCAAGGCCATCAAGAAATACAATTGGCGCCGCGAAAACATCGTCATCGCAACCAAGGTGTGGGCGCCTGTCGGTCGCGGTCTCGAGCAGCCGCTGGCGATGTCAGATGACGAAAAGGATAATTCCGGCTACATTAACCAGTATGGTCTGAGCCGGAAACATATCTTCGAGAGCATCAATGCCAGCCTAAAGAGACTGGACCTGCCGTACGTCGACTTATTGCAAATTCATCGCTTCGATCCTAGGACTCCTGTTAAGGAAACAATGGAGGCGCTTCATGATGTTGTCAAGTCCGGGAGAGTACGCTATATTGGTGCTTCCTCTATGTGGGCTCACCAACTCCTCGAGTACCAGTATACCGCTCGCTTCCATGGCTGGACGGAATTTATATCAATGCAGAATCTCCACAACCCTATATATCGTGAGGAGGAGAGGGAAATGTACCCTGCATGTGCCAAATTTGGAATCGGTGGGATCCCCTGGAGCCCTCTTGCAATGGGCTTCCTGGCCAGGCCCTGGCGTGCATTCTCCAATACCACGCGCGGGGAGGGGCAAGGGCAGGGCTTCCTTGGTCAGGCGCCTACAGAGACAGACAAGAAGATTAACGAACAGATTGAGAATCTCGCCAAGCAGCACGACGTATCCATGGCGACTGTTGCAATCGCTTGGTCCCTGTCCAAATCCTTTATCACGGCTCCGATCCTGGGGATGAGTAAGAAGGAAAGGGTGGACGAGGCGGTTGCAGCTATATCATTGACACTGAGTCCCGAGGAGCTGAAGAGCATTGATGACCTCTATCAGCCTAGGAAGGTGATTGGACACCAATGATGGATCGTATTGCTATACTTTTGGAAAAGCCGTGTTCCGTTTACACTACTGTAACTAGGATCTAGCTAATAGGGCTTTGCATATTCCGCTTCATAATTACAATTAATTGATCGTCACTATAGTAGCATGAACTTAAAAGAGAAAACCCTATATTATTTACGAAATCTATGTCATCTTTATCATTTTATTCATCATCGTTCTCACTATCTCCTCCCTCTTCATCCAACATCTCTAAATCCTCGTTGTCGTCGTCATTGGAACCATCATCGCTGTGATCACTGTAATAACTTCTTGGCTCATCAATGACTATGTCGTTGATAAGCTCCTGAATAAAGTGGCCCATTTTTTCCCCGGTATATTCTCTGGTTTTGTCACACGGGGCATCCTTGAGGTCTTGAGTTTTGAAATTTGTAAAGTGCCCATCCTGTTGGAGGAATCCCAGCTTAAAGTGCGTGAGAACCAATTGGCGCATGCATGATAAAGACTTCAAGAAATCGGCTGTTATGGTCGACTTTGCAGCGGAACGAGCATCATCAGGATGGTTAACTAGGTTAGTCCTCCACAGACAGAAGTCTTTCAAGGTAGACGCGAATTTGTCAATGACCCTGAGGAGACACACGGGCCCAACGGTCATTTGACCAAGCTCAAGCTGTTCCAAATTTGTGAGCGCGATAGGCGGAGGATCGAGAATGCGGATTGGAGCCGCCCCTGTAGCGACAGCGGGTTGACCAAGCCATTCCAAGAAAGAGTCAGTGTGCAATCTTGCGAACTTGTTGAAATTAATACGCAGATGCCGGAGGTTGTGTGTCTGTCCGAGAAATTGGCGCAAAAAAGGACCATCTTTGCCATCAGCCCCAATGCCATGCCTGAGCGCGTGCGTTGGAATTCGGTCCGTACTGATCAGAAGCGTTTCAAGATTCTGCAGTATAGGTGTGACAGATGGCGTCAGGAAACTTGGGAAATGGAAAGCAATATCGGGCAATAGCTCTTTTCGCAGAAAAACTTCAATATTTGGAGGCTTTCGACCTGCGCGGGCAAGCGCACAAATCAGCGTCTGAAAGATGTGAGCTAAGAAGCTTGTTGTCGTGTTTGAGAATCGGTCGCTAGCAAATTGTAATTCGATTCCAGTCTCCTGCAAGACTGTGGGTGCTCCCCAAGAGCTCCAACTTGCGTTGGTGCCATCTCGACGTCGATTATTGGAATTAAAGTCCCGGATTCCAACTACTTGAAGATTGTCCAATTTCTCAAATGCCTCTGTCAGCATATCCTGGTCGTAGCCGGTGCTCATCAGTGCCTGCTGGTCATAAAAACCTTGTGTCCAGCTAGCGGCTGCATCAGCATCTCTGAATGTGTAGAGCACAGCTGGGTATATATTTGTGGCAAGGATCACATGTGTGACGTGTTTCGAAAGGCTTTCATGTCTGGATATATCGATCAACGTTTGCAGGCTCTTATGGGTGAGCATGAATTGCTTCTTGGTGAAGAATTCCTCGGCAAACCATGAGTATAGCGACTTTTCGACTCGCTTGCAGGTCAGTCGCAAGAAACCAAGGTCTTTGGTCGAAAGGTATGTAGAAATGGCCACCAGCAACTCGAGTGGGAGCGTGAGCAAAGACGGCATGGCTCATGAAGTCACAGCACACAGAATAAGGATTAAGATTTGATGTAATCGACACGACAGCACGAAGTGTTGATCGAATTCATGGCAATGCTGTGGTCCTACTTTATCGGGGATTCACGCGGTAGGCAGAACTCACGCTAGTCCCTAACAAGTAAGCGCTTGCCCGCGGCTGCCTGCCATGGCCAGGCAGCGACTCCACATCTTCCCCTTTCTCGAAGCTAAGACCATCTATGGATGTCTATTTCAACTGGGCGTTACCCCCAGTAACAATTCACACAAATAGCACATCTTTCAATTGTCATTTACAGCCATGGCTCGCCAAAAAACCACCAGACCTTCACCCCTGGGGGGCTGCTCGATTGCAACGTCTGGAAAATTTCCTGGCACTACGCAAGCAGCGCTAGCCACGCGCATCACGTCCCTGGGCGCTGCCGTCGTCTCCAAGGTGACTGCCGACACGACTTTTCTGATTGCTACAGAAAAAGAATATGAGAGTAATTCTACCAAAATCAAATCAGCAACTTCTCACAATGTGCCAGTTGTGAAGATCGAGTGGCTCGATGAGTGCGAGTCAGCCGGTAGGTTTCCTACTCGTGGAAAGCCCAAAACGGCTGGTGTATGTATGGTGTGAAAGATCGTCGTGCTCATTCACACCTTAGGTAAAAAGGCAGATGAGGCCCAGTTCTTGTTATCCTCATCTCCAAACTCGACATCTGCTTCTGCCTCTGCTCTACAAGATGTTAAGGTTAATGGCTCCAAGAAGCGCCCTGCATCGGCTTCCAGCCCATCGCCAGTTGCTCAAGATGCATCACAACCAAAGAAGCCGAAGATCGATCAGGACGCCAAGGTAGGGGATAGTCAGAACTCAAAGTCGAAGAAACTTGTCATCCCAGTTGATGAGTACTGCCCGGTTCCCTACGAGGTCTACATAGACAACGATGGTACCATCATGGACGCATCACTTAATCAGACAAATGCCTCTGCTAACAACAATAAATTCTACAAAGTTCAAGTACATCACTCTTCATCTCATTCGTATCGTACAAGCTAACCCACAGACTACAGTTGGTGTGCAATGGTGCCCGTTCAGACTTCAAAACATGGACACGGTGGGGTAGAGTGGGCGAACGTGGCCAGAGTGCCCTGCTCGGTGATGGATCGCTGGTAGACGCAGTCAAGAATTTCGAAAAGAAGTTCAGAGAGAAGTCTGGCCTCAAATGGTCGGATCGAAGCCAAGAGCCCAAGACGGGTAAATACGCCTATATTGAGCGATCGTACGATCCTGACTCGGATGAGGAGGAGGATACCGGCAGGAACACCGACGCCGACGCCGATGCCGAAGAGCCCAAGACAAAACCAGCAGAATCCACCCTTGAGCTGCCCGTGCAGAACTTGATGAGGCTAATCTTTAATCAATCTTATTTCGATGCAACCATGACTGAACTCAATTACGACGCGAACAAGCTTCCTCTGGGAAAACTTAGCAAAGGCACGATTGCGCGGGGTTTCCAAGCACTCAAAGATCTGTCCGTACACATCAATGGATCAGGCGTCGAGTCCAGAATAGAAGTCGAGCGATTGTCAAATCTATACTATTCTGTCATTCCTCATGCCTTTGGCCGCAATCGCCCTCCTGTCATCCACGACAATGATCATCTTAAAAAAGAGATTGAATTGCTTGAGAGCTTGTCTGACATGAAGGAGGCCGCAGCGATGTTGAAAAGCACCCTCCAGGATGATGGTGGCATTCATAAGCTAGATAAGCAGTTCCAGGGCCTCAATATGAATGAGATGTCACCCATTGATCGCAATAGCCAAGAGTTCATGGAGCTGGAAGCCTACCTCAACGACTCCAAGGGTGATACGCACCACATGACGTACAATGTGGAAGACATTTTCCGAATTGAGCGTCAAGGGGAGCTCGAGCGATTTGAAAAAAGCGAATTTTCAAAGATTAGTAGCCAGCGTCGCTTGCTTTGGCACGGCTCTCGAGTGACCAACTTTGCAGGCATTCTCAGCCAAGGTCTCCGTATTGCGCCGCCCGAGGCTCCAGTGTCCGGCTACATGTTTGGAAAAGGCATCTATCTAGCTGACATGTCTTCTAAATCTGCAAATTACTGCTGTTCGTACAGTTCTGGCGGCACAGCTTTGTTGCTGCTATGCGAGGCTGAGTTAGGAAATCCGATACACGAGTTGACCCACGCGTCCTACAGCGCTGGCGAGGATGCAAGAGCGAAAGGTATGCACAGCACGTGGGGAAAAGGCATGACGGGGCCGAGCAAATGGAAGGATGCAAAGAGTGTGAACCCAGCCTTGTCAGGCTGTATGATGGTGAGTTACTTGTAGCCTGGCAATTTTGCGTGCCGCTAACATGGTTGCCAGCCTGACGTGTCAGTCACTCCGGGGCCCACAAAGGTTGAGAACGCATACCTGCAGTACAATGAGTACATCGCCTACGACGTAGCCCAGGTCCGCCTTCGGTATCTCTTCCGTGTCCGCATGTGAAGGTAACGTCCACAGCAAACCTAATTACGCCTGTCCTCTTTTTTTTTTCCCTGCTTCAGAAATGCTTTCTCAAGCCTTATATAACCTGGGGACTGTGCCTAGGCTGCTCAGCATTTTCATGAGTAGAAAGAACATAGCTGTAAATCATTCAATATTTCACGGGGCGCACAATATGCTGAACTGGATAACCAAAAATTTATGAAGAAATTCTGCCCAAAATGGGCTTTCTGGTGGTCATCTTCCGTTAGATAGGCCGGCGTAGATGTGTCTGCGTAAACCCAGTCGCTTAGTGAAGAATAATATCCAATGATTATCCATCACATAATAGGGCGGCGTAAAGCGGCAACAGGATTCGGCGAGACATAGGCACATATATAGTACATCAGCTGCGCAGATGGACGGGGCTTTACAATATTTCATGTCCCGTCATATCCAGGCAAAGCGGGGTTTTATCATAACCCTCCAGGTTGTCTCTCATCTTCGGTATCGGAAATAGATCTAGCCACGGATGATAAACTACAGTACACTGAATGGCAGTAGGGCGGAGATCGGAGGGGAAAACAGGCTCAATATCATACTGCCATGGCCCGGCAAGGTTAAAAGCCAAAACAGCATCGTCGTATAATAGCTCCGAGGTGAGTCCTAGAACCCACATGTTCTGGGCCAGAGCTTTGATGGAATTGAAGTGAGTCAAGTGCAGCAGTATATCGGCACGTGCACGGGGAACCAAGCCTATCCGCGATGCGCGCCATGTTTTTTATTTTCTGTTGAGCCCTATTGGTCTTAACGAATTCGGCCTTGAAGATACATATGTATGTTCGTGTCGACTGCTGCTAGGGAAAGGTCTGTCGAAGTGAGAACATACATAACCCCACTAGGGTTATCAGAACAGCCAATCAAAATCCTTATATTGAGAGAAAATCCTGTTATATGATTGGCCGGTATTATATACTTCCAATTTAAGCACGATCTTAATAGATGTACTTATGTCACCCTTTATTTTATAAGATATGTATATTGATGACGCTAATTTTTCCTTTACATTTGCGACATTTTTTTGGGTGGGTCTAAAAGTAGTGGCAATATGCCTTGTTCAGGACTTGTTAGGACCTGGCGTGTTATCAAGCTGAGCCTTTCGAAGTCGGGCTATGCAAGCTTAATCCACTCGATCAGCACGGCCTTTTAACTTCATGCTTCTATATGACTTCCTGACACTAATAGCACTAGAATCATGGATTCAGTAGCTGTGCCACAAAGAAAAACACGTATGTATCCTGACTCTTTTATTTTAAGTGCCTTTGTAAAGTGTGTCTTTTTTTTCAGTAACTATTTGTGGGCCGGTGCGGTAGTCGAATTACGTATCCAAGCCCTTAAGCTGCAATTCGTTAGATTCATGAGCTTGGAACCCATTTATTTGAGCCTCCAGGGCCACCAAGACTTTGCGTGGCTATAGATCCCGGGGGGTTCAGCGGACATTATTTTGTACTCGGGTATTTGAATCTGAATATTTGAATCTGAATAAGGGATAGTTTGGGTAAGAGATGAGTTGAATGGTTTAGAAGAGCTTGGCTGGACCATGGGCGTCTTTTATATCCCAAGTCATCAGTGTCTGGCCGCGACTCTTCTGGGAGGAATAAGAGTCGTGTCGAAATAATGCGGAGAGGACTGTTTCGCAGAAGAGTAGAGACGTTCGGACGGGGTTCAGGTGAGGGGGGGAAGACAGCTCAACCGAATATTAGATCAGAGAGAGGCGGGAGAGAGAGAGAAAGATGAGTAGAAACAAACAGAATATTGATATTGGTCAGTTTCGAGTTTGGAAACCGGGCATGTGTGTATCAATGTAAACGCCAAAACCAACCCGGTGGAATGGCCTCGACAGTGCCTAGATGGGAAAGGACGCTCGCCAAAGGGAAAAAAAAAAAGAAAGAAAAGAGAAAATGGGTGAGCGAGAGCAAAAACATACAACAGCTGGGATTCGCTGGTGGTCACCCACCCAACTACTAACCAGCCGGCGTGTGGCTTAAGTACGGCTGAGCGGACGGGAAGCCCTGTTTTCCACACCCTATGGTCGTATGTACCAGAAACAGCAAAAAAGAGGTTTATATACACCTAGAAGGATTCATGTATCAATCGCCCCGAGCCATTTGAGGTTGTCGCCAAATGTCATGGGCTCAGCTCATCATGCGAGTTTCCTACCGATATAAAAACATGAATAAATTCAGTATTTATGGGGTGGAGGAAGTAGTGTTTGGAATCATTTTTTTATTCTTTTGTTATAATTCGAGAAATTGGTCGTCAATCCAATACTGGTCAAATATCTAGGGGTTATGTTATATATATATATCTGGTACCTGCATTGATGCCTGACGGATCAGGCAGCAGATTAAAAATATAACCTCACGGTGAACCAATAGATACACATAACCCCAGTCGTAATAATATTAAATACAACGTAAAGAACAGCAAAAATAATTCGTTCCACCAAGAATTCTAGCGAGCCGGTGGACTAAAATCGATCAATGTTGTTAATTAGAACCCTGCTGCAATAAATGTACAGTACCAGCCACGTTAACTAACTAGTAGTATCGCCGTTAAAAGACCGCTAGCCTGGAGTCAGTGCACCTCCCCTTCACCTGTGACTTGTCCACAAAACAACCTTGAACATCAATTGATGCTTGTATTGCCGTTACTACGCTGCGTGCCACGTATTACTATTCCTGAGCCATCCCTGCAGCATTCCATTGCTCCGCCCAGCCTGAGAGCATGGGTCCATGACGGCGCCGGCCAAAGCGAGTCTGTTCGAGCTCACCGGCAAGCCGAGGACGGCCGCGCTGGGTCTGGCGCTCGCAGTGGTGCTGGTGCTGGTGCTGCTGGAGCCAGTGATCAACACGATTGTCGCAGATTGTCTTATTGCAGAATACACAGGGTCGACACCGGGAGCGCGCGGCAGCCCCTCCACTGATATCATCGGCACGCGGGAGAATTCCTACAATTACAACTACAACGACTTTCCCTCTTCTCTCGCCCCCCCTCGCTGCCCATCCTCCCCCAACCCCCAACTCGCACTTCATCTGCCTCTCTGCCCCTCGGACGCGATGATCATGCCTGCTCCAGGGCCCTCTGTCGCTGCCGCCGCGCGCCTGGCGCGCCAATTCGACTACCCCTCGCCCCAGCTGCAACGCGGGGTCGACGAGTTCCTGCGCCAGATGTCCGAGGGCCTATCCAAGAACGGCACCACGCTCAGCCAGATTCCCACCTACGTGACCAGCGTGCCCAATGGCACTGAAAAGGTGAGTGCATTGTCTCGTCCGTCGAACCAAACTAAAGCCCCAAATCAACTCATCAGGGCCTGTATCTCGCTGTCGATCTCGGGGGCACCAATTTCCGTGTCTGCTCCATCGACCTGCATGGCGACAGCACCTTCAACCTGACCCAGTCCAAAGTCGCCATCCCGCGCGACCTGATGGTTTCGCCCTCCTATAAGGACCTGTTCCAGTTCCTCGCCAAGCAGGTCGAGACCTTTCTGGAAGTCCACCACAACGAACACTTTGAGGCCACTGTGCGGAGGCGCCGTATGACCAACACCACAGACCAGTACCGCCGCGAAGAAATCTTCGATCTCGGGTTTACCTTCAGTTTCCCCGTGCACCAGACATCCATCAACCAAGGCACGCTGATCCGCTGGACCAAAGGCTTCGACATCCCCGACGCCATCGGCAAGGATGTGTGCTCCATGCTGCAGAATGCCATTGACGAGCTGCATCTGCCCGTGCGCGTGGCAGCGCTCGTCAACGACACTGTCGGAACCCTGATGGCTCGCTCGTATACATCACCCGGCAAGACCGAGACGGTGATCGGGGCAATCTTTGGCACTGGCACCAATGGCGCGTACGTCGAGTCTCTGAACAAGGTGACCAAGATGGACACCTCGAAAGGCGCCGATTTTGATGCGTCTACCGGAAACATGGTCATCAACACAGAATGGGGCAGCTTTGACAACCACCTGAGCGTGCTCCCCAACACCGAATTCGACCAGCAACTCGACGCCGGCTCGGTCAACCCAGGCATCCAGATGTTTGAAAAACGAGTGTCGGGCATGTTCTTGGGCGAGATCTTGCGTCGGGCGATCCTGTCGCTGACCAAGGACCCCGAAGCAAACCTGCTGCAGAAAAACGGCAGCTCGATTCCGGACACCTCACCGCTGTATAGCGTCTGGGGCATCGACACGAGCTTCCTCAGCGCCGTCGAGGCCGACACGACCAGCGACTTGGCCCTGACTAAGGCCGCTCTGCGCGAGCATTTTGAAGTGCACCAAGCCAGCACGGATGACGCGCTGGCCATCAAGATGATCGGCCACGCGATCGCTAAGCGCGCAGCCCGGCTGAGCGCAGTCGCTCTGTCGGCCGTGCTCTTGGGTACGGGGCGCATCGACACGGACGAGACGGTCGACATTGGCGTCGACGGCAGTCTGGTGGAGTTTTATCCCAAGTTTGTAGACTACATCCGCGAAGCGATGCGCGAGATCAAGGGCGTGGGCGAGAAGGAGAGAAAAGTTCGCATTGGCATAGCCAAGGATGGCAGCGGCGTGGGCGCTGCTCTGATTGCCCTGGTAGCTCACAAAAGCAATGTTGGTGAATTAGGCCGATGAAAAATTTTTTTTCTTTCATGTTTTTCTTCTATTTTATTTTACTATCATATGAGACATTTGAATTCCTCCATGTAATTTACTTCATATCACATGTAATAGTTAGAAACCTTACTAGGACGGCTGTAAGCTCGTAGTTGCATGCGTTCGTGTTGTTATCGTAGTAGGTCAATTATATGTAATGACTCGTAAACTCAAAGGTGGTCCCATATCCAATTCTAGCATCTATCAAAAAAGGGTATTAACAAGTAAACTCCAACAGTCAATGCATAAATAAGCATAATAAAACAGACAGACACAATGTATATAATAATCACCGCGACAGCGAATGCAAACTCAAATAAACACTCCAGATCACTCCACACGCACTGCCAAACACCACGCGCCGATCCACCGGAATCACCGTATACATCAGACTGGCCACGACCGGCCGGTACTTGAGCCTGGCAATCATAATCCCCGGCATGTCCTCGCGCACGCGCGTCGCGGTGAACGCCCACGAGCTGCCCTTGAGCAGGTTAATCAGCACGATAAACAGCCAGATGTTCATGACGGAGCCGACGGTCTGGTCGAGCAGGAACTTGATGACAAAGTTCTTCGTGCCGTTGGGATTGTTGTTGCGGTCGCTGGCGCTGGGTAGTCGCGAGGCGTGCGACGAAGATTGCACGCTGGCAATGCTCTTTTCCTTGACAGCCAGTTCCTCAATCGGGATCAGGACCGGATGGTTGTCGACGGCTCTACCGCCAGGAGCAGCACGGGGTGACGAAGAGCGTGAGAACCAGCGCCGTAGCGAGGTTGGGAAGCCCGGGTAGTGCGCTTCCATCCATCGCTGCCAGTAGAAGTTGATTGGCACGATGATGATGCAGTACGTCACGAACTGCACCAGCGCGGTGAAGTTCAGCCTGAAGGGTTCCTGTGTTGCTAATCAGCGCAACCATTCTTTATGAATGTGTCTGTATATGGGATTTTGGGTGTCCAACGTACCTCGCTCTTCCACTGGTCGATAATCTGCGCCAGAATGTTCGAAATGGCATTCACAATGGTCGACTGGAACAGCGTCACGTACAGAGGCGACCACATTATTCTTTTTTTTCTTGTTCTTTTTTTTCTTTTCTCAGTCCGCACAGCTACAGCTTCTGTGCGGTTGGTTTATGGAGGCAGCATATGTATTATTGTATGTACAGTTGGAAAGTTGGCTACACCGCGGCTGATATGATTCCCATGGCGTTTGTTTGCTATAGCCGGAAGAAAAAGAGCAAAGGAGTGCAATAGTCAGCTGCTGGAGTTGACTAGAAAAGAGCGACTGGGTATAGTATGAAATATAATAATAACAACAATTAAATAGCTGGTCAAGGTCGTGGTTGAATGATGAACATTAAGTCCGCTGCACGTGGTCGCCGTCCAACGCTGTCGTGTCCTTTCGGCTGCAGGCGCTAACGCAACATGGAATATCACTGAGACATCACTTTACTTACTATACAAGGCTATTAAAAAAAAAAAAGTGAACGTATTTATTTATTCATTTTCTATTCATTTCACTAATCAGCCCGCTTCCGGAAAATCACTGTCGGCCCCTTCTTGGCCACCACAAAATGGTCCACCATGGCAAACTGCCCGTCTGCATCTTCGCCCGCCGAGTCGGCGAATTCGATATCAAACAAAAACATCAACCGCGCCAGCGTAATGCGCATCTCCATCAGTGCCATGCTCTTGCCAATGCATCCGCGCGGCCCAAGGCTGAATGGGCAGTACGCGCGGCGCCCAATCTCGACGTCCGTTTTGGTCGTGGTCCACGAGAGGCCGGTTCTGTTTGACTGGCAGGTTGCCCCCTCGATCCACCGCTCCGGAATGTACTCCAGCGGCTCGCGGTAGTATTCTGGCTGGCGATGGATTGAAAAGGCTGGCGTGCCGCAGTCAGTGCCTGCCGGAAGGTAAACCCCGTCGACGTGCGCGCCGCCCTCCATGGCTTCGCGTGGAATAGCTCCAGGGACTGCCGGTGCCAGGCGCATGGCTTCGTCCGCACACGCTTTGAGGTAGTCCAGGCTGTTCAGCTGCGTTCCGCTGACAATTTCTTCCACATCCGTGTACGCGGCACGCACTTCTTTCTTCAAAGTCTCCAGCACCTTGGGGTGGCGGACTAGGTAGAATAGAGTCGCCGCCAGGCTGGTCGAGGTGGTGTCGCTGCCTGCAATCATGAGCACGTTGGATTCACCCCACAGCTCCTTCATCGACAGGCCCTCGCCCGTTTCCGGGTCTTTTGCATTGAGCAGGTAGTAGAAAAAGTCCTTTTTGGCGTCATGGCCGGCATCAACCCGCTCCTTAGCGCGTTTGGTCGCTTCAACCCGCGAGTTCATGATGAAGTTCCATCGCTCCATCGTCAGTTTTCGGATAAAGATCTTGTCGAGTCCCCATCGGTCAAGGGGCATCCACAGCCCGCACTTTTTCATCAATCAGTATTGACATAGACCACATAGACCACATAAACTACACGATGCTCAGATATACTCACTACGTAATGCCGGTATGCAGCACTGTCGACCAAGTGCACCATCCTGCGCTTGGCACTGTCAATCAGCATATCGAAGCTTTTTCCAAAGCACAGCTCGCCCAAGACGTCGTAGGTCATGAAGCTCAGCCAATTGCTCATGTCGCGCACAACAGCCCCCTTTTCCGTCTTGTATTCGTTCTCCAGGAGTATGTTTCGCGTGCTGTTGGCCTCTTCTCCGAGGACCGCGCAGAGCTGGCGGATGTGGATCAGCATCACGTCTTCCATGCTCTTGAGGGCATTGTCCGAGAAGGCGTGGCTTAGGACACGACGCTTCTTGCCGTGCATCGTCTTGTCAATGGCATTGTGGGTGTTGTAAACGCCCTTGATGGCGGTGAAGCCGTTGTAGAAATCCGACTTCTTTAGCCGCTTGCCGTGGCCGTAGATGTCGTGTAGACCCTGCGCCGTGTTGAACGAGACAAAGTTGGGGGCTACGCGGACATGCGACCCATACTGCTCATGCAGATCGTGGAGCCACACATGGCGGTCGCCCTTGAGCCCGTGGTAGAGCTGCACCCACGGCGTGATGGACGGGAGAAAGGGGCCTGGGATGCGCCGCAGCGGGTGGAAGAAACGGTTGTATGCGACGTAGCCGACGAGCTGCCTTCAGTCAGTCTTACCACCGGAATAATCTTTATAAGATAAGCACGTACAAACACAGTAAGCGATCCCAGTGCTACGCCCGCTGCAAAGCGCAGCGACGTCAGGTATTCCAGCAGCATGGTGGAGGCCGCAGCTAGCCGGCGGTAAGCGCGTGGGGGGAGGACGCAACCAGTCAGTGCCAATGCAAAGGCGATTCTTACTTAATCCAGCAACGTAATTGACGCTCACTGTCTCTTTTGAACAAGAAGGATCTCTTGGGTTTGGAGCTGGCCGTGGCCTGGCTTCTTATATCGTTCCTCATCGGCTACTGGCGGTTGCTGGCTTGTATACTGATCGCCTCGCTTCGCTTCGGGGAACCATAAACAACAGCCGCCCGTTTCCGTGGATCTTACTTCCATCGTTGATTGTCAAGTGGACTATTATCTATTATTAATCTGACTGTGCTACGCTTCACCGTCATCGTTGCTGTAACCGTGGGCGCCGCCGTCCAAAATCCACTGCTCGTTGTCGTCATTGTCATCCTGTACGCGACGCCAGGTCTGCCTGGCCCCTCGATGCTGGCTCTTATCGCCAGGCTGATCGCCAGCGCTGCTCTTCCAGATAGGTCGCACAAGACCTCCACTGGCAAGCAATGGATTCCGGCTGAATGCTGCTTCACTGTTGCCCGTGTCATTTCCAGAGCTCGCAGCTAATAGCTCGTCTGCTTCGGCTTCGGCAGTATCTTCGCTTGGTGCGCTTGATGGAGCAGCCTGATAAGTCCGTACGACCCGACCGCCTTTGATATCTAGACTCATAATCGTCTTTTTCTTCTCCCACTCCGGCTTGGCCTTTTCCTCCATCTCGCGGAGTATCCTCTGCTGTTTTTTCAATGCTAGCGCGCGCTGGGCCGGGCTCATCCATTGCGTTGAACCCACATTCGGAGTCTCAAAGTCTGCCGCCTCATCCACCACACGGGTTCGCTGCGCGTTGTGCGCCTGGAAAGAAAGAAGCTTGTCGCGATGGGCCATTGCAGCGTCTAGTTTGCTAGATGACCCGGAAGCACCGGGGCCACCAGTATGATGGACTCCTTCGTTATGCGCCCTCATCTTCTCCTGCCCCCGCTCAGCTCTTAGCTCCTTGATCATGCTCTGTATTTCCTCGCTGGACAAAATTGCCGCACCGCAAAAGGAGCATGGCTGTAGACCTTCTAACGAACAGATGATCTTTCCGCAATTGAGGCAATTCGGGGCGGGCGTAAAAAGTGGGTGCAACAATGCATCGCAGTTGCACGTTTGTTTGTTTTTCGAGAACGTAGGGTTTGTAGACACTTCAAGTGCGGCGATAGCTGAAGTCAAGTCGGCAATATTCGTTGTTGTCACAGACCCCTTTCCAGGTGTCGAATGTCCCGAACCAGAGCCACCAGATAACGGTCCAGCATGGCGTGAGGGCTTGGCTGCCTTTGATTTCACATTAGGTAGGTAATCTGATATCAACGGACCGGCCGCCGACGGGGGCGCCTTGGAGCTAGACTTTGGAGCCGGGGACGGATTTCGTGAACTCGCTGCCGAAGACGCGTACGGCGACGGGGAGTTTGTCGTCTTTGGGTACAAAAAGGCAGCTGGTTTTGTGGACAGCGATGGTATATCCGACCTTGTGTTTGATCTCGAGGAGGAGGACCCAACCATGTAGTCTGTCTCTTGATCTGCCTTTTTGTATGCTCCAGATACATCTCCGTAATTGTCCGGTCTCCGCGGGGGCCCAGTGCTATGCAGAGGCGCATTCTTCCGTTTCGACTTCTTACCCTGGCTCTTTCCTGGCGGTCTGACATCGTCGTCGTCTGTTCGGGGCGTCGATGTGCCGGACTGCGGGGAAGGTCTGCTGGCATTATTGTCGCCGCCGCGTCGGCGTGAATTGAAGGAAGAGACGAACTCGAGAACCACGGGGGAATCGCCCAAGAGGTTTCTTAAGTGTTCTGCGCTCTCATCTCTGGAGAGTCCGGCGGCGTAGGTGACGATCTGCGTGAGCGATTCTTCGTCGAGAGGAAGGAGGTTCGACAGTTGGGGCACAGCCCACGCAACGAGATCTCCGGACATGGTGGCTGAGCAGATCGAAAAGACCGAAGATTTTCTAGCTCGCCACTGTTTTTCTAGCACGTATTTGAGCCCGTGGACACTTGACAAGAACGTCAACCAAGGCTGTTGCTTGGGAGTTGTGAATGTGAAAGTGTGAAAGTGACGAAGGCGATGCGTGGGTCTTCGATGTCGCGGTCCAAAATAGGCAAAGCGCCAGCCTGGAGTATCAAATCTACAACTAGGGGAACGATACAAGAAGTAAAGACTTGACGTCTATGCTACTGCTTTTATTCAGTTTGTTTAGTATTCTGCGCAACTTAGGCGAAGCATTGCTCCACAAACTGCACAGCCCAACACCTCAAAGCAAACTATCGTACAGATATCTTTCGATACTGGGGAATTGCAACATCAATGATAACAATATCAATGCTAGGTTTAATAATAATTCGGGAGAAGGAGAATGAGAAAAGAAAAACATAAATCACCACTGAAGCAGAACTCGGACCTTTTCCAAGGGTAAACAAAACACAGCAAAATATGGAAAGAACAACATAATGATATGCACATGACAGTAACCTCCTGACGCCCAAAAATGCTATGCAGTCGACGCCCTTATGTTGTTGCGGTGGTTGGAACAGCATTACCGAGTCTTTGCAAGTAAGAAAAGTAAAGGAATTGTACTTAATACAACCGATCCTTCGCCAGTTGTTGCTTGGTAAGTTGCATGTTTTGTATGCTGCGTCAAATAACTAGCCTCACGGCTCTGTCTTGACGATGCCATCGTCTGATGGGTCCTTGGAAGCCTCGGCCAACTCGGCGGCCTCTTCAGCTATCATCGTATCCGGCGTAGCCCCGTTTTTCAATTTACTCGGAGGCGCTGGTTTACTAGGACCAGGCTTTTTTGGGGTGTTGGGCTTCTTCTTTTTGGGATTAATGGGCGCCACATCGCCATCTGAAAGCGGTCTCTTGTGTGGTCCTGAAGTAGAGGGGGTAGCAGATGCGCCATCACGGTTGCGAGTAGTGTTTCTCCCAGATATTCCCATACAACGATCAAGGTGTGCAGTCACTCGATTTGTTTGGAAATATCGTGGGCAGTTTGGACACTTGATGGTTGGATATTCGGGCGCGGATTGCTTAGAGTTCGCATCGGGAGTAGAAGGTGGACTTGAAGCCGGAGTATTTGTGCTGGCGGTTGCTGCTTTCTTTTTCTTCTTTGGTTTATCAGTTGCGAATGGATTTCCGTGGACATCGTAACCGGGCTTGCTGATGAGAGGGTGTTTTGTGCAGTACTCTCTGGAGGGATCCGGAGAGGGTTGAGCGCCGACTCCGGAAGTTGGATAGAGCAATCGAGGCAAACGGCAGTACGGGCAGATAATCTCCCTTGTCGTGGCGAGCGGGTTTCCTTTTAAATAGACCTTTCCTTCGTCGTAGATTGCACCTTCAGTCTCCACCCTCACTTTCTTCTCGGGATTGTCACCGGCTTCAGCCTCTGCCTGTTGTCGAGCCAAAGTAACGGCGGATCGCATGCGAGTGATCTTTTCATCTCGATGGACTTTTGCAACGATGTCGTGGATAATATTGTAGAAGGTCTCGTTCAAAATCTCTTTCGACTGTTTCTTTATCAGATCTAGTCGCCTTGGATTGGTGGCAAATCTCCATAGCTTACCAAGTCTGCAAATGAACCTGCGGAGCAAACACGAGAAGTGGTATCAGCCGCTTTGGGCGCATCGGAGCCCGTCATGATTGCGAGGGCTGTGTCGCTCCCGTCCCTGTTTAGAATACCAATCAGTGTGTTCCTAGCACCTGGCAACATTGGAAATTTCTCGTTCTTTATTTGACAGGTAATCAAGAAAGTTCAGGCGACGCTCTTTAATGAACGGCAGCAAGAACTAGTTGAGCCGTAAAAAAGGTGTGTCTCCATCGTTGTGCCACTAACCTTGGAGAAAATGACAATTCCACACGGACTAGCAGCAAGAAGCTTGCCGCACCCCAGTCACACTCATTGATTTGCACCCTGATGTCCCATCAATTTATATTCAGTTATTATTTGGCGCCGTGTGTTTGGCGCTTTCCGCGTCGCACTGCTGACACAGGGAAGCGCAGGATCGATCGCAGCTTGGTGATTCCCTTCGATGGCTTGCACGCCTTGCGAATAGAAAGATGAAGCGGTTAGGCAGCAAAGCCCTTGACGAATCCCTACCTGCCAATTAGTCTTGCGTCGCAGAATCGAGTAGGTTCAGTCGAGGTGGTTCCGGTTAGAGTGACGTGAGGCGGGTAGATGTCTGCATTGAACACGGTGCTTGTCAGCCGATTGGGCCGTGGCGACGGGAGTCTCAGTATGTTCCTTACCAAACAGGGTCGGCCGTGAACAAAGACAGCGGTCTCCAGAATAGTCGATGGATGCAAAAAATCTCGAGGCGGCGCAGCGAGCATTGAGCAAGCAGGGTGATCAGCTCGGCGCGAGCGCCAACGGACATTTCTCGCTGGCCGGCCGAGGCCCGCTTTTCCACATATGGCTAGCGCCATGCCTCGGCGATAAGGCTTCCCTTATCGGCTTCTCCGCACTAGTTATCCCTCCCTCAGCATAATAGCCATACAACTGATCTGTCACCTGCATCAACCCCTCTCTCCGTCGCCCTGTTCTTGCAGGCGCAGACCCTGCCTCTCATGGCGTATCAGTTCTTCGCAAAAGCGCCTGCCCAGAAACAACGAAAAGCTGCTGCCTCCTCTCCGCCGCTGTCTTCCCCCTCGTTGCCCACTTCTTTGTCCAAACAACCGCCGCTGCACCCGCCGCCTCTGGTACTTCCGCAGTCAACCTCGTCTTTCCCAGCAAGCAAACCTCCCTCAATTGGTGATCCTGCTTTCCAGGTGGTGCCATTTACAGGACCGATCACTAGCTACCAGACACCGCACCCGCATATCACGATCGATCAGGTCCGCACCGCTCACATCCCGTCTCTGAGCCGGATAACCAGCCTGCTACTCCCGGTGCGCTACTCGGGCTCATTCTACACGGCATGCATAACCGATCCAGTTATCTCTTCATTGGCACGTGTGGCCGTCTACCATGACCACCCTACCACCGCCGGCCCCGCAGTTGAATCAACTGCGGCCGGGGGTCTAGGAGGTACGGATAAAGTCATTGGAGGTATCAGATGCCGATTAGAGAAGCTTCCTGCAGAATTCGCCGGACGAAATAATGCAGACGACAGACCACAAACAAACCTCTATATACAAACACTGCATCTTCTATCCCCGCACCGCGGTAACGGTGTGGCTGCTGCTTTACTGCACTCTTTGTTGTATTCCGAACCTGTCTCTACGAGCTCCAAGTCAGCCCGTCGTACCTCTTCGCTTGTGAGACATTATAATATTCGTACTGTGACCGCCCATGTTCATGAGACTAACGAAGATGGTCTTAACTGGTACGTCGCTCGCGGGTTTCGCATTGAAGACGGTGTCATCAAAGGCTACTACCGGCGACTGAATCCTGGTGGAGCGAAAGTTGTCCGACTAGATCTGGATTGGGAGGACCAAGAAGAGGAGAATGAGAACCAGGAAAAAGAGTCGCAACCAGAAGCAAAGAACAGGGAAGGGGGCAAGGGGGCGGGCGACAATGATGATGACGATGACGACGACTGGGAAAAGCTTGAAGCAGAAGAGGATGATGCCGACGATCATGGTGTCGTCCATCTCGACGGCGGAGAAGATTCACAGTCAACCGCTAACTCGGTGAAACGAAAACGAGACGAGAAGGATGATGAATAACAAAAATAAGAAAAAAAAAAAACAAAGACAGGCACTGTTGTTGCATAGTAGCCTGGTTCGCTTCATAGACTCTCCTTTTGTCTGCGGCCTTCTATCATTGCAATGCTGCCGCTGGCTTCTTATTTTATAATGCATTTGTCTGATAGATGCATCAGATACCCATTACGACATAGAATTCTTTTGTTACTATTCTTTCTGCATTCCCATAATGGATGGGGTTTCCGAAAAAAAAAAAAGTACATAATGCCCGCTAAGGGATCAATAGATATGGATGTCTGAAACTTTGAAAGTGGAAGAAAATAAATTCAACGGGTATCCTATCGCGCTCAGAATTGAAGGAAACAAAATAGAGGAAATATCAACAACAAAATAATAACATTGAATGTACAATATGCGCCAACCTTGAATGCTTATGCTTGACATCCCAACACAAAGGCTGCAGCGATCTATCTGCAATATATACTAAAAAGCAAACAAGTAGACTGCGGTCTGTTTCCGCTGCATGCAACCAAAACGAAATGCTCGGATTTATAGTGCGTAGTTCTCCGCGTGAAGGAAAATCTCGTCTTTGGTGCGGTCGTTCAGGACAAGCTGCTGTAACCGAGCCACTGTATTGGCTACTTCAACTCGCATGCTTGGTGGTCCGCAGACAAATACACACGTGCGCCGGCCCCAACTCTTCGACTGTTCGAGAAGTATGGCTTTAATATCGGGCCGTCCGTATTCGGTACGCCAGCTGTCCTGTTTTTGCCGTGGGAGAAAGGCGAATCTTGAAAGGGTGCTTCTGCTCTGTTGAAGAGGAGCTTGTGCGGGCTGTGGACTTGGCGGATATTGTTGCTGCCCTTGTTGAAATCCGAAATCAAGGCCATTATAGTAACCGCTTTGCGGGCTGGGTTGCGTAGCTGAGTAGGCATAAGGTGCGTATGGGTCGTAAGGCGGATATACAGGGTATGGCTGTCGGCTAGGACCGACACCTCCAGGTATATAAGCCCCGGGAAGGGCGGTGATAGCATCTTCGTTTTCACGCCTGAGCTCTTTCTCTCGTTCTGGGTCCCCGCCGGCCGCTTCGCGAATCCAGGCTGAGTTGCGTTTGCTAGGTAATCCATGAATAATTTCATTTACCGCCTGTGTAGCGGTTTCTTTGTCCGAGTCTGAGTTGGTCAAGTAGAAGTTGCATTGGACAGAGTTTGGAGGTGCAAATTCTCTGCAGATTCTCAACTCTTCTTTGAACCACTCCATGGTCTCGGGGGTCTTGAGCGACCAGATGACTCGCACATTGGCAGTGACAGCATTTCCATCCCTCATTTTCTTTATCAAATTGAGCAATTGGCTGGCAATTGCGGTAATACCGCTACCTCCTGCGAAAAATACTACGTCATCAAACGCAGCTAGCTCTCGCTGCATTCCGCCATAAGGTCCATCAAGAAAAGCCCGATAAATCTTATACGGACCCTTTCTCCTCGCGGTTTCCAAGACTTTGCGTGTGAATCCTCCAAAAGGCCGGAAGACGACGGCCATGTCGCGATACTCTGGGCCATAATTTGATGGAAAGTCATCACTGCAGAGCGAGGCAATTGTGAATGGATGGTTTTCCAACGGCGAAATTCCCGGCATTCGCAGATACACATACTGTCCAGGCCTCCATCGCATTTGCGTGGGTATGGTGACCTTCACTGCGTTTCCTGGGAGTATTGTCACTGCAGACTCCTCGCCAATCAGCCATGAGAAGCGTAGAGGACTGAACCAATTCAGCCAAAATCCTCGAATGCAGTAGGAGAAAAACCACACGGAAATGGTAGCCCAGAGATAGTTCCAGGAAAGAAGAAAGTTCTTGGTGTGCCAAATCATCATGGCTATAAACACCACCGCAATCGGTCCATGCATGTAGGCGAATAGTTCATAGGCTCTTGAACGAATGTAAGACAAGGAGTGAACGCAGAGGACGACCAATGGGACAAATGCTGCAATTCCACTGCCGTAGATGTACATGTGCGCGCCTTGTGGGACAAGGCTTTGCCTAAACATGGCATATGCGCCGTCTTTCCATACTGGGGTAACGTAAAAGGGAATCATATGGACAAGGCTCATAAGGAGGCAGAGATATCCAAGCCATCGATGAAAAACATTGAGGCGTTCATGGCCGATTCCAGTTACCAACGTCAACACATTAGGTTTAGTGCCCATCGCAACAATCCAAGGAACCATTGCCAACGAAATCATCCCTGCTCGGATAGCCAACGGCGGAGAACCCAGCGCGATACTTGAAAAGTACAGCGGTTGAGGAACGAAACAGTAGAGCATGATGAAAATAAGCGCGACGGAGACGATGACAATCACTGCGAGAGGCGGAAAAACGAGATTTAGGCTTCCAATTCTCACCGTTGGGATCGGCCTGTAGAAGATCCAGCGAAAGAGCGCAATGATGTTATTCAAAGGCGCCACTGTAGACGAGCCATGCGCACGGGAGGATGGAAGGGCTCCCTGCGGTGGAAAAAATTTCTTGGTCGAACTGTCGGTAGCAGCGCTTGGAAGCTCGTGTTCCGAACCAGCTGTGGGAGATTTGGCAGGTTCTTTGTAGATAGCAATTCGCACGCGGTCACCTAACAGATGAAATACACGAACCAGACCTGTGAGAACGACAAGCACGACACTGAAGTACACCCAAGCCAGCGCATATTTCCCGGACTGCGCCCATGGGTCTCTTTGCATCTCAGCTTGGTCGTGGGCCGTGATTGAGGCTGTAATTGGGATACTGATTCGTTTCGCCAGCGAAACTAGAGGTTCAATTATATTTCCAGACATCTTGGCGGCGTTTATCGTCAACGTCGATACCTGGAATGGTGTTCAGGTTTCGAGCTCTTCACACCCGATCGTACTGGTGCAAATTCGAGACAGTCAGGACTGAAGGCTCATCGGCACTTTTCTGGTAGTCGCGTGGATTATTCCTGTAAGAACAATTAATAAGAGTCGACGCTTGAGGTTTGCCTAGGATTTCCGGAATCCACAGGTCACGCTGACAAGGCGGTCAAAGAAATAGCTGCACAGCGATTATGTGTGGATGTGAGAAACATTAGAAAGGAGAAAAAGAGGCATCAAGCACTCATGCAAGCTAGATCATTGGCCGTCCTTCTCATGGACAGGTGCTAGCGGTTTTCCAAGGTCGACAATGTGGAAGGTGCAGAGGTTCGTCCTGGGAAAGCTTCCGTACATGTATTAATTCCCGGATTGAGCGGGGAAGCTTGAGACCGGTGCAACAGCAGCATTCTGGGCCCAGAAGCCAGAGAGAGAGCCCTTGGCCGGGATCTCTTCCGAATTGTGCCAAAATCTGCGCACTCTGGGCAGCCAAAAATAGCAGTAATCCTGCAGGTAGACTACGGCAATAATGCAGTCGAAAGATGCTTCGCGAGGCCGGTCGACAAATGACAGAGGAGCTGTATGCCGACCTCGCCTTTAGGGTCACAGTGGCTGCGTAACGATACCCTTGGTATCCCACCTGAATCGTGCATATTGGTCAGGGCATCCGCCTACGTCTTCGACTAAAAGCAGTGGTCCTTTAGTCCAAGGCGGTTGCCCAGTCAGATTCGTATGCCCAGTGTCTGGCACTGTCTGCTAACGGGCAGTCGATCATGATTCATGAACGAGTCGACATGAGAGAAAGGCGAGCGAATGAACCATTTGCATTAGCCGCTGTCTAGAGACGAGGAGAGCAAATCAGATGGACAGAAGCCAGTCCAGGAGTGATAGCGGCCCAAGCTCTGCAGTAGTGTGAGGAAAATCGGCGCCGTGGTGCGCAAGTGAAGTGACGAACATGCCCATTGGTCCAGCACCATTGCAGATGGCGGGAACTAGCAATGAAGGCGCTGAGGAATCGCTGATGTGAACGACACCGGGCCTGGATAAAAAATTGCACCTGATGCACGAGGGACAAGGAAGAAGTCTCGCGGTGAGGAGCATCCTGGATAAAAATAGTTCGCCTGTGCCCGGTGGAAGCCGCGTTTTCCGGTGTCAAGAGTCAAGAGTCAAGAGTCAACACCCAAGTTGCTCAACAGATGATGTGTCACGTGATGCCTGACAGAGAGGAAGGAGCGAGTCGCCGAGTGGCAAGTGCTGGCATTAGACACGTGACTTAAGACACATTACTTCCTCTGGAAAGTTCTGCTGGAAAGAAGGTATCTGGATCTTTAGGTCTTTTGAAAAGCTTGACCGTCCAGTGCACAGCAGGTTTCGTCCACTCGACGCAATGTAATTTGTGTATACATGGGATGGATGCTAAAACTTGTCTTATTGGTTGCATCATGTCACCGCCTTTAGGTTGAAATTATTCTGCCGCATCAAATCGAAAGAACCGCCAGGAGCCTTTTTTTCCAAAGAGAAACAACTCGCCTTCTTGGTTGCATTGCATTCGAGTCTCACTGGAAATAATGGCAGCCAGTGCCACAGCCGGTGCTCCGGCTATACCAGGCCCATCACCACCCTCGCTGTCCCTCCCACCTTCTCAATTTGCCCGCCTGCAACCTCACGCCTATCTTCTTGCTCACCTGTCACCGCCTCCCTCGAGTCAACAATTACCCATACGAGCCAACGGTCGCAAGCCACTAGAGTTTCGATCCACATCTGCCAACTCTGGCTCCTTAACACATACCAACGGCAGCGCCGTGGTCAGGATAGGAGACACTGCCGCAGTATGCGGGGTGCGCGCGGAAATCCTACATACAGAAGACATTGCGTCTTGGGGGGTTTCTGCGCCTTTTAGTGGAACAAAACGAAGAAAGACCCAGTCAGACAATAACGATAGTGATGAGGATGATGAGGAAGATTGTGATGATAGCCATATCAGGGACCTTAACCTTGTCGTTCCAAACCTTTCTTTGAGCACAGGGTGTGCGCCTGGCTTCATTCCAGGTGCACCTCCATCGGCCCTGGCGCAGTCGCTCTCACACCAACTCCTATCGACGTTGCACAGTTCCAATATCGTCTGCGCCGACGATCTACGAATATGGTACCACCCCCCAGATTTTGACGCCATTGAACGTCAAGAGGCAGGCCAAGATACCGAAATGGAAAGCGATACCGCGGGAGATGAAGACTCGGGAAGGCCTGAACCGGAAATTAGGGGGTTCTGGGTGCTCTATATCGATGTGATGATGATTTCACTTGCTGGGAACCCTTTCGACGCCGCATGGGCTGCCGTTCTTGCTGCTTTGCGCGATACACGACTACCAAAAGCGTGGTGGGATGTGGACAACGACATGATTTTGTGCTCAGATGAAGCCGAAGAAGCGAAGAAGCTCAACCTTCGTGGCCTTCCAGTTGCGAGCTCGTTCTCTGTCTTCGAGGCAGATGCCGCCGCAGATTGGCGTGCTGTCGTCCTTCCGGATGCCGAAAACGGGAAGGCCAAACAAACATCTAGTGAACAAAAGAGATGGATCTTAGCTGATCCAGATGGGTTCGAAGAGAACTTGTGCCAGGAGCGGATATGCATGGTAGTTGATCGAGATGAGAAAAAGGGTGTGACAAAGATAGTCAGCATGGAGAAGAATGGAGGCCTGTCTGTTGGCCGTGACGATCTCCGGATGCTACTTGACATTTCTACACAGAGACAGAAGCAGGTCAAGGATATACTGCAAGGGTTGCAATAAGTCATTAGATAACCCAACTCAGAACCAAACAATATTGAAACGGTTAAAAGGTGTCAACTTATTCTACCTACTTACATAGTAATTATTATTATCATATAAATTCATGGCTACACCTTTTATCAATCATCTAGGGGGAAATCCGAGACCAGTCATCCAAGCGCCGGAAATGCAACACGCAAAAGTAACGCCAGTCCAGCTGCATGTAGATTTAATCAGTACCAGTACCATCGCTTAAATTCTTTTGAGAATCCGGCGCCTTTTTTGGCAAGGATATCGACAATGAAAAGATACGTCTTTCACCTGCATCATCCTTCTTTTTCTTAGACTCTTCCTTAGAAGAGGTGTTTTGGGCATCCTTTCCAGCGCCTGAATCGGTATTGGTGGTCGAACTTAGTGTTTCCTTTTCCTTCTTCTGGAGATCATCGTCTTTGCTGGTTTCGGTCCTTTCAAATGGGGCCTTGACGTCCCCAGACCAAATCCGTGCAAAGAATCCGCGCTTGTCTTCGGGTTTTGCGTTTTCGTTTTCCGAATCTTTCTCATTGCTTGTTGGTTTATCCTCAGGGTCGTCATTGATGTCTGAAAAGGCAGACATGAAGCCTAGCTCTCCTCTACAAAGGGCTGTGCCCCACAAGGATATGAGGACGCTCGGGACTAGATAGAGCAAGGCCGGCTGAGCATGATTCCAGAACTGCATTACCGCCAGGGTTGCAATCATGCCGACTATGTAACCAACAATGCTAGCATGAAAATAAGGCTTGGGAAATGCCTGTGCATTAGAGTGAGGAGGTTTGGAGCGAGTCCAAAATCGCTCGCCCCATTTTCCCGTGGCATTTTGATAGATTGGTTTTGTCTCGTCTTGGTCCGATTTGGCGCTTTCGGTCTTCTGCATGCTCTTGTATTTGTAGTACAAGTACAGGTCGAAGCGTAGAGCCAGTCCGATCATCATACCCGGGACGACGATGTCACCCAGCCCTAGCATAGCGAGAGAAAGCTCCTTGGAATCGGAACTAGGGTCGGCAGGACGAGGAATCAACAGTTTGATGGGAACATCCAACTTTGTTGCCACTGTCACCATCAAAGGGGTGAAGAAGACGAAGTAAATGTCGTATAAAAACAGAGAGCTCAGGATCAAGGAACCGGTCAGAAAAGTCGATGGAGACATGAACTGTAAGGAGCCGTAACAGAAGCTGAATCCTAGGAGGTTGGTCATCCACCAGGGCTTCGCAACGAATGCAAAGTATGCAACCGCAACCAACGCAGTGCCGGCTCCGATGACATCCAGAATCCCAAACCGCGTTTTGATATTGGCAAGGTTGCGCACTTTTAGGCGCAGTCTCAACTTTTGATACACCAAGCCACGTAGTGTCCATAGAAAACTGAGTATACCGGCGGGTAATGGAATGGCTCCAAAAAGGCCTGGAAGCGGGGATTTTCGCTCGATCCTAGCCTGACCGTCTGCCTTCTTTGATGCTATAGAAAGCATGTTTGACTGCTCAACTTTCCACTGATTGCCTCTGGAGCTATAGCTCGTAGGGAAAATGAACGAGCGTGCGACAACCAGACCGTCCGTCAGGAAAGCAGCCGTGAAAAAGAGGCCCATTTGGGAGAAATAGAAACTCAAGATCTTGTTGAGCACTGCAGGGTCCTCCAGCCACTTGATTATGAAGTATAAAATAGCTAGTGTCAACCCTGCTATGAGAGGGAACATGAAAGCATCCGAGGGCTCGAGCCCTTCCATCTTGGGCTTCTTATCACTCCATTCATCCTCTTCATCGTCATCGTCATCGTCTTCAGCTGCAGTCTTAGCTTTCTTCTTCGGTTTGGCCGCTGACGAGGGTCTAGAGAGGGATGCGTGAGATCCGGCGTAAATTGGTAGGAGGGCTGACAGGATCAGGTGCGTGTAGGTGAGTAGGATGGGTCGCATATCGAGGAATTGGTCGAGCGCCTGCTCAACCAGCTGGATCGCCGAGCTAGGTTCGGCCATGACGGAGAGAGTGCGTCGACCGTCGGACGGCCGAAAAATTTAGACAGAAGCCTGGATATTTCGATTCCTTTTTAGTAGACTTGCGAGTATTTCCCTTGATGAGAGACTGGAGAAACGGAGGGCTCTAGGAAGTTGGAATGAGAATGCGCGGGATTAATGCTTGCTGGCCCGTTGGCGCCAAGTGCGGAGAGCCGGACAGGCCTAAAAACATCAAAAATGTTCCCCGCCAGTTCCTCTTCGATTGACAAACCAAGACAACTCTCGGCTTTACACTTATTCATTCAGCACAAAAGAAGTCGGAAACTACAGCTTGATAGAAACCATGGCTACCGATATTGCTATTGACACGACTATGGTATGTGCTCTATTCCTTTTGCGTCTTGTGACTGACTTGCGACTAACACGCGCCAGGGTTCGTTTGTCGTGGAACTCTACAATGAACATGCTCCAAAGGTAAGATTATTGAGTGTAGCTTGGTCGATAAATCCACTGACTTTTTGTTCCCCGCGCTGCTACAGACTTGCAAAAACTTCGCAACCCTTGCTCAGAGAGGATATTACAACGACGTCGTCTTCCACCGCATCATTCCCAACTTCATGATTCAAGGCGGCGACCCTACAGGAACTGGACGAGGAGGAAGTTCCATCTACGGCGAGAAATTCGAAGATGAGATCCATGCTTCGCTGAAACATACCGGAGCTGGGATCCTGAGCATGGCCAACAGCGGACCAAACACAAACGGCAGCCAGTTTTTCATTACCTTGGCTCCCACCCCTTGGTTGGACGGCAAGCATACAATATTCGGGAGAGTCAAAAGCGGACTGAGGGTCATCCAGCGTATGGGATTGGTGAAAACAGACGGCGAGGACAGGCCTCAAGATACAGTTAAGATTATCAAGGCGCGCGTCGTGGAGGAGGGAACCGAAGATTGAAAGACGACCTACAAGACGGAACAATGCAGTAGGGATACCCTCGTCTAGGAATCCGTGTTCATTACATAGGCAGCGGTGAACGTTGGCTATCTCTCCGCCGAGTACACTTCATCCGGACTGCTGAGACTGAACACTGGGAATCAGTCGTCTCCAGAGCTCTTCATCTACGAATATCAAGCAAGAAGACGCTTTGCGACGGCGGATGTCCCACAACGCACTATACTTGTGCCAATGGACTGTACTTATGAACTTTTATCTTATATCCAGGATTCCAGATAGCAGAATGTATCACCGCAAAACGAACCGCTCATGTCAAATGTTTCCATCCAGAGCAGCAGATACAGGGTGAAGGATTGCATCTACCACTCTTAAAGACATGCCAGTGAAGGCGTATCCAAAATAGACATAGCTGCAACAGTAAACGCAGCGTATCTGCAAAGAGTGGTGTGTTGTTGAAGGAAGAAATTCTCCGTGCGCCGCGAGAAAAAGCTTTGTGCTGCCGCTCTAACTATTTTTGGGTTGGTTGTTTACTGTTTACACCTTTTGCTTTACAACTTTACAACTTCAACTGGTTTACATTTGACATAAGAAAAGAAGGCAGGGAGCCAATACGGGAATATTTTCAACTAGTAATACCAAAGAACAGCCATTCTTTTTGTGTATGCAACAAGATGAATATAACCACTGAGAGTGAGAATAAAAAGATCTAAGTCACGTGATCCACTAGCTTAGGTGTGTGGTCTTTCTAATTTTTCTCCGCACGCCCTCCAACTCTCTTCTCTCCCACAGAGCAAGTCAGAGAACCTCAGACCAAGAAGTGTTCTCGTAGATTATGCAAGAAGCAGCGTGATGTTTCTGTCCGCAAGTCAACTTTGTAGGGCTTGAAACCTGCATGGAAAATCCAGCGATATGGAGGCTCTCGCAGACACGCCGTGGGATGTAACGATATCTGGGACAGGGCTCGCGCAGTCGCTTCTCGCATTGTGAGTCGGGCACAGGGAAACCTTGCATGTGTTGCTGTTCTGACCATCTTAGAGCCCTGTCCCGGTCAGGTAAGAAAATTCTCCATGTCGACAAAAATTCATACTACGGCGGTTCCGAAGCCGCTTTTAGTCTCCAGGAGGCGCAAGAATGGGTTGACTCGGTGAATCAAGGTATGTTTCGGTTTGTGGGTGATATTCACTGCATTATGCATTGCTAACTATTGGTAGATCCTCGCCAGGGACCATTCGAGGACGTGTCTATTCACGTACCATCAGTCTCAGCTGATGAGGAGAAGAAAGTTGCGGCCTCGAGAGCTTACACGCTTTCTCTTTCGCCATTCATTGTATACACTCGCTCGAAGCTAATTCCTACTCTTGTCTCATCCAAGGTCTACCGCCAACTGGAGTTCCAGGCAGTGGGGAGCTGGTGGATCTACGGGCACTCTGCAGCTGGAGAGGAATCCCAGGCAGGCCGTCTTCAACGAGTACCGAGTAGTCGCGAAGACATATTCGCTGATGACTCGATTAGCATGAAGGCAAAGAGGATGCTGATCAAGTTTCTTCGCAGCATCAATCAACCAGCTCAGATGGGCGGTGATGGTGACAACAAGCCCGTCATTGAAGAGGATCTGGATCTACCTTTTCCTGAGTATCTGACGAGTAGATTCAATGCTCCTCCTGAACTTTACGACGCATTGGTATCCTTGTCCCTGAGTCAACAGTCACCACAGCAGACTAGTGCAAAATTTGCCGTACCTCGGATCAAGCGGCATCTCGCCTCGATGGGGGTGTTTGGTCCGGGCTTTGGCAGTTTGCTTTCCAGATGGGGCTGTGGTGCAGAGATTGCCCAGGTCGGTTGCCGGGCGCTCGCAGTGGGTGGCGGCGTTTACGTTCTTGGTCGAGGCATCAAGTCTATCGATGCACAAAAAAGCGAGGATGGGTTTCACCAGGTCACTCTATCAGATGGCGAAATCATACGCAGCCGATATGTTGTAGGCTCGCTGTGGGATTTGCCCGTAGAAGAGAATGGTCCTCAGATTGTAACGCACAAAGTGGCACGATCGATCTCGATCATCTCGTCGCCATTGGATCGTCTTTTCTCACCAACTGCCGAAGGCGGTCCAGTACCAGCAGGGGCAGTGGTAGTTGTTCCTGGACATGTTCTTGCTGGTGATACGGCAGATGTACCGCCGATTCATTTACTGATTCACTCTAGCGAGACGGGAGAATGCCCTAATGGACAATGTGAGTACCGATTTTTATTTATTTTCTATGCGGAATGCTCTCTCATGATGATTATTTCAAAACTTATCTACATTGGCTGAACGTCATTGGTGAAACTATATCAACAAACCTGAAAGAGAGCATTTTGTCATATCTCTGCCTTTTTTGCATTTACTGTACTCTTGCCCGAGGAACTTTGCTGATCTGGTATATGTGATAGGCGTCATTTACGGAAGCGTCTCGATATCTGGCCAGGAAGGTCAAGGGCTTCTCCAAAAGGCCGTGGACTCCTTACTTGGGTCCTTTGCTAACACCGAAGACAAGCCGACTGTCTTGTGGAGGCTTTGCTTCACTCAGATTGGATCGTTGGACTTGTCGGATAGTGTCGAGAACAAGATTCATCACAGTGGCAGCTCAGATCAGGTCTTGTTCTTTCCACCGCCCAGCCTGGATCTGGCCTTTGATGACGACGTTGTCGGGGGTGTGCGAGCCGGGTGGAAAGCTGTCGTCGGAGACGAAACGCATGATGATGACTTTATGAAATTCGAGGACCGAGAGGACTACGACGATGATTGAGCTGTTGTCACCTAGATTCTACATAGCCCGTAGATGAATTAACTTGTGTTCAACATTTCCTCTTGTGTACTGTGTACTGAACTGTGTAGTGGATGTAGTGGACGATGCCAAGGCCGAGTATACGGAATGATGCAACCAGCCGATAGGTGCAGATAAGTAAGGGTTGCATGGACGTCATCAAGTATGTGATAGATGGATTAATATGCGATTAATCAAAAGGATTTACCCTCGTGATTATCATATTTTGATTCTTTCTCCGCATCATTTCACACAGAGTCGTACTACTCTTAGCACTACTACTCTTGCCGTGACATTCAATGTTTCCTGTGAAACCCCATTTGGCAGGACAGCGCGCAGATCCTGCGGCAAAGTAACGATAAGCCCGTCTCGATGCGGTCGTGATCTGGGCGACCGATTAGCAAACGAAGCCAAAAGCAAAACAGAAAAGGACACGGCGTCACTTTTTTCTGACGGCAACGATCATAACTCCGGCTGGGATGAAGTGGAGACGATCAATGCCGAGATCGACCCGTTGCGTAAAACCTTTTTATTTTTTTTTTTCCCTGCATTAATTCCAGGAACGGGACATGGGACTAAAGTTGCAACATGGATGGGCTTGGCACAGACAGTTTTTCGGGTTTTTAATTAGAAAAGGTCGTACTACGTACATATGAAGTAGCACAAACGAATCGCACATGCGCAATTGGCCGTTTTAAGCAGGTAGCACTGCTTAAGCCTATGGATGTACATACTTTTTAACATGGATGTAGGCACGTACCAGGAATAGTTGCCTCAGGCACAAATTAGAGTTTGATGCCTGCCGACCGGGCATTAATTATACTTCGTACTCTTATTACAGTAGGGTGTGAAGATCCATGGGCCGAATACGACATTAATAAGGGCATTACTTTAATTGAGACATGACTTGTGCAATAGCGAATATTCTTCGATTGCGGCGATACGGAAAGGGCCTTGTGTAACGCAGGGCTCGTGGCTACTTCCTCCAACTTCTCTCACTACTCTGTATACAAAGAGTACTACTATCACAATTGATGCTGGACCAGAACGGCCGTTGAGCAAGCATCAGAGCTGTAACGCTAGTGCCGGAAGAAGCAGGAATTGTGGGTCTGGCGGGGCGCTTATGCAATCGCCCCGCCCGATATCAGCAGCTTTGCCATCAGCCCAATCACAGCGGGCCCAGCACCGGATCAGCGGCGAGGTGCCGCGTCTGATTGGTGGCCATCCCAGTGGGCCGTTGCACGCCGGGAAAGGAGCCGCATCATTGGCCAGGAGGCTCCACTTCATGGCGTGTTTGGGCCTAGCACAGGGCAGCCAACCAGTCACAGTGCGCAACAGCCAAGATCGACGGGGCACTCGGCCGCTGCGGGCACCTGAGTGGCCAGGACAGCAGGTCCGCCGCGTACGACTCGCTGTGGCGATGCGCATTATCATTCTATTCTCATCATGCGATGCGATGCGATGACGAGCACAAAAAACAATACAACCATAGAACCAAAGGATAAGAATAGTAAACGCCACCCGTAACCGAAGAACAACTTAGCAAGGGGCTGGGGTGGACCTAGCTGCTGGGCCCTAACGCACGCCTTGGTCGCGATGCTGGGTCCCTGGCCTGGGGCGACGCTTAGTTATTATTACTGCGCTCCTGAGCCGCTCAACCACCACTAATGCTCCCCTATCGCCTTTTTTCGCCCTCAACCAGCCAATGTCTCTCCCCCCCACTCCTCTCTCCCCTTCTCTCTGTCTTTCTCCTAGTCGAGTCCCAGCCCACGAGCGCGTGTCAGACAGCCCTAACCCAGCTAGCCTGTTGTCTGTCCTCTTCTCTTGTCATCCTTTTAATCTTCCCTATTTTTTTTTTCTCTCCTCCGTGCGTTCGTCTGCCTTGCTCTGTCTCGTCTGAACAGTGTCGCGCTGGTCTCGACGCAGCCTTACACTCGCTTGTACAGTCCCTCCTCTTCGCCAGTCAATTCTATTCCATTTACCACGGACGTTCAACTCAACCACGAAAGCCAAGCAGTTTAAAAAAAAAAAAAAAAACGAAAGACTAAGAGAGAAAGAGGTTACTTCCCCGAGCCAACCGCTACCCGCCCAGCTTGGGACACGTCTTATGATTTCCAAGTTATCACCAACAACCAACACCCGATCATCCATCATGCCTCTCTTCCGGCTAAAGACCGTCTTCCCTCTCGTCGTCATCCTCTCGATCGGTTTCTTCTTCTGGGGCATCGACCGCTACGATCGCGAAGCCCTGTCAAACCTGAAGAAACCCATCGAGCAGCTCCAGAACACTGCTACTGCCGCCGTCTCGAATACCAACACCCAAAAGCCCCAGGCCCAGCTACCTCCGCAGACCTTTGGCAGTTGCGAGTTTGACCCCGCCTCCGCTCCCCCTCTCTCCTTCAACGAATGGCTCCAGCGCAAGAATTTCACCCGCTCCTATATCCGTCCGCACCACGTGAGCGGTGACAAGGAGTTCAAATCGTTGGAGGAGATCAAGGCCCCCGTACTGCCTCCTTTCCACGCCCTGGAGCGTGGCCTAGTCGTTTCGCCCGAGAACAAGGGCCAGCCACTCCCATGCCCACCCGTCGTGGATGTCGACGTCGCCATTGACCACGATGTCGCCGAGACCTCCAAAATGCTCTTCGGTCTCGCTACAACCGTCGACCGTCTGGAGCGCATGTTACCCTCGCTGCTTTACTCCTTTGGTGATTCCCAGGCTGGCCTGTTGGTCTTGGTTCCCGAATCCGACGACGACCTCAAGGTGCAGGAATCATACTTCCGCTCTCGCGGTCTTGACGTGATCCTAGAGTCTTCCCCCTTGGAGTTTACCGCCCGCTACTTCGGCCTCGTCGAGGCTTTCACCTACCACATCAAGTCCCAGCGACCCCAGACCCAGTGGGTCTCGTTCATCGACGATGATACCTTCTTCCCCTCGGTCGCCTCCGTCGCCCAGCAGCTCAAACAGCTGGACTGGACCCAGAAGCACTACATTGGCGCCCTTTCCGAGGCTAGCTGGCAGGTCGACACCTGGGGCCACATGGGCTTTGGTGGTGCCGGAGTCTTCGTGTCCGTACCATTGCTACAAGACCTGATGGCCAACTACGATGAATGCCAGTCCTGGGGCGAGCAGCCTGGTGACCAGAAGCTGGGCCAGTGCATTGAACGCTTTGGAAACACCCAGCTCACCATGTGGCCGTCCCTCTACCAGATGGACTTGACTGGTGCTCCTGATGGAGTTTTCGAGTCCGGTCGCCAGATCCACACTCTGCACCACTGGAGCAGCTGGTACACCAAGGACGTCGTCAAGATGAGCGCTGTCGCAGCTGCTGCCGGTAAGCGATCGGTTCTGCGCCGCTGGATCTTCGACCAACAAACCAGCGTCGACGCAACCACCGGTCAATCGGTCCGTACTTTCTGGGTGCTTACCAACGGTTACTCCATTGTCAAGTACACCTTTTCGGCCAGCACCCCGGAGAATGCCATCAACTTTGACGAGTGTGAGAAGACTTGGGAGGAGGACATGAGCGGATACCAGCAAAGCCTCGGCCCCATGCGTCCCAAGGACGTTGACGGCGTCACCAAAGAGCGCTGGCTGTTGTCCGATGCCATCATGGTCGGAGACAACGTGCACCAGGTCTACGCGCGCGAGGAGGACCAGAGCCACAGCCTGATCGAACTTGTCTGGCTCGGCCCCAAGGGTGGTGGCGGTGCCGGGGTGTACAACCCTACCGCTTGAATATGATACACCACATTCCTTGAACATATTTTTCATGCATATTACTTTGCAGGGAAAGCCCGATTGAACCGTCTTTTCGGCAAACCCTCAGCATTTGATCTTTTCTCCTGTCATACACTGTTTTTCCTTTTTTCCTTTTCCATTTTCCTGGCGTTACACTGGTTGGCTTCCTTGAACAAGCGGCGTGTTGATAAATTCGGGTAATGGTGATGTTTTCTGTCTTGAAGCGAAGGGCTGGTTCTGTTGAGCAACCCGTTTCCTGTTTTCCTCCTCAGCCTTGTCCATCCTGCTGCGTTGAGTGTGTTTAATGTGATTTTTTGAACGAACGGCGCAGTGAGAACAACAAAAACTCATGGAGAGAGGTACTGAGTTGAGTCGATTCACATACCCATCTTGACGCGATGTATAACTTTCCGTGATGACCGCACCTTTTTGATCCCATTTTGTATAAATAGATGCGTCAGGGCCCAGTTTACGACGTTTGCTTGCGCCCTTTTTTTTTGTTCCTTTTTTTTTTTTCTTCTCTTCTCGAGACCAAAAATCACGCGGTCCAAACATGTCAGATTTCGCAAGTGATGCTAGGCAGGTATCAAATAGGTATCAGGTACCAGCACATTGACCAATGTCACTGTTTTGATGATTCACCTCGTTTGTGTCTTTTCTTTTTTTCTCTTGTGTTCTTTTTTTTTTTTGTCTACTTATAGAAGGATATAGCAAAGTTGCAATATAGATATCAAATAATCGATAATGGTTCATTCAATGTTATGTTGTGTAGTCAAGTGGGATCTAAAGCACTAGCATTTTAATTATGGGTAACCTATAACCAGAAGAGTGTAGAATAGTTGTATAACAAGTTACATTAAAAATGTGTTGAATTAGAGTCGTGATTTATTAAATGCTGTCCTAAATATAACATGTACAGCAGTTCGTGGTTCCAGTTATAGTTACTCCATGCAAAAACTACCAGTTGACGTAGGTAATGTTGGTATACATAGTCCCCGAGGCTGGTTTAGATGCCTCCCATATTGTCCACCGTAATCACATATTATAAAGACGGGAAACGGAAATCCATCTTGTCCAGCCGCGTCCATAACAAAGCAGAGATTAGATAGCTCTCTACCTACCAGAGATACTAGATTGCCAGAGGCAACGGTACCATAAAATACTCTTGGATTAAGAAAATCTTCTCTAGTAAGAGAATCTATGCACGATCCCTTTTGGTGCTGCAATGGCTGCAAGACAGATCACATTCATCACCATGATTGTAATCAGCTTCGAAGGGTTTGTCATCGTCTTCTTCTAGGAGTAGTAATCTGAAGTGCTTAACTATATATGCACTAGCTTGTTTTCATTGCTGTTCATATATATATCTATAAAGCAATTTGAAAATCCAGTGTCCTCTAGAATTAGCTTCTTCAAACCTCAGAAATCTTCACAGTAATACGAGTGGTAGTAAACAATAAGTTATAGCGAGCCACTCGGCGATATGGACCAAATTTGGTATAGCGTGGTAATATTACGTCAGGGGGCAGTCAACATGCTCCTATTGGTGGTTGCGGTGAGATGTCCCACTTGGATACAGCTTCAGCGTTGTCGGAGAGCAAACATACCCATATCAAACAACAATAATTCAATCGATGCAGCTGCATCGGTCGACTTCTCGGCACTCTCCAGCGCGTGTCTTTGAATTACCGGCCAGTATGGATACTGTCCTACCTGTCCACTGTCATTGAAAATACATCAGCTTAGGTTATCTCGGGAGCAACACCCGCGGATAAAAAAATCACCGAAGTGGACAAGAGAAATATCGAATGGCAGACGAGATCAGTGCCTCGGAGATCCCTCGGTGGAGGATCTCCAAGGCCTGCGAAGAATGCCGTCGTCGAAAGATTCGATGCGACGGTGGAGAGCCCTGCCAACACTGCAAACTGAGGAGCTCGGAATGCGAGTATCGCGGGTTCGTGCGCCAGCGCAAGCGCAAGCATGAAGTTGTGTCGAAGGATTCCGCGGAGGAAAATGAGGATGACAGGCCTAGCGTCAAGGCCGGCAATAATGTCATCAATGAAAAGAAAAATAGGGCATTAGATGGTACTACGACATCATCATCATCACATCTGCCTGCGCGCTCGGCCTCTGGTGCTGCAGCTGCTGAGAACAGAAACAGTGTGATAAATTACAGCGTGGCGGCCACGCATGTCGCCTCTCCATCATGCGTGATTCAGCTCTACTATGGGCCATCTTCCAATTTTGCCCTGATGCAGTTAATGTATCGCCAACTGGTCGAGGGATACGGCGAGACGTCCACCCGGGGAGACGAGGTCGAAGAAGCCGGTCCCGGTCTGGATCTTTTCAGCCATAGGCGACTGTTTTTCGGAGACCTTGCGGGGAATCAAGACATGTCGATACCGGAGCGAGGCGACCTGACCTCATCTATTTTCTTTGTGCATCCGTCGACAGCGGCCAAGTATCTGGAGCGGTACCTGTCCACCATCTACCATCTGATGCCATGGCAGCCCAAAGATGAGTATCGCCGGAAACTGGAAAAACTATATGACAGGCAGAATTTTATGTCCCTGGATTCCCCCGAAGCCACCATCATGCTTCTAGTTCTCGCCATGGGTGCAGCAATGACCGAGGAAATCGACCTGGGAAACTTTATATTCCAGAGAGCCAAGGCCAACGCCGCCAAATTTGACGAGTTGGTCAACCTACAGGCAATCCAAATTCCGCTGATGATGATAAGTTTCCGCCCACCTTCACATCTTCCTTGCACGTAAAGCTAACATCTAATTTACGCGCATTATCAATCCGAGAGAGCACGGCCAAATTCGGCTTATTTGTATGTTGGGACAGCGGTCCGGAAAGCAATAGCAGCTGGTTTGCATAAAAACACGCTTCTCCAGGCAGAGCGGACGACAGGAGACATCAATGAAAAGAGAACAACTTTCTGGAGCCTCTACTTTTACGAGACGTACGTTTCTTATTTGATCAGTTATGCCAATTGGTACATATACTGATTTCCACAGATGGATTTGCTTCGGTATGGGCCGTCCAATGGGCATCCCGGCCCACGAAATCGCCATTCCAGACCCAAAAGAGCAGCCCATGCTACTTGCTCTCGTAGAGCTATCGCGCATCATGACCAAATCTGCGCGCAGCATATACGGCCAACGCTACGAGTCTCTCCTACCGCTGTGGAAGAGCGCCAGAGATGTGCGAAAGGATCTTCATTCTTTTGCGCGACGAGTCCACGGCGTATTGAATTTCGGGCTTGACGCGTCTCCCAGGCCGGGCGAAGTTGGCGTTTGCCAAACTGTGCTGATGCTGAGTATGTCTGACTATGGGGGTTTCTGGCCTTTTTTTTGTAGTATTAGTAGCACTAACTTTAATAGTATACCATATGGTGACCCTACTTACATTCCGTCCTTTTCTCATCTTCCGGGCACGATGGCGGCGAGACGGGCCAGCCAAGAGCTCAGAGACACAGGCAACACCGCCATGGCTGGATGACGCGTGTGAATCGTGCTTGGAAGCGGCGCGATGTATCATTCGATACCTGTCAGATTCTTATCAAGTGAACATTCTGGTTCGAGTATGTTGTATTTGCTTTGAGATATCAATTCCAGCATTGTCGAGTCTAACGCAAACGCAGAATATGAAATACCATGGTTTCTTCCTCGAAAGTGCCTGCTTCACGCTCGCCTTTGATATGATGCACATGACACCCCAGATGGCAGAAAAGCATCTGCCATGGGTGCGCTTGGGGTATCGATGCCTGGCCAGCATGTTGCCAAAGAACCAGTTCCACGAACAAACCTCGGTGACAATGAACGCCATCCAGCAGATGCTCATGGCCGTGTTTCCGAATGCTACGGCGGCAGGGGGTGTGGATTTCATGTCGATGGACCCTCCTGGAGCTGCTGGCCCCGCGAGTGACGAGTACCATAGTAGCCATGACTTTCCTGGCACAGCATCTTCGTCCCCTCATCAGAATCAGCAACCAGCAAAACCACACCAGCAACAGCAACAAGCATTCAACACCTACAGCCCCACCTCCGATCTAGCCAACCCTTCAACCTTTTTCAACTTTCTTGGTCAAAACCTCATGATGCCGACCCCGGTACCCGGCGACGGAAGTACCGAGAGCAACACCCAGGACGACCAGCTCGCGGATTTCCCGCCGCTGGATATGAATTGGGGGGATGTTGATTTTTCGTCGATGGATCTGGATGCATTCTTGTCCATTGATCCGTCGACGAACGCTGTGAATTCGACCACGGGGCCATGGGGTGGTAATGGCAATAACAATTCTAATGATTTAGGACTGGGACTGGGACAGGGGTTTGGGGGTCTGCGGTGATTTTTATACCTTTTTGATTACATGCACTGTTTATTATGCTTCGGAGTCGCTTTGTCATTCAGAGATATACCAAAAGTGGGCTACGCTTGTACAGGAAAGCCAAATATATTTCACCATTCCATATTTTCCAATTGTTTGAAACAGAAAAAGAACACTGAAGATTCCTGTGTAGTGAATTATTCAAAGATCTAGATAGCTGAATATCCCACCTTGGCGTCGATAAAGCGATATCTCTCCTTCTCCTTGCGATCCTTGACGACAACAGCGACGCAGAGGAGCAGTATCACGTCGATTGCTGGGTCTATCAGTTTGGAGTTCAATCAACCACTTCGCACTAGGGGAGAAGACATACCGACAATACCAAATGCCGCGGTGAAGATAAGATCCAAAAGCCGATTGGCAAAGTTGGAAAATGGGCCGACGCAACCTTGTTTCTCTTCTGCAATTAGGGCTGTAGTGCAGGTGCCATCGGTGACAAAGGGGGGTGAAGTGCTGTTGAAGTAGCCACAGCAGTCAAACTAAAAATTTACAATCAGACTCGGAATTTGCCAAGGAAGACGAGGAAAATAAAAATAATGGAGGGTCACTTTTTGTTGGAGGAAACTTTGCACTGAGACGGTTTGACGGCCCCAGACTGTGTTCAGCTCTGCCCGGGTCTGGAGTGTTTCGATCCAGATGACCAGGCCGAGTACAAGAGTGAATATACTGCATGCAACAATCATCCACCCCTGTAGCTTGAGCCAGAACCGGCTGTCGCGGAAAACCAGACTCGGTATGGCGAGCGCAAATGTGGCAAAGACCAGTATAGCGTTTGCGAAGCCGGCTGCGTTTCTTCTTTTTCAGTTTACCGTATGACTTGTTTTTTTAATGTTTTGGTTTAGGTAGGTACAAACCCTTGAAAGGGACCATTCCCAGCAGTATGGTGTCCGGAGCGTTGGCTAGGGTTTGCGTAGAATGCACTTTTTGGTCAAATAAGAGCGACGCAACTAGAAGAATAACACCGCCGGCGAGGAATAGGAGCTCAGCGCCGGCGTAGCTGAGAAGGATCTTGTCCACTTTCATGGTTTTGGATTGTCGGCGTAGTATGGAAATAAGAGACTGGAGCTTTTTCTGTCTTGCCCAAAGATAGGTGAATATCTGTATTGTCCCGGACCGTCGACAAAGCCAGCTGGAGAGAACCAGCGATTTTATACCGGTTCGATAAATTCTCAGTCGAAACTGCAGGACTGTCATTGTGATACACGGGGCAGCTTCAGAGTAAGTATCATGAGGTATTGGTAAAGCAGGGGGTGCAACGTGAAGCGTTTCAGCCCGCTGGCTAGCACTATTTGTCTGTCATTGGCATAGAATTAAATTTATGACTTTACAGGGTGAATTATCTCATATTTGAGATAACATTAGATATACAAATTATGAAAAGGGTAGTAGAGTGATGTCTATATAAGCATGTTATGTGGAGCATGATGCGGTTGATAAAATAGCATTAATTGATCTATTTCTCTGATTAACATATCCGTCATCTTATCGGTTGATTTAGGGTGTCAACGATGTACAGCTAGTGCATCTATAGTGTTACGGCTTAATGCATCAATGTTGATATCAACTGATACATATGTACTGATACTGAGAAGACATATATAAATCATTGATGTATCAATGGGCAAATTATATATTCGAGATATATAGATCTCAACAGCAACATTAAATAATCTATACAGTCTATATACAGTCTAAACACATACAGACAAACACTGTCAGTGTGGGCCTCTTCATACAAGCTCATAGAAAATCCCCAATATGAATCTTGCCACGTGACAATACAGATAGGTCAACTGATGTATGGCTATCGGGGACCGCATGCCGTTTGCGGACTAGCGGCATCAATTGAATTTGATACAGCCTTGAAGCGGGTCCTCGGCACGGACTACTCTGTACAGAGTACTAATTATGTATTACCTGTATCAGCAACATTGGAGACTCGGCCGCTGTTCAATAATCCGTTTGCTATCGACACACAATCGACAGGAGAGTCGTCTCTGAATGTCAGTGAATGAACAATCAAGCGGTCAGCCATGGCTCGGAGCGTTGATCGCACGGTGGGTTTTGCAGAGTTGAGACCAAAAATAGGCTATCGCTAGCGTGACAAGCAGGTTGCCACCAGCCCTAATAATATTATTACGCATTATTATAGTACTATTGAATTAGCTCCGTCACCTTGCGGTCTCCGACGTGAGCTGGAGCGCGATCGGCAACATGACAATCGGCCGTTAGTTATCTCTGTCAGAGAGATCGGCAGGGAAGCTGGGGTCCAAAGTCGAAATGAATGAGGGCTGAATAATACGTCGGGACACGCACTTGTACCGCTCGGAGTTAGCGCGATGAACGGTCCGCTGTTTCCGGCAGAGGCTGGACAACCCAGCATGTATCTCCATTTTTTTCGACGTGTTTTCGCACAGATGTACGGACTACATAACTATATGGTGTATAGGGGACGAACGAACAAAATGTGAGACAGGAGGATGGACTTTTCCCGCATAACCATACTGATGCAGCATAACGAATCCGGTGCTGACCGTGGCAAAGCTTAGAGGTAGCACACTAGCTCCGATCCGGACTAGTCTACTTCCCGTTCCGTTGTCTTTGACATTCTGCCTGGAGAGCACGAGGTATGGAATACAGCTGTACAAGCAAGAGCACTTACATATCAACACATACTCTGTATAGAGTATATATATATATATATATATATACTATATTATATATTATGCGGCCGTAGACTAGATAGAGCCTCTTATCCCAGACTCATTATAAGGTCGTAAGACGCCGTTGTCTGCATTATCGGCCACTACAGACGCCCTTGGTAGGCGCTATTAATAGTTCAATACATGGTATTACACATTGCGTATTACCGGGTCAGCCCCGGCCTTGGGAACACGATCCAATCAGACGGCAGAGCAACAACCGCGCCGGCGGGGCAGTACGGCTGGCGTGCTTGCGAGCTTACCGCCTGCCGGATGCGGCACGAGCAGGTGCGTCCTTTCTGGTCTCGCCTCGCCGGGCCCAGCGGATCGTGGCCCTTCTGGGACGAGAGAATGACGCTAGCCACAGCCTGGCCGCCAATAAGACGATACTAAGTGGGGTTCCCCACGGAAGGCGTCGATGCTGATTGGACGCCTCTTTGTTCTGAGCGTGACCCTTTGAGACACGGCGCTCGCCCATTGGCAGCTGGTGGGGGGCCAGCGACCCACCTTCCCCAGCCGCGCGCCGTTGCCCTCGCTTGAGCAGTGCTTGCTGGCCGCCTGCCTAATTACATACTCTCTTTTTCCCCCCCCAAAGATCCCCCTTCCCTTCTTCGACACTTTACCCAAAAAACTCCCTCTCCAAAACGCGTTACTCGATTTGGCCGTTTCGTCCATCACCCCAAGCATCATTCCTCTTTGGGGCACCTCATCTGCAATTCTTCATCAAGCTCTCATCACAACTCGTCCTTGCTGAATTTCCTTTTCTCTCGCTCTCGCCCTGTAACCCCAGCCAAAGTCACCATGGCCGATCTCTCTGCCGTTGTTCCCGACGAGCACGCCTCGCCCTCGCAGGACGACCTGCAGCAGCCTGGCAACGGTGCCGTCGACCGCAAGCGCGGTCGCATGAGCGCTGCTGGCGATGACGACGATGACGATGACGACAAGACCGGTCGTGAGCGTCGCAAGATCGAAATCAAGTTCATCCAGGATAAGTCGCGTCGCCATATCACCTTCTCCAAGCGCAAGGCCGGTATCATGAAGAAGGTACGTTCTCAGTCGCGTCCCGCCGCGCTTTCACGTCTTTTTTGCGCCAGCCTTAAAAAAACCACAACACAACCCCCCAAATTGCCTGTTTCTCGCGTCATATTCTTGCTGACCGTTGCTCCTTTGCATTCTTGTTATTTTTTTTAGGCCTATGAGTTGTCGGTCTTGACCGGCACCCAAGTCTTGCTTCTTGTCGTGTCCGAAACCGGCCTCGTCTACACCTTCACCACGCCGAAGCTGCAGCCCTTGGTCACTAAGCCAGAGGGCAAGAACCTTATCCAGGTACGCTCTTTTCAGATTTAGACTTCTTTTCTCGTTTCAGTCCCGCTGACATCGCGTAGGCGTGCCTCAATGCACCCGAACCATCTTCGGAGAACGGCGTCGACGCCACTGATGTTCCCGCAGAATCGCCCGAAGACGTTCCTCACAGCAGCGTGAACGCTCCTCAGGCGAATATTCCTCGCCCCGGTGGTCTGCAGCCGGGCTATATGACACATGAACAGCAGCAACAGATGGCTTACTACCAAAATCTCCAACAACAACAGCAGCAAGCTCAGGCCGGTGGCCAATATCCTGGTATGCCCGTCGGAGGCAGGATGCCAACGCAGCACCAGCCTGCTGCTTAGACGAATCACCTGCAATATTATGAATGGTTGATGGCCCCCCCCCCCAAAATACACAATATGCAAGAAAAAAACGAAAGAAAAAAAAAGAGAAAGAAAAAGAGAAAAAGACACGTGTTTATGTTCCGTGTTCGACATGGGACATGCTAAACTTTGCTCTCTTTGCCATCTTCCATTTACGTTGTCCACCTCTGCTCATTTGATACCCTTGCGACGCCGTGCAGTTGACTTACACCGTTGAGCTGTGTATTATCTGGATACTCGAGCCCCCTTCCTCCCCAATTCTTATGCTAGGCTTTGTTACGTTAGTCGCGCTTTCATATTTCGATTCGAGCCTTGGACTAGGATCTGCTGACCCTGGCATCTAAGGCATGTCGTTTCTTTGTACACATTAATCATCACTGTCGTTAGAGAATAGGGTGGGTAGACGCGTTATCGCCTGGTTGAAAAGTGGTAGAAGATCAAACGACGTTTATAATCTTCTCGACAAAATTGGTGAAAATCTTGTTTGTTTAGAAACGAAGCAAGTGGTCGGATCATTTGTTGTGGTCAGCGGCTCTTGAATCTGTTCTAGACATCGGCGGAGATGCGGTGTTTCTGGAGTGTGGTCCTAATGTCTTGTGTCATATTTTGCGTTCGGAACGACTGCGATATCTTTTTGTATGTTTTGTTGCGCACTACATTTGCCTTTGCTCTCACAATACAACGGGTGCGAGCTTGATTTTCTCCCTACGGTCTAGCCTGCTTCTCGATTGCTGTATTCCTCTCTGACTCTTTTTCAAGTACGGGATTATTCTGCATTTTGCCCTGATCTTTCAACTATAGCTCCTTTTTTATTTTTTTATTTTTCCCTTTCCATTTTCTCATGTTCCAAATATGTGTATAATCAATTCAACTTCACCCTTGCATTCATCGATCTAGTTTTTTCGAATCGCTTACAATTGTGATTCTAGAGAGAGAAAAAGCCGATTGCATGAACTACGCAAGTTTAAGTATGGAAAAAACAAAACGAGAAAAAAGAAATAAATCTCATTTTAACTTATTTAACTTGATGCTAAATTGACAGCAACTTGAATCGTTCTATCCATTTCCGGTAAAGATTACTATAGATGGAAAGCCTCTGCCTTGTTTGACAACAAGCTTAAATTTAAAAGAAATGCAAGGCCGTATTTCTGGCCAGAAAGAGAGAGAGAGATTTTCTAAAGGAAAGAATAGTAAAAAGGTTTATAGCTAATTTCGAGTTTCTAATTTCCTCAGCAAATTTTATGCCAACTAGCTAGCTTCCGTACTCTGGAAGATTGTCATTATTTGTCGTTCGTGTATCCTGGTTTCCACGTAACATGCAAGAAAAGGTCTCCTATTTCCCCATAGCTAAAAGACGACGAGGCCAAAAAAAAAAGGGTTAAGCAAGGAAGAGAAAGTGTATTGTTCCGCTGTTCAGACAGGTGGAGGTTGATCTTCATTATTATTATTAGTATGGCCAGATCTTGATGTCCAGCGTTGGAGCATTTTCAACGGTTTCCGCCACGCGCTTGGTGGTTCAGTTTCCAAGGTACCGTAATTTCGTGAAGTTCCGGAGGCCTCGCTGTCAGTGTGAAGAGGTCGTTTAGGTGACTTGCCCCAACCACCACCGCCTGTAAACAAGGGAGCAGAGACGCGTCTGTCGGACTGGTGCGGCAGTCGACGTGCCTGCGAAGACAAGGTAGCATTGTCCCGAGCCTTATGGATGAGAAATGCATTGCCGGCATCTAACCCGCGGCCACGGCCGCGCGACAACAGCGATAATGTCCTCCTGCGAGTGTACGGGAAACCAGGCGGACGACTGGCAGAGGCGGCCTCGTTTTCCGAATCGTCGAGGTCGGCCCAGATCTGAGCAGATTCGTTGTTCAAGGTCTGAGTGCCAAAGGTCTGGGAGCGGTGGCGGTAGGGTGAGCTTGTCAGAGGCAAGCTCGGTGTCCGTTTATGAGGCAGCTCCTGCCTCGAGGCCGTAAGAAGGGGCTGCCGTTCATCGACCTGTGGCTCTTCAACGACTGACGTGTCGCCAAACTCCTCGACAAGCCCCATTCCAGACCCCAACGGCGTTTGCGAGATGTTTGGTACGGCAACAACTGCATGGATGTCGATATCTTCTAGCCTCCACGAAAGGCACAAGACACCTGCAAGAAGAATGATGGTTCCAAGAGCGATGAGCCCAGCATGAAATCCAGCAAGCTGGGACGCCTGTCGAAAGTAAATCAACCCATCCAAAATCGCGATGATGTTGTAGACGCAGAAAACAAAAGGGTAAAGAACGCTAGTGCTGCAAAGCTTCAAGCCTCGGTGCATATAATACAGTTGTGTCAAAGCTAAGCAGATCATCCCGATCAGGATGAGCCAGGATTGCCACCGATTAAACTGGTTGACATGGTCGATAATAGTCCGTACGACAAGCTCAACCGCTGATTTGGCCAGCAACAGCGTATGAGCCGATAAAACCCCACTGGCAAAGGCGAAAGCCAACCCACGGTAAAACTTTGCGCGAGAGGGGGTTATTAAAGCCCCGCGTAGTCTGATGAAGCGAGACTTGTGACTGTTCGGAGACGAAAGAGTTTTGATAACGCGCGATCCAGCGAGAACAAGGCCCACGACCAGCCCAGTGACGACCATCCATGCGATGAAGGCGCGTCGATTGAGGAGCTCCAGAAGCTGGTCCAGGCTATGCGCAGGTTCCCCAATAGCTCCAAATGTCGCTATTAACACGGCTCCGATGCACACGAGCACTGTGCCGATGAATGAGTTCTGCGTAAACGGTTCGCCGAGAATGAGCGTTGCAGAGATCGTGTTAAACACCAGTCCTGACTACACACCATGCCTTCAGTTACAGCGACACAGAAGAGAATCCTTGGATGCAAAAACCTACCGATTGAAGAGTTGAAAGAACCGGCAGCGGCAGTGTTGTGATTTGAATAGTACTCCCAACGATATTCGCGACGACAAACATGAACATGCCCAGCTACACTCGTATGAATACGTCAGCGAATCGTCCTAGAATCCAGAACCGAGCTCCGAGGGAACGAGCCGTACCTGCCACCTTCGCCGCTTATAGGGGGGCCGTCGTAGCTCGTACGGCGCTTTCTCGTCTTCGAGTAAATGAGACTTTCGCTGCAGGGTAAGCCCGATCGCTTGGAGACTGGTCGAAATCAACCCGACAAGGACCCCGACCTGGCGCGCATGGTCAGACACACACGAACTTTCGTCCTAGAGAGACATGAAAAGCGAAACTCACGGCAATACTCCCCCCAGGCGATAGGTCACCGAGCTGGCCCATCTGCAAAGACGAGGTGCATCGAAGACGCTGAATCGCATGCACTTAGCGGAGGGGGCTGTAGCCTGGCCAGATGCTGGACATATCGCCGCCGCGGATCACAGGAAACAGACACGGTAAAGCATAGGCGAGTAATAAAAGGAGACAATGGCGACAGGTTCCGGGATAGCTTATTTGGGGGGGGTGGTAGGAGTAGAAGAGGAAAGTGTGGCGGAGGGAAGATAGGTGTGTATCGAGTAAGTATCGCGTTCGGCCAGGCAGGTAGTTTGCCAGCAGGTAGCAGCGCCGGCCCGCCCGTGCGTGCTTCCCCGTCCCGTCGTCACGCAGGCAACCTAACCTAACCTCAGATCCCGGGAGCAAGCGTCATTCTCACCGGCTCATTCACCCACCCCTCCGCAAGTCACACCGTCAGTTGGCCAGGCGCTCGTGGTTCTCGTACCTACAGCAACACAGCAATCCACGGATCTGATCACCTGAAGCCCAGTACCGCGTCGGTCGCCACGCCGGGCAGCGAAAGCGTGTACACCACTAACTGCTACCTCCATCCAACTCCCCCATCCCACCTGTCGCAAAGATCCCACACGAGACTTCACCACCAGCCGCCAACATGTCGCAGCGCCATGCCCTCTCGGATGACCAGGTAGGCACTACTCCAGGCGTCGTGACGAAATAGCCCCAACTAACGCTTGTTCGGTGGAGGACAGGTCGCGGGTGAGCTCCGCAAGATGACCGCGTTTATCAAACAGGAAGCTCTCGAGAAGTCCAAGGAGATCCACATCAAGGCCGACGAAGAATTTGCTATCGAAAAGTCGAAGCTGGTCCGCCAAGAGATTGCTGCCATCGACGCCCTGTACGAGAAGAAGTTCAAGCAGGCTGCCATGTCCCAGCAGATCACCCGGTCCACGCTTGCCAACCGCACCCGTCTCCGTGTCCTCTCCTCCCGCCAGGAGCTTCTGGACGAGCTCTTCCAGCGTGCCCGTGAGCAGGTCAGCACGACGTCCAATGATGGAAAGAAATACCAAGGTGTTCTAGCTGGACTAGTCCTCGAGGGTCTCTACTATCTGAATGAAGACAAGGTCGTTATCCGGGGCCGCAAGAAGGATACCGATGTGATCAAGAAGGCAGTCGAGGATGCGCAGAAGGAATTCAAATCCAAGGTCGGCCGAGATGTGACGATAAACATCGATGAGAAGGAGTACCTGCCGGACGGATCGTGAGTATCATATATTTTTGTGTGTATGTGGATATGGCTAATATGCTTTTAGGGCTGGTGGCGTGTCTATTATCGGCGGTGGTGGTAAGATCGAGATCAACAATACCTTTGAGGAGCGTCTGCGGTTGTTGGAGATTGATGCTCTGCCGGCTGTTCGTGAGACCCTGTTTGGCAAGAACGTGAACCGCAAATTCTATGACTAGACTTTGCATCGGCCGGCTATTTCTGTGTATTCTACCTGGCCCGGTTGTGTGCTATCTATGTCCATATATACGAGCTGCATTGTCTTTGGGCGGTTTATCCAGTCCCGCATTCTATTTAGCCATTCAGCCATCCATCCAGGCTGATTTGCTGGTGTGTTTACTAGGCCATTAATTTATAAACAAAGACGTCCAAAGTTTTTTCCTCGGGTAGTGGTCAGAAAAGTCCTCAAGAAGCAAATAAATTCCATCTTGACGGAACAATGAAGCAAAATTGCTATAAACGTCATATATTATACACAGTCATCGCGGTCATCTAATCATAAAAGTCCCAAGAGTCTCAAAATTCGAGTTATGACTTGGCAGTCCTTTTCGCCATGGATTGTTGTATGGTTTGTTGGGAATCGTCTATGCCGAAAACCGATCGCACTCGAGGCTTAGAGCGGATAGAAAACACGATTCGGTAGTGTAGAGCTTCGAGGCTCTGCTTGGCTTCTGTCCGCTTCAGATGAGACGCGCCTGAATCTTCAATGGCACTGAATATTCGTTTCACCCGGTCAGCCAAGGCATCGACGTCATTATTGAATTGGCTTTCGGCTTCTTTGCTGGGGAATTCGGTTGGTGCTCGATCGACGTCGATGACAATGTTTAAGAGGGATGTGGTTGCTTTGAGCTCCGAGTAGTCGTAATTGTTGCTCGACTTGGCCTGATGCAGCTTCGAGCCAAAATGTGCGCTTCGTAAATGCTGAGTTATTCGTTTGAGATTGAAAACATCGGCGGCAGGCTCCGACAGTATCGATTCGTCATTGGTTAAAAAGGATAAGGCTAGCCGGGCCCGAAATAAAGCAATGTCAGCATTCGTTGGAAGGATGTGTTTGAGTAGTTGACTCTGAAGGGTAACGTCCTTAATCATCTGGAAAGTGGACTTGGCGAGTGGTTGTACCTGGTCCACGTTAGTCGAGAAAAGAGCTCGAAGTTTCAAGAGTCCTTACTAGTTCGTTAAATCTTCCCTGCGGAATACTCTGTAGCAGGGAATCGATTGTTGTTTCCAAAGCCGAACAGGCCGTGGAATGCTTGGTCACGTATATGTCAAGGGCGAGGCGTAACAGGAGTTTTAACGTGTGCTGTCTGGTGTCTTCATGTAAACTAAATAGTAGAAGAACTTTTTAGAAAGCTGTTTGGTGATTGACACTGAAAGTAATGACATACCGATCGGAAATGTCTCTCAACAAATCGAGAACCGATGAAAGGTACTTCCACTCGGCTGGTGATTCCTCTGCAATATATTAGCCAACAAGACCTGAAATGGATATCGGCTGAGTCCGCACCTGGATTGTAAGAGTTCTGTGGTACTATCTCTGCGGATGTGTTTAGTGCTGTTTGCGTGCCCCCAAGAGACCCAAAAACCAGCTCAATATCGCATGGCTGGATAAGTGACTCGATTCGCTGCCCTCCCACATGCTAAATAGAGTCAGTTTCCTCTTTTAAAGACCCCTCGATTGTCTAGTTTCAAGAGATTTCACCTTTAATGCTCTACAATAGGCATATCGTAAATCGTCCCGAGGCTCTAACGGTACTGTTTCAACTTAGCCAGTCACTTGTGGAAATGGGATATTGTACTCACCTGATTGCAGAACCCACAGAATCACTTCATCGGGGAGCAAGCCTCTCGCTAGGGCAAAGTCCAAAATGCCTGAATGAAATGCTCTCTCACGGGGGGCCGGGTCTAGGAAACGAACCTATATCAACCAAAAGGAACAACACATGAAGCACAATCCAAAACCAAGATTACCTCTTAGAAAAGATTCCCGGGCAGACGGAAGTATTGAATTCCTCGGGAACTCGGGACTTTGAATATTATAGCCATTACCAAAAAAAGACCAGGACTTTTCCACTTCAAGAGCTTCCGTACGTCGCACTGCATCCAACAGTCTCTGTAGCTCGGATTCTTCTTTTTCTGCAGCAAATGCAGACGCAAGAACGTCCTCATGAATACCCGAGTTGCCATCAGGACCACCAGGCGAGCTTCGATTCTTGTGTTCCTCGTTTTGGAGCTGTGCCTTGGCTTTGGCGACACCGGCCTCGGCTTCACTGTCATCCACGGAGCGGGTCACCAAGGATGCCATGCTGAATTTGTAATTCTTTGCTTTCAGGTTCAAGACCGGTCTGCTCTGTGAATACCGAAATTTAGATGCCCGTGACCACGGCTGAGAAGTTGAATCGGGGGCTGGAGACTCGGAGTCTTTTGTATGCTTAGAAGATGAGCCCAGGAATCTGTTCAAGAGTTCCTCTGCAGACTCGAGAGAAGAATCTAGCGACTCGCCACTTTCTGCATCGGAATCGACGACGATTTCCATCCCATTTTTGACGATCCGCTGCGACGAATTAAACGAAGAGGCAGGCTGTAAGGTGGCATCGCTGGTGTGATGGCTCGAGACAGGCACAGAACTACGCGCAGTTGCACGAGGACGCTCCTCGTCGGGGAGTTGTTGGGAAGACAGCAGTTGCGATGGAAGATCTGAAGGAGGATCGCTCAAGGGGGACGACGGTTGGCTGGCTGCGGGGAAGGAGGAAGAGAAGCTCTCTTTCTCTCTCAATGCTTCCTTGGGGGTTGTCACAAAAGACGGCCGTTTGAAATAGTCCTTGATGGTGCGTGGCTGGGGCATCTCGTGCAGGCTGGAATAAGCACCTGTTCTGGCAGAAGTTGGATCAACATCGTCTCTTTTGCTTATCGCGGACCTGCCACGCGCGACACGCCGGGGACGGTGCACGAAGTCACGTGGCCAATTAAATAACGATCAAGTATATCGTTCTGCCAAGCCAGCACGGAGTATACATAGTACGAGTATTAAAGGCAGAGACATCCTTGAATGAACTAGTACAAGATAGGGCTAGCTTAATATTTTCCATTGATAGCTTCCTCGTTATTTTCAGATTATTAACTATTCCTTTTCCTTTTTTATGCGATCATGAATTTCGAGACAATAGTGAAGCCGGCCCAATAACATTTTCATAACTACGGTCTAACTACTCACTATGATTTACTGTGGTCCATTTCCCTACAAAGCTTGACCTGTCACTGGACTGGGCATATCCAAGTTCCTCGAAATGCTGGATTTATTCATATCGCTTCTATAATATTTGATTGAGGCGATATTTAGATCCATTGTAGTTATCATGCATCGAGCCCCTCTTCAAACCAACCAATTGAAGAAACTATGGGTTGGCGAAGCATATTTCCGAGGAGAATAAACTGCAGAAGAATATAATTACAAAGCCCTCATATGGAAATCCGAGTAACCCCTAAAGGGAGACTCACTAGGATACTGGATGCCCTCGGCGATGCTACTAGCCCGAGCGTTTCTCTTTTCGTGGGTTTCCCCATTACTTAAACTCATTATAAAAGTCTAAAATATAAATTTTATCTAGATGACTGTAATCCAATTGCAGAGAACCATAAAACAATACTACAGTACATTATCTATAAAATGATTTTATATAAATTTAGCCATCAATTGATGTTTCGACTGACATTGAATCTCTCGATACTTTAAGTTTTAAAAAATAAGATTAATATCTCACATTTATCTTCAACTACCTTCCTGATACGTAGTACTATCTCGTACCCCGCGGGAACCAGCGATTTTGACTATTTATATCTGCAAGCAAACCACAATGAATCTCTTGACTTGAGGCTGGAGGGGCCAAAAAGGAGGTTGATCGACAACATTCCCGTATGCAAAGAAACCAATCGTAGTACGTAGCACCAAGGGACAGTGGGACACGCACGCATGCACGTGTTTGAAACTACGTAGCCTCTCACCTAATTCTTAGCTCATGAATGTCTCACCTAGCGTCACTTGTCATTATTATTTTCTTTGTTTGAGCTCCAGTCCGAACGCTAAGCGGAGTTTGGGGGTTCCCCGTTAAACGCCCGTCCCGATCAGTGAAGAGCGTTGAGGAGTAATAATAATAATACGTAGTAATTAATAATTATAATACGAGCGCTGTAGCAAAGATCAGCGTACGTCGCAGCTCAGGTCGGGGGCGGAAGATCCATCGACGATCTCTCATACTAAAACCGGGTTACGGAGCACTTCCTCCGTAACTACTGGCGTGTCCTTTTGGATGGTGCGACTGGGTGCCTGAACTAATTAATAGTGAATTTATATTAATTAGCAATTGCCGTTGAGAAATAATCCAATAGCGCTTTTTACTAACAGAACCAGACAAGTACTGTAACTTGAAAAGTTTTACCCTCTGGGACAGTCCTTAGTCATCAATCAACCATACATAATAATCATAATTAATCAATGTCGGCCCGAAGAATAACAAGGAACCAAATTAAAAATTTTTTTAACTTTCTCATTTTTGCCTCTGTTCGTTTTCCGAGATCCCGGATATATGGCATTATTGATTATGCATATTTCAGACTGGGGATTCTCAATCCGGAAGGGGGCTGGTATAATAAACGGCGTTACACTGCATTATTATTGTCGAGGGGGGGCGCAGTTACGTACATGCAGTTGTATGAGAAGTATTTGATACTCATATATTACTTACTATACTTCGTACTCTTCTCTTTAGCCTATTAGTGCATTATTGACTCGTATTAATTAATATATGCTTAGCCTCTTGCCGTTCCAGTAAACTTAATATTAATACGTGACGACAGTAGCCATGTCGCGCTACGCGCAAACATGCGGTACAATAATTACTACGTGGTTTGGAGAAAAAGATTCATGAGTGCCCTGTCAATTATGCATTGAAATCAGATACATTCGATCAATTGATGTATACTGATGTCAAAACAAACGACCCATTGCGCGATTTGATTGATACTTATCAATCAGCTCTAGTACGTATCTATATCCCCTTGTTATCTATTCATTTAGGGTCAAATAAAACAAAAACAAACCCCCAAACCAAAAACGACAGCGCATATGAAAGCTAACTGAAATACATTTATGTAAACATTTTTTTTTATTTTACTTCAACTAAGAGGAGTAAACAGCATAATTAAATATCTCGCAAAACAAGGCGCCGCAGCATCCGAGCGAAGAGCCACGCTTCCCGTCAGCTCCGGCCCGCCAAGCAGGAGCCGGGGCGGGCTGTACGGCTGGCTGTCCCCCCCAAAAATAATCCAACTGGCATCTTCCAGCCTCACTCAGACTCTCCTGCTCGCCTCCCTCTCTCTTCTCTTCTCCCTCTATCCTCCTCTCTCGCTCTCTCTCACCCCCCGAATAAAATACCCCGTTTCAACGTGCGTCTCTCGTTACTCGGCAGATTTGCCTCTGCAGACTCGCCCCCTTCCGTCGCCTCCCGCATCGCGCCTGGAGCAGACAGAGACCCTTACTAATAGGATTCCCGCGACTCCATTTTTTGTCACGTCCCAGCAACATTTCTCGTTAGAACGCGATTACAAGTCATTTTTTTGACCGACTTCGATCTCAACGGCCGCCGCCCATCTGTGCTTTTTGTGACTTACAGTTCGCCTAGACAGCCAAGTCCTTCAATTGAACAGTCCCCCCTCCCGGATTCCCCCCTGAGCAAATAAGGAGCGGACTACCTGGCTTGACTGTCAGAGTCGTCCGCCACTGCGATCGGATGAACCACCACCGCGGCTTCTGAGATTCCGTTTCGTTCATTCTATATATGCCCTCCGGGGTGACTGCGAGCCTGTGATGGCTGTGGTTCAGTTTGCCGGCGACAACGGCAGCGGCAACAATAGCGATGGCAACAACCATCTGCAACCGCCCGGCAGTGAGATCTCAAAGCCCACCAAGCGCCAAAGATGGGCCACCCAGCGCAAGAACAACTCCGGTGGCCTCAAAAAGCGTGTGTCTATCGTCGACCGTTTCCACCGACGCGGCTTGTCCAAGGAGGAGAAGCGAAAGTCGACCTCCAGCTCCGCCGATGGTAACAATGCATCTTCGACCGGGGATGTCGGCTCTCAGGAGGAGGAACAGCAACAACCCCCGCGTCATATCTACTTTAACATCCCGCTTCCCGATAGCGAGCGTGACGAGGAGGGAAATCTGAAGACTCATTACCCGCGAAATAAAATTCGTACTGCCAAGTTTACTCCGCTCACCTTCGTCCCGAAGGATCTGTGGTTGCAGTTTCATAATATTGCAAACATTTACTTCTTGTTTATTATCATTTTAGGCGTACGTCATCCTTCTCCCTCCCTCCTTCCCTTTGGCTGTCGACTAACTTGGAATCTTAGTTCTTCCCAATCTTCGGTGTTGCGAGTCCCGGAATGAACGCCGTGCCTTTGATTGTCATTATCGTGGTGACAGCCGTCAAAGATGGGATCGAGGACTGGCGTCGTACCGTATCCGATGCTAACCTAAACAACTCTCCTGTATATCGCCTGACCGACTGGCTAAATGTGAATGTTAGTGAAGAAGAGGTTTCGACTTGGCGCCGTATCAAAAAGGCCAGCACCCGCACTGTGATATCTACGTACAAGGCTATGCAGCGCAGTAAGGAAAAGAAGGGCGCTAATGAAGATGGAGAGCCCGCCGAACGACGATCCTCATTTGCGACTTATCGCCAGTCTGTCTATTCCACAAGAGGCTCCACTTACGGCTTCCCGGGCAACGATGACGAAAACTCCTTCCAAATGACACCTGTTGCGTCGCCATTCCAGGACCCTAATACGAATGGATGGCATGATGACGCGAATGGGATAGGAAAAGATGGATCTTTGCAGCCCGGTAAATCCGCTCGAGAAGCGGTTACCCCAGGTGCCAAAAAGTATGGCAGTCTAGTCAATCCGTACAAGCAAACTCCGCAAACCGCGCGCTTCAAGCGAGAGTGTTGGAAAAACGTACAGGTTGGCGATTTTGTCAGATTGTACAACGGCGACCAGATCCCAGCTGATATCGTCATTCTCTCTTCCTCTGATCCTGATGGTGCTTGCTACGTCGAAACAAAGAATTTGGATGGAGAGACGAACTTGAAGGTCCGCGAAGCACTCAACTGTGGACGCCTTGTCAAGCATGCCCGCGATTGTGAAAAGTCTGACTTTGTGGTCGAGACCGAACCGCCTCATCCCAATCTGTACTCCTACAGCGCGGCGATGCGATGGCAACAGAAAGATGACCCCAACGGCCCTGCAAAGGACATGGTGGAGCCAATCAGTATCAACAACTTGCTACTTCGTGGATGCAGTCTCCAGAACACAGAATGGGTTCTCGGAGTGGTCATCTTTACTGGTCCGGAAACTAAAATTATGTTGAACTCAGGAGAAACGCCTACCAAGCGCCCTCGACTTGCCCGCGAAATGAACAGTAATGTCTTCATCAATTTTGCAATTCTTTTCGGCATGTGTCTGATCACTGGTTTCATCAACGGATTCGCCTGGGATTTGACGGATGGTTCCTTGTCGTTCTTCGAATACGGTTCATATGGCGGAACTCCTGCTGCCGAGGGTGCCGTGGCCTTCTTTGCCGGTCTCATTCTATTCCAGAACTTGGTTCCCATTGCTCTTTATATCTCTCTTGAGATTGTCCGAACTTTCCAGGCGCTTTTCATTTATTTCGATAGGTTCATGGTGTATGAGCGCCTTGACATGGCTTGTGTTCCGAAGACGTGGAACATATCCGACGATGTTGGCCAGATTGAGTATATCTTTTCTGATAAAACAGGAACTTTGACCCAGAATGTCATGGAGTTCAAAAAGTGTACCATCAACGGCATTTCATACGGCGAGGCTTATACCGAAGCACAATTGGGCATGCAGCGCCGGGAAGGTATTGATGTCGAAGTGGAAGCCGCCAAGGCTCGCCAGAAGATTGCAGATGGCCGAGTTCGCATGTTGGAACTCCTGCGAGACATGCACGACAACCCTTACTTAAAAGATGAAAATTTGACCTTTATCTCTCCTGATTACGTCACCGATCTTTCTGGTCAATCGGGCCTGGAGCAAAAACAAGCTGCCGAAAATTTCATGGTTGCCCTTGCTGTATGCCACAGTGTCATCACCGAGCATACACCCGGCGATCCTCCCCAGATAGAGTTCAAAGCGCAATCGCCAGATGAAGCTGCTCTAGTTGCAACAGCCCGTGACTGTGGCTTTACAGTCCTGGGTAGGGAGGGTGACGACTTGGTTCTGAATATTATGGGCAAGGAACGCAAATACACCGTCCTCAATACTTTGGAATTTAACTCGACAAGAAAGCGAATGAGCGCTATCATCCGCATGCCTGATGGAACTATCCGTTTGTTTTGCAAAGGAGCAGACAGCATCATCTATAACCGACTGGCTCGTGGCAAACAACAGGCGCTTCGCAAAACAACTGCCGAGCACCTTGAAACATACGCTCGGGAGGGTCTCCGAACCCTGTGTGTAGCTGAACGTACTTTGGGGGAAGAGGAATATCGTGTATGGAACGAGTCTCACGATCTAGCTGCTGCTGCGATCGCCAATCGTGAAGAAAAAATGGAGGAAGTCGCTAGCGCAATTGAACAAGAGCTCATGCTCCTTGGCGGTACCGCTATCGAGGATAGATTGCAGGACGGTGTGCCGGATACCATATCCCTGTTGGCTGATGCTGGTATTAAGCTATGGGTCTTGACTGGCGACAAGGTCGAGACTGCTATCAACATTGGATTCTCATGCAACCTTTTGAATAACGACATGGAGCTCATCGTTTTCAATGTCCCCGCCGACAAGCCTGAGGTCGCTGCATCCGAACTGCAAAAGTATCTCGATAAATTTGGAATTAGCGGGTCTGATGAGGAATTGATTGCAGCCCGTAAAGACCACCGACCTCCTCCCGCCACGCATGCATTAGTCATTGATGGTGACACACTGAAGATGATGCTCGATGATGAACTGAAACAGAGGTTCCTACTCCTGTGCAAGCGATGCAAGGCTGTTCTGTGCTGTCGTGTCAGTCCTGCGCAGAAAGCTGCTGTTGTCCGAATGGTAAAGAACGGTTTGAATATCATGGCTTTGTCCATTGGTGATGGTGCCAACGATGTTGCTATGATTCAGGAAGCGGATGTTGGCGTTGGTATCGCAGGTGAAGAAGGTAGACAGGCTGTTATGTCAGCAGATTATGCTATCGGCCAGTTCCGCTTTCTACAACGGTTGATTCTTGTACACGGGCGTTGGGGTTACCGACGCCTTGGTGAGACGACTGCCAATTTCTTTTACAAGGTAAGTCATGATTCCCCCCTTGGGCTATGTCGTTTATAATTTGTTGCTGACTGAATTGATTTAGAATCTTGTCTGGACTGTTGCTCTTTTCTGGTATTCGATCTACAACAATTTTGATGGCTCCTATCTGTTTGATTCTACCTACATTGTCTTGGTCAACTTGGCCTTTACTTCATTGCCTGTCATTTTCATGGGAATCTTCGACCAAGATGTCAACGACAAGGTATCCCTGGCAATTCCTCAGCTTTACATGCGGGGTATTGAACGCAAGGAATGGTCAACGACAAAGTTCTGGTAAGTAGAGGAAATGAGAATGTCCCTTTGCCCAGTATCTAACCACCATATGCAGGATTTACATGTTCGACGGTCTCTATCAGTCTCTGATGTCTTTCTTCATGCCATATTTACTCTATGCCCCGGCTACGTTTCAACGTCCTGATGGATTAAATCTTGATGATCGTCAGCAATTCGGAATTCTTGTTGCAGCTGCTGCCGTGATTTCAAGCAATACTTATATTCTAATGAACACGTACAGATGGGACTGGTTGACTGTCCTGATCAACGCAGTCAGCAGTCTTCTCCTTTTCTTTTGGACTGGTGTTTACTCGTCGTCAACCGCATCAGCTCAATTCTATAAGCATGGATCCGAAGTCTATGGAACCCTGGTCTTCTGGGCTGTGCTGTTAGTCACGGTAGTGATCTGTCTTCTACCGCGGTTCGCCATCAAATCAGTTCAAAAGGTGTTTTTCCCTACCGATGTGGACATCATCCGAGAGCAAATCACCCAAGGGAAATTTCAATATCTCGAGAAATATGAAGCATACGTCCCGCCACCTGCCGGTGGGGGAGGAAATGCCGCTGGCAGTGATTCGTCTGCGGTATCTTCAGTGGTGAAACCCATTGAGCCCCAGGTGAGGAGTAATCCCACTTTTGAAGAGGACGAGCGACCCTTTTACCCTCCCTCTATCGCACCCACGGCCACCACTCACAATCCGCATAGTCAGACCGGTAGTTATGGCACCAATTCGACGGCTGAGAGCTTTGACTACGGAAGCCCGCAGCGGCCTCACTGGGATCGAGAGCCGCAACCCGGCTTGACAGTGAACCGCAAACGATCTTCGGCAAACAGTGCTGATTTTCAGAACGGCCACCTTTTGACGCGAATTGAGTCGGCCGATCGCACACCGCAGAGTCCTCACAGTCCATTGAGAAGACCGACCGATGTCCACGCTGTATAGCAGATCATTTTTCTTTCTCGTTAGTATTCACTGTACTTGTTGATGATACTCTCTCCTTACTCGATTGTTTTTTTTTTGTCCTTTTTTGTGTCTATATATGTTTCCTTCGAGATTTACGGCGAGATCTTTTTTTCCTTCTCTTTTTCTTTGCTTGTTTGCGGTTTTATATTTGCAAATCTCATATAGATGGCGTCTGGTATGTTGCGATAGCTCCAAAGGTCAACGGCGCAAGGGGGTCTTTTATATCGTCTCAGATGATGATGAATGTTCTTTGGCCACTCAAGCCATATATATTTACTTGTCCGTCACATCTTGACCTGGGACTTTGTCCTTTCTTTTCCTTTTTCCCATTTTTCCCTTCCCCCCTTTTTTCCTTCCCGATTGATGCCTTTCTTCTTCCTATTTTCTCTTCAATGTCACCATATTACCATATTTTAGCTCGATGCCATCCATCTTTACGATTGCCTTGGTGCTGCATCTTTGTGAGATCCCTCTTGAGTTCTTGGTTTCAGACCACCACTTGTTGCTGTTATGACCTTTGTTAAAAATTTCTTTTAAATATTCACTATTTATCGGCATTTCCCCCTTGTTTTTTTTGCCCAGCGTTCCGTTGTCCATGTCGAAAAAGGAGCGAATGCAAATCGAGTTCTTTTTTGACCATCTGCATTTCTGTATCTAGTGTGTCAATAATGTACAGCAGTAAGCTCGTTATTCTCATCATGTTCCTAAAGTAAGATAGTATTAAGTATAGGGCAGCACGTAGTAACCATATCTGGCAATTACTGGGAGAAACGCGTGACTCGCGCGCGTTAAGTGGGCGTGGGTGGCGCCGCCCAATTAGCGCAGGCGCTCTTGCCCGCAGATTCACAAAGAGCCGTCATGGAAACCAAGCCTGCCAACAAACAAAAAAGAGTTGTCTTCTTGCCTTTTCTCTTACAGCACCAGCTCCTTCGTCTAATGTGACCTTGATTAAACACCGTCGCTGCCATTGTTGACGATCTTCAGACCCCCGAGCGTACGCGCGTATCTGTGCCATTCGTTTGTCTGGTTGTACCCTTTCCAGGTAGTATCCTGCTTTCGACGCCTGGACCCGACATACTCTGGTTTAACCCTGTGGATTTGGTCTCATACTTGATATGGATGCTCTTAGACTGTTCTTCGATACGTGACCAATAGAATTCCTGCCAAACACGGAGAAGGGCTTCTGCTTTTATTGTACCATCCGCAGTTATGGAGGTTTTGGACACTATCAGGTAAAGAAAGAAAAAAAAAAGCCCCCTGTTTGACACAGTTTTGAAGCTAATATATGTGTGTGTTTTGTTTTTTAAGGGAACTGCAAGCACTTCCGGAAAATGTTCATTTGCTTTGCCCACGCCAACGACGAGACGACTACGGACGTTACGATGGCCCGGGCGAAAAAGACAAATTTGACGCAGCAGTAGACCAGAGAGATAAAGCACTGTCATGCCTACCAATTTTGGCGTTCAGTCAAGATGGCTTGGAGGAATTGCAGACGTGGGTGTGGCATAAATTTGGAGATGCGCTAGAGAGTTGCGACTTTTGTATCAGGATGTATCATCAGGGAAAGGGCCCTCTGGTCGAAAGACTAAAGGAGAGCTACGATGACGAAGATATCGAGAAACTGGTTCGTTTATTGGAGGATTGGGATATTAAACGAATGATAAAGAACCTGAAGGCTGCCTTGGAAGAGCTTAAGGCAGTACCGCCCGATCGAATAGGCTTGGATGCCTTGAAGACTGCTTCGCTGCTGGCAATATTTGAATGTTTGAGCTCAGAGGCTATGCAAAGAAACGCGACTCTGCTCAAGGAATATTTCGACGCCCCGTTCAAATTGATTCAAACGAAACGCACACTCAAACTGACAGATTACGTACCTGGCCTCACCAATTTCCTCTTTGACCCGGATCCGATTCGGAGCCACTGGGCCCTACATGGCTGGTCGCGTTTTCGTCGTCCACCGTCTTCGGCTGAATTCGAGTGGGCAGTGAAAGATGGGCTGACTCGTGCTCTTTTCGCCTCTTCACCTCAACAAGTACCGCCGCCTGATGTGGCTACAATACAACGGTTGTGGGCTGGCTTGCGAATTATTACATTAAGACTTGACAAATATCAAATAACGCATCATCTTCGCGCTTTGGATATCGACCCATGTCGTCTGTCTGTCGAACACCTTGCAATACCTTCACCCGGTCTGCGGTATCTATTGAATACGATCCAGACTCTGTTGGAAAAGGCCCCTGGCGATTTTTGGGATGCCATGCAAACCATTTCTCCCCAAGCCATTGCCGAACAAATTTTTAATAATCCCCAGTTGGATGCTTTTCTCCTTCAAGCCACAGAAGATGAACCTCTGGCCAAGTCTGCGCTACATGATATGTTGTCATGGATCAGCCCATTCATGTCATCTTTAAAGAGCATTAACCAGACGCCGGCCTGCAGATATATCGTTTCTCAATTGTTCAGACGATCAAAAGACTTGAAATTTCCGACCGTTTCTCGCTTTCAATGTTTTCTTGTGGGAACCGAAGTTTTGCTGTGCACGTTATGTACATTCACCAACAATGAGTCCTCGAGAGGTTCTGTCGCACGCGTGGTGCTATCGGAAACCCTGGAGATAGTCAGGGAACATATTGATGCTGTGGTATCACCAGCATCTTTTGGCTCGGCAGAGAGAGACAAGGCAATAATGAACGGGTGCATGGACGTTGTGCGGAATACTCTTGCCCTGGAATGCCAGTCTCTCAAGACGGACTATGAAGTATTACTTAATAATTCGACACTTCATCATGGAGTCAGCACGTACTCCCCAGGAATCTGGGATACCGTGATTGGAAGACTCAGTGGAAGCAATCATGATTTGTCAACCGCCGCGCTGAGAGGTATTTTGGACATCGTGGGTCTCGAGAAATTTCCAACTAGGGGCGAAGATAGCCGAGAGAAAACTCATTATAATGTCGTTTATGGCCATCTTACACACCTTTCGTGTCAGATTATCGAACGATTGGCCGAGTTCAGCCCGGAGCATCTGGATCTTTTGTTCTACAATCAAGATACCAGCTGTGCACTTATATCTGCGCTGTTCTCAGCTGATCTCAATACCTACCAGTCAGCCGTAGATCTTATCAAGAACGTAAGCTGTCAGTCGGCAAGAAAAGAAGCCATTTCACATCTCTTGCAATCCTTCTTTTCCACGGCTGTTTATGGTTTTGGTTGGTCTTTCTACCGGATCAGTACTTTGAAGACATTTGGCTCTGCTCCTAGAATGCTTCACACTGGAACTGACATTATTGAGGTTCTCTGTGATACACAAAGTGGTATTCTCCGCAAAAGAAAACTATCGAATAACAAAGAACGCAAGGAGGTTCAGACACTGTGGGCGCGTCAATGGTCGGCTGTCACTACTATATTTGATATGACCGAAGCTTGGCATAATCGTGGGAATGACAAGAGGGTAATGCTTGAATTTTGTCGGGATACCATCCAGTTTGCAGATCTTTTGTTCAATCAGTATGGCGTGTTTGCAAGCGCCATGGCCGGAGGTGATGAGACCATAGAAGGGTCGGTAAGAGAGGCTTTGCTGCAGTTTCCAACAGATACGATGAAAGGCATGGTCAAGTGGCTGAGACTCAAGGACGAGTATCTCGCCACGACACTGGTTGGCCTCGTTTCTAGGATTCTCCGGCGACTTGGAGAGTTGAATATCACAACCGTTGACAAAGTTGCGTTGCAAACTGTCGAGAATGTAGCCATTACTGGGAGTGTGAAGACCATATTGACCGCCCGTGAAAAGGCTGAGTTAGTAAGGGCACTGGAAGCATATTACAAAAAGCCGGTCGTCACTGCATCAACTGCGTCACTGAAGAAACAAAGCTCAATCACAGCTTTTGCCAAGCAGGTCGATTCTTCCGGTGCATCAACTCCTAATCGGGCCACAAGTGAGGACGATTACGAGGACGGAGGCGTTCCTGATGAAACGCTGATGCAACTATCGCGGTCTGTCGAGCTGAACAAAGCCCGAATTGCTGCTCAACCTCCTAAGAAGATCATTTCTACGACTAAATCGCCACTTGTTCTCCCCAAGGCTCCAGGCCGGCCGTCGGCTTCGGTAGAGTCCTTCCGTGAGAAACGCGAAAGAGAAAAGGAGGCCAAGAAGAAAAGAGATCTTGCTGAGCTTGCTCGTTTGAAGAAAGGCCTTACTCCTGGCGTGGCAGAGCAAACCGCTGGACAAGGGTCAGGTGTACAGGGACTGGGAGTCAAGGGCAAGGACCATGCCCCTGTGGATGGTATGATGGTCGATTCCGAGTCCGAGTCTGAGGATGACAGCGATGATGAGGTTGATGCGGAGCTTTTCGGAAAGAAGGGCTCATCGACCCCAGCCGCAGTGAAGGAGTATGAAGAAAGTCGAAGACGAATGCTGAAACAACAGGGTCCTGTTAAAAAGAAAAAGCAGTTCCGTTCGGCAAAGGATATGCGGGCTCGATTAGCGCCTGACCTATCATCACTCCATCGCACTCTACTTGGTTGGGACTTTTTCGCCACTGGCGATTTACCCTCCAATTCAGACCGGACAGATTATTCTCTAGTCTCACCGGTTTTCAGAGACCCCGTTGAATACCAACGCACTTTTGAGCCCTTGTTAGTCCTGGAAGCATGGCAAGGGTTTCAGGCTGCCAAGGAAGAAGCCAACTTTAAGCCTTTTGAAATTACAGTGGCAACTCGACTATCAGTCGATTCATTCATGGAAGTCAGCACAACGCTCAAGAATGTGACCGATCTTAAAGACTATGGGATTGGTGATGCAGACATTGTGTTGCTATCAAGGTCTAGAGATCCAGCCAATGATAAGTCTGCTCCTCATTGCTTGGCCAGGGTTTCCGGCATCAATAGGAAGAAAGGATCGATTGAAGTTTCGTACCGAGTCAACCCTGGGAGCAGTATCATCCCTTCCCTCGCACCAGGGGTTTCGCTTTGGGGTGTGCGTGTTTTCTCGATGACTCCTCTGGAGCGTGAATACGGTGCTTTGATGGGTTTGCAGTACTATGATCTCTGTGAAGAAATCATTAGAGCTAAACCGTCACCTTTGCTCAAGTACTCGGACGCTGGTCTGCAACCTTTGGTGGATAATTATACAGTGAATCTGGCCCAGGCTAAAGCTATCAAGTCGGCACTGGATAATGATGCATTTACGCTGATCCAAGGACCTCCTGGTTCGGGAAAAACCAAGACCATTGTCGCACTTGTCGGAGCTTTGTTGAGTGGTTCACTTGGTGGCAATCGCGGCGTTTCTATTCAACGGCCTCTTGACAAACAAGGCTCAAACCAGCCAGTGAGGACTATTTCCGCAAAGAAACTGTTGGTGTGCGCTCCCAGTAATGCAGCTGTTGATGAATTGGTGATGCGTTTTAAGGCAGGGGTGAAAACATTACAAGGCCGGTCGGAGAAGCTTTCTGTCATTCGACTCGGTCGAAGTGACGCCATCAATGCAAATGTATTGGATGTTACTTTGGACGAGCTCGTCAACACACGCCTCAACCAGTCCGCCCAGAAAGATTCTGGGGAACGAGATCTTCAGAAAATCTATGAAGAACACAAGACTACCGATACTGCATTCAAGGACATGCGGGCCAAGCTTGATCAATTCAGAGCCAAAGGGCAAACTCCACCAGACAGTATGACGCATGAGTTTGAAGTGCTGAAAAAGAAGCGCACGGGTCTTAGTCAAGAAATTGATAATGCCCGGGATCACAACAATTCAATTGCTCGTAACAATGATCTCACCAGGCGCCGAATCCAGCAGGAAATCATAAACAGCGCCCATGTCATCTGCGCAACTCTCAGTGGCAGTGGCCACGAAATGTTTCAAAATTTGAGCATTGATTTTGAGACTGTCATTATCGATGAAGCCGCTCAGTCGATTGAACTGAGTGCTCTTATTCCGCTAAAGTACGGCTGTGCCAAATGCATTCTTGTTGGTGACCCTAAGCAGCTGCCACCAACTGTTCTTTCCAAGGAGGCGTCTCGCTTTCAGTACGAGCAGAGTTTGTTCGTCAGAATGCAGTCTAATCATCCTTATGACGTTCATCTGCTGGACATTCAATACCGTATGCATCCGGAAATCAGTCGCTTTCCCAGCTTTACCTTTTACGATGGTCGGTTGCAAGATGGCCCCGACATGGCTAAACTTCGCGTTCGACCATGGCATAACAGTGCCCTGCTTAGTCCGTACCGGTTTTTTGATGTCCAGGGACTGCACCAGAGTGCTTCTAAGGGACATTCTCTTATTAACATTGCTGAATTAAATGTGGCAATGCGACTATACGAACGCCTTATAACTGACTTCAAATCCTACGATTTCTCTGGAAAGATTGGTATTATTACACCGTATAAAGGCCAATTGCGAGAAATGAAGTCAAGGTTTGCTGCCAAGTATGGCAACTCGATTTTCACGACTGTTGAGTTTAACACGACAGATGCCTTTCAAGGTCGAGAAAGCGAAGTCATCATCTTCTCGTGTGTCCGAGCCTCAAACAGGGGTATTGGTTTCTTGTCCGATATTCGTCGTATGAACGTCGGACTAACGCGTGCCAAGTCGTCCCTCTGGGTGCTAGGAAATTCCCAGTCCTTGGTTCAAGGTGAATTTTGGAATAAGCTAATTACCGACACCAAGAAACGAAATATTTACACCGACGGCGATGTCCTTTCCATGCTGCAACGCCCTCAGTTCACTGGGTATAAAAATGTGGAGATGCTCGACATGGAGCAGGAGGAGTCTCATTCATCAGCGGTGCCAACACCTACGGAGACTCGGTCATCCATTGAAATGGAGTCAGTATCAGCACGTAATACTCCCGTTCCAGCCTTCGTGGGCCCATCGGGAGGACATAATGGACTTGACGAGTCCAAGGCGTGCGCCATGTGTGGCAGCTGTGATCATTTCACCAGGAACTGCGACAACCTTGAGGCCCTCGAAACCAATAAAGGCACCTGCTTCCGCTGCAAGGAGCCGGGCCACACTAAACTGAGATGCACCGCACCTCGATGTCTGATGTGTGGCGAGATTGGGCATGAAGCTGAGGCGTGCAAGTCGACAAAAGTTCTCACGCAAAAGGAAAAGAACAAAATTGCTTACGAAGAGCATCGCCATAAACAGTCTCAGCAGGCGAAACGGGAGGAAATAAAACAAAAACACCTGAGAAACCACGATCCCAAGGTACCAGTCATCAAGGTCTCAACAAGGTCGCCTTCTCCCCCGGCAAAGCCTCAAGCGTCGACCGTCAAAAGAAAGCTACCCCCTAGTGGACCGTTTGCAAAAGCTACTAAGCGCAAAGTGGACGCAGAAACTCCACAGGAGGTTCCTAGCGTATGTTGACCCTAGATTAAGTTTCATTTTCATCCGCTAACCCATTACCGTATAGAACTTGGTCAAACCATCGCGAGAAGGGCCTTCTTATAATAGAATCTCCCAAGAACCGAGAACATCCGGGAACTCGAAGGGGCCCGGTCCAGAAGGCAACCAGGTACGTATATCCAGTCCTAGCTAAACTGAGAACGTTACATAAAGTTATTAACATAAAAAATAGGAGATACAACCACCACGAGGACCAAAGGGAGCAAGGCCACCGGGACCTCGTCCCCCGATGCCGGTACGAAAGAAGAAGGATGCTGATCCTTTTATCCGGCCCAAGAGAAGATAGCACAATTGCATACTTTTATTATCGAGCGACGACTTGCATAAACATTCAGGTGTCATATTTGCGCATTTTGTATTATTACGCTGATGTTTTCTTTTCTGTTTTCTCTTTCTTTTCACGTCCTCGTGCACCTTTCTATTTTTGGAATTTGATGAGCATAGATATTTCTTACTGCGTCTGCATTTCGGACGGCGTTGTTGCATCGAGTCGAGCATATTATTCATGATGATGGGAGGGATTTGCCCTTGGCGGATTCAGGTGTTATGTGATTTGGTATTACATTGTTTTCATGGTTTCTTTTCGCTCAACAGATTTCGGGGTTGAGCAGCTCTGCATTTCCAGAGTCGCATAGATAAAAGCCAAGGGGGACATGAAGAAAGCCGTTGGATAGGTCAACCGAGGGTTGACTCATGTCCCATGCAGCCGTAGAGGTATCATGGACGACACAATTTGCATGTCTGCCATATCATATACTATGCACATGTTTTGCCAGCCTTTGCTTGGTCTGCTCTCGGAGATTAATCCATCCACCGCGCTGCACCATCCGATTCCCCTGCAGTAGTCTGACCGGACTATCGGTTGCTAACCGGAGAGGCGAGTCTCGGGTTTACCGGATTCGGTAATAATTTGTCTATGCTTATTCCCAAAGCAAGGGAGGCTAGGTCCTCATTGTGTTATCATTATTGTTGTCGCAACAAAGACTGATGTGTTCGCCAAGGCGGCTAAGGTCGATAATGCAAGTAAGCGAGAGTGGGGGGCGTTCACTATGTGACAGTGTGATGTATCACATTGTCCTTGTGCGCGGGGGAGGGTGGCTCCTAACTAGGGGTGACACGACCACAGCGGTGATCTGCATCTGAAAACAAAAGACAGAGCGTATTTTATCAATCATGATGATGATCGAAGGTCAGTCTTTGGTCAGTTTTGTAGTTGTCTGGACTTGGTAAGAACTGGCAGTTACATGTGGATAGCCGGCTCTACTACCTATGTAGAGTCAAGCAATCCATAAAAATGACATGTGTGACTAAACATGTCTGTATAGAGATCAATCTAGATGTGGGACATCAGTCGCATTAATACTGTGTGGTGGGATGTACATACATGCATAGAGAGAGAGACGCGATAGACTTTATGCTAGTTCTGGCTATCCCTTGCGGGCAGCGTAGTCGACCTCTCACTTTCTTCCCATCCATCCAGTCTTCGTTGCGACTCGACCTGCGTGGTCTCCATATGGCCCTGACCCCAGTTGACATGTACTATTATATCATGTACGACACATAAAACCATCTGCCACACAGATATCCACACAGACATGGTTCATCGTCTCCCTTGCGCGCAGGGCGGGCATCCGGCGCAACAGTCCCCCTCCCTCCAAAAAGAACCAGGCGACCGTCCCGATTATCTGTGCATTGGTTGATACTAGCCTTACCATACTAGCTTCACCCAGCAGTATGGCTCTTCCGACCAAACCAATGGATGTCAAGCATCTGCGTCCGAGAATAGGCCTCTTCCGATCCTCTAGTGGCTTCGGTCCGGCCAACTAATGAGCACTATGAATGGTTGATTCTGTCGAGTCCGAGAGCGCAAAAAAAAAAAAAAAAAAAAAAAAAAAA
>CVMT01000002.1:3868840-3897905 GCA_000985935.1 Talaromyces islandicus | reverse complement strand
CTCCAGCAAAGACACAACGACGAACCCATTCCGCCCCCTCGCTAGATCTGGTCTTTATAGTACTTGGAAGAAACAGCAAAGGCGGAGGAAAGGAGAAATGGGGAGAGGGCATGTAGAGCAGGTGGGGAGGACGGAATAAGTCTTTCCCGCCTGCTCTATACACACAGGTGTTGCGTATCAATTCGTATGAGGCGAAAAGGGAACACATGGCTGGCGGTTATAGATTATTGCGACCGGGTTGACCGGATTCTTTTGTTTTGTATTCTAAAGTTGCAAAACACTATCTATCTATGAGCTGCTGAGAGTCAAGACTTGGTGAATACATGCAACCCCGATCAGTCATTGGTGAGGGTGGCGAGAATCCAATATTTAATAGCCGGGGGTGCGTCATTCGATTGGAATAATGGGACCTCTGGGTAGAGTTGGAGCACACCAGACGTCTTGATCCTAGTCCAGGCACTCCTTCTCTAATATCTTCAGAGACACGAAATCCACGATGTAATACTCTTTTTGCCTGGAAATCACGGCGGCGTTATTGGCAGGCGAGTGCCCCACACTCCCCGCCCCCGGAGTAGCCGCAACGGCCCCCGCTGTCGTATATCCGCATATCCGGCAACCCGACCTCGGCTTTTCCGATTTCTATTTCTATTCCTATTTCTATACTCTGTCTTTTGGCATGCTTTGTTCCATGTCGGTGGCTGAATTGTTCTATCTGCACACATTCAACAGCAGTTTGGGCCCTGAATCGGTATGCAGCCTTGACTAATCGTCACTGACTTCCATGTCGACACCGAAAACATGCAGATAATGAAACAATCATATTTGAAATATTGAACACATCACGTTGACTGTCAACACGAACATTTGGAAATCCTCCAGATGTATAGTCCTGCTATCATAGACTAACTCCCAATCAGCCACTCCGTCTCACCGTCACTCGCAAAAGTGGTCAACTGGTAAAAGTCAGCGGTTAAACACTCCCGCCATCATATCAACTTGGGAACTTCACTGACAGGTTCCCACGTTTCAATATTAGTTGCCGGACTGGATATCGGAAAAGGCGAGGAAAACTCTGGCGGCTTGTACACCGAGCGCCGCCTGAACATCAAATTCAGCATGTAAAGTATTGTCACAAAGCTGACCAGCGTCATGACAATGCCTGCCCAAAGACCGTATTTTTCCCAGCGCCGTTGGCGTTGTTCGGCGGTTTCGTAGCCCTGAATCAGATGAACGGCCAGTTTAGGCTCTTTGATATCTTTTTCATTGGTTGATGCATCTCTTGATGTCACTGTGGACATTGTAAATGTTGCTTGACCAAGAATGAACAGTTTGGTTCAATGGGATGTACTGGTGTGGTGAGTAGAGTCAGCGCGGTGAGAGCAGAAAGGATACATAAATGTGGTCAATAGGGAGTCAAGTAGATAGCAAGACGGAAATTTTTAAGTAGGCACTGAGTGGTTTGCTTACTTACGCCTTGTTTTATCTGATACTTTTCGTCAGTATCTTGGTAGTTGTGTTGGTCCTTGGCAGAATTTGTTACAAAGTAGGATCCACAAAGAATCCTCTATGCAAACAAAGTGATTTATTCAGAAGTCCTGCTCCTGCCTTTGTTCAAAAGGATGCGATTAAATCACGTTGCCCTTCCTAGTGGCATCATATTCTTTCTTTAGCATTTATTGGTTATCAGTGCCCTGGTCCTACTTATTATTAAGGTTTTAAGGGTCAGGAACTGCCCATGTGGGCTCCTATCAACCCTCAGAATAATGTATTGCAAGAAGGCTATTCATTATAAATTAAAAAGACATCACGCAAAGTAATAGTTACATGCTGCTGTATCAGCAGGGCAAATATAACAAAGCAGTCCAGTCGGTCATTAACGAACATGACAAGTCCCAGGCCTATTGTCTAAAGTACTACAGCGAGACTTCCTCGAGCTCCCCCTCCCCATCTTGCTGGCCTTGGCTTGGCTTTTTGACAATCTGATCTTCAGAGGATGGCGGTTTTGATGAATCTTTCGGCACCTCGCTTTCTTTGCCGTCCTCTTCTTCATCCTGTCCTTCGTCCTCTGTTTCCTTCTCTCCGTTTTCCTTTTGCATTTCAACTTCCTCGTCTTTTGGGGGCGGCGGCGGTAAAGCTTTCTCCTCTTCCTCTCCCTCTGGAGCCCCATTCATCTCGGTAGGGGCTCCTGGAAAGGGTGTAGGGGGGCCTTCGGGTGTCTCTTCAGGGCCGGGCCGCGAGGGCAGGTTTAACTGATTTTCCGTCGGAGGAGTCGCGGTGTCTGAAATTGTTGTTTCTGTTTCTTGTCGTTGCTGTTGCTGCTGTTGTTGCTGCTGCTGAGCTGTCTGTCGTGGTCCCAGTTGACGATGTTTCGGGTCCGCATTTAGGTAGTAGCCTCGAACACCAACGATTGTTCCCTCCGATTCACATGCATCCACCCATTCCGGACGCACGACAGGAATATTCATTTCCACGGCCTTTTCCCACAGAGGACCGCGACCTTCGGTACAGACAAAGTGCGTTGTGTCTATGCGGACGGTGTCGATGAGCTTCCCGCCAATTCGGTCGACCGCGCGAGCCAGGGCCTCTTTCTGAGGCGGTGGCATTATACCGGGGCTAACTGTAATACCAGAGAGATCGGTCATCTTGTGAGTGCGGCATGTCAACTTCTCCGAATGATATGTGCCGGCAGATGTGCGCAAGACAAGGTGGAACGTATACTCGGTGTGTATAGCAAGACCGCTAATCTTAGTGCTGAGCATTTCCAATGGGCGAGGGATCGATCCAGCCTTGGAGCCGTTGCGATATAAGGACAGGGATTTCAGGGAGGCGGTAGCCAGATTGATCGGGTCCCACTCCAGAACGAGGGAGGTCTGTGTTGCATTGCGCAGGCGGAGAACAGGCACAGAAGGTGTTTCGAGGCCGTATGTATTCAGGATACGTTTCTGGAGCGATTGGAACTTCGCTATGCTTGTTGATTCGGCGGCGTGGTTCCTCGAGACATCGATGTCGACAATGCTCCCTGAGCTAATGTTTGTCGGAAGCAACACGGACGGGAATTCGATCTATAGTTTGCCAGGTTGCTTAGTATTTCGCAGGTATATGGTGAATGCAACGGGAAAGAATATTCTCCATCCACAGTTATTTGCAGATATCCCGTCGCCGTTCTCCAGGGCGATGACCTACCAGTCTGTTATCTTGTGTCAACAACACCGCAACACCAGCGTCGACCTTGCCCACAGTCAAGGAGACCAGCATCTTGGAGAGTGCAATACGGGGAAGCAAATACGACAGCGCTTGGATTAATAAAGAGCGACAAATAATCGAGCACTGCAATTGCGGTTTGGTTGTGGTTGACTGAAACGTAGCTGGGAAGGCGACTACGAATGCCGAGAGAAGCGCCAAGCCTCAGGCACCGCGACGGACTTGCCCAATCAGGGAACGTCGCCACGTTTCTGACCCACCGTTGGCTATTAATAAATCTAATTACTGTAATATCTTCTTCTAGAGCTATTGGATAGGTCCTCGTTTTGCAGTATTTATGCTATATTCAAGGGGTATTTTACATCGAGGTAGAACAATGAAGTGGGCTGTTATTATACAATAAATAGTGGTTAGACTGGACGACGCTTTGTTGCCGTACTTAGTAGCTTCGATATAGCATTAATCGCAGCTTTGCTCTTTTTGCCATGATTCTTCTTCATATCCTCCATACCCCTCAGTGTCCGGGAAAGAAGACGTGTTAGCTCAAGCCTCATGGCTTGTGGCTCTTGTGTAACGGCGCTTTTCGAGACCAAGATTTCAATAGACCCACGTATAGGCTGATGGCGAACAGGAATCTGCTCCGGCAAGTTCTCGAGAGCAAGAGGCCGTCCCACCGGATCATACCCTTGCTGAAAGAGCACCTCGGTGAAGATCTTGCGCACGCGTTTTGCAACAGTAGTTCGGACGACTTTCTTCAGCGGAAGGTGATGTGAAACAGCTCTCCACCATAATGTGTTCCGATCCCGGTCCCGGTAAAGATGCTGGATCTTGGGTTTCAGTGGATGTGGTTGCGATCCGGTGTGCTGGGCAGCCCATTTGGTCATGATACATGTGTCGTGGTAGTGGAAAACGTAGTTGGCGGTCCCGACGGCCTTCATTTTGAGCAGCAGAGGGTTCTGCAGTGCCCGGATCCGCATGATGGACTCGGTACCCATGGTGGCTGGGATATGGCAATGCGACAGCTCATCATAGAAATGACAGCTTCATCACGATAAGCCCGTTCCCCGGAGTTGATGACGAATACGTATGTCGTATGTGGCTAGAAAGAGAGGAAGAGAGAGCATTGATCGAGGTGCTGTCGTTGCGCTGCCGGCAGAATCTCGGGCGGTCAACCTCGGCGCCTGAGGCAGAAACCAGAAAAAAAAATTCGCAGCGAATCGGAAAGAATCAGGCGTCAACAACGCCCGCCGCGAAAACCCCCCCCACCAGGGCTTTTCCTTTTTAAATTGCCACACAGCCCCCCTCTTTCTTCTCCTCGACAACACCACCCACAGCACTCGCTACCCCTCAAAAGAACACAGACGACTGTCCATTTTATCGGCGTAAAACTGTAACAGCCGTCTCAAGATGCCCAAGAATAAGGGAAAGGTAAGGCCCCCGATCTCCCCTCGTGGGAATACCCCGCTTTTTCGTCTCGCGACACGCCGGCTAACCAGTCATCTTCTCAAAAACAGGGTGGTAAGAACAGACGTCGTGGAAAGAACGAGAACGACAACGAGAAGCGCGAACTCATCTTCAAGGAGGATGGCCAGGAATACGCCCAGGTCGTGAAAATGCTAGGCAACGGACGCCTCGAGGCTCAGTGTTTTGATGGCGAAAAGCGCCTGGCGCACATCCGGGGAAAGCTGCGCAAGAAGGTGTGGATCAACCAGGGCGACATCATTCTGCTCTCGCTCCGCGACTACCAAGACGAAAAGGGCGATGTCATCATGAAATACAACGCAGACGAGGCCCGTAGTCTCAAGGCCTACGGCGAGTTGCCGGAGACAGCCAAGATCAACGAGACCGACACCTACGGTCACGAAGGCTTCGAGGACAACGTCGAGTTCGACGAAGACCGCGACAGCAGCGACGACAAGGAGATCGACGTTGACGAGATCTAAAAAGCCCCATCCACCCCCGGCGGAGTTGTGCCCTTCAACAACAGGCAGAGCTGGCATACTCCGCCGCTACCCAGTGCCATGGTCCATTTGAATCGTTTTCTATTTGAGACAACTTTTTGCTTTTCGAAACCGACCACACCTCATCTCTGAAATTATTGCACATGATGTTTCACATCCACGACGTCATTGCTTGACCTGGTTTGAAAAGAGGCAACAGTTTAAACCTGCCGACTTTGTCCACGTTCTACGAGATACTGCAGTCGCACCTCTCAGCAAGTCATGATAGTGCACTCATGGGTGTAATTCGCATGTCTGGGTTCAATGGCCTGGCACGACATCTCGTCACTCCAACCTTCTTTTGTTGGTGGATATGATGCCGTCGTTTCGCGGGAATGCTTCATTTTCTTTAACAATGATTCCTGTTATACTTACAAGGCCCAAGTGCAAGCTCTGCCTTGTTCGTGCCTAATTCCCCCGCTTATACGTCATTTTTTATTTCCTTATGATAACTATGATGTTTGTTCACGTGGAGGTTAAAAAATTGTGTTGGGATTCATAGATAGCATACCAAAGTTGGCAATGCACATATTCCTTCTTTCCTTATATTTTTATCAAGTCACATGGTAGTAATAACTTTAGGCTTAACATTCAAGACTCTGAACTTCCGGTTTCATTTTCAAAAACATTTTTCCTGAAAAACCTCACAATCTTCCGCCCCGTTTCTCTCCCGACAAGCGGATTGAGTTCTTCCACGTCCATATTTGCGAGTTGATGAATATTGTTAGTTTCCACAGTCAGCCGCTCGAGGACTACGGGGGTTACACCGGGCACGGAGCGAAGCATATCCTGCGGAAGCTGGTTAAAAGCTCGATGCTCGATTCCAGAGGCAGCCATGACGTCTCCAGAGCTAGCTGATGCGGAAATGTCAATATCGAGACCGATTTGGACGGCCCGAATAGGATCGGGTTCTGGGTTGTTCTTCTTAAGCTCAGCAAAGATCTCCGCCGTTTGGGAGGGTGACGAGGACCAGATTATTTTAAGGCGAGGAAATGCAAGTGTAAGAAGAACCAGCATATGCTGTGCAGACTTGGGGCTGGACGGATTGGCCAAGGAGCTGCTATTCGCCACTGCGGTAGGGTTTCCAGAAGATGTGAAAACGTAATCTGAGAGAAAGCCTGTGCTTGGCATCGAAGCAGAAGCAAAGGCGTCAAAGGTGAAGGATTTGTTCTGGTCGAATTCGATCAAAAGCATCGGGTTTTTGTAGTGTTGAAGCATAGTCTCGGCTTGGTTATAGAGGCGTCCGTTCTTGAGAGAGCTGATTAAATCTCGCACTGACTTGCGCTCGACACATATATCTGGTGTCAAGACGTAATCGCCGACTGTCAGCTGACAGGGGACGACCACAGTGCTACGGCCATGAAGCAACGACGGCAGCGCACTTCGGAATTCTCGAACATCGACGACAACAGTAGGTGGAGCCGATGTTGCCGCCAACCTTCCACCGCCTGCAATTCGAGTATTGACGGTTCTCAGAAAGAGCTCTTCTGGATCCTCAAGGCTCTTGTCATGGGTTAGAGTGACGGCCATACCCTATGTTCTGGTTAGTTGAAAGTGAAATATATGCTTTAGGGGAGGACTTGCACTCTTCTCTTTGATAAGCTTAGTGAATGCATCCTTTTCTCGTCGAACTGCGCTCAGGTAACGCTGTTCTTCGACAGATCCTCCGTAGTACATAAAATATACTCGCACATTCCGGTCCGTATGAGAGCTGCGGTACACCTCGACTCGGCGTATGAAAGCAGCATCTGGTTCATACATAATTATATACCGTGGACGGGCTTCCTCTAGGATTCGTTCGTCCATATCACCATCATAAGGGTGAATCATAACAAGGTCATTCATATCGTAAAGCTCGTAGAAATCTTCCATATCCTCCAAATTGTCAACAATAACGTCTTCTTTCAAAGCTTCTTCTTCGGCCCGTGGTTGGAGATCGTCTAATAACTCGGAGACTTGAATAGGCGCCTCAGCATCGACCTGGACACTACTATTCGGTGTTCGTCCAGCCATGTTAGGACCCGCAGCACCGCCTCGTACACGACGTCGCTTGTTTGGAGGTGCTCGTCCTGTAGGAGTCGACGTATTTGATCCGCGATTCGACGAATCACTTGAGCTCTGTTTTGAAGAATATAAATTCTCTCTGACGTGAGTAAAGTTCTGCTTCCAATTTAAATATTCCCTCAGCTTCTTCCGCATCATTAATTCGGCAGATGAATCTCCTGTAGAGTTGGCTTCGTTGGAATCAAGTTGGCCCAAATCAATATCTTCACTTGGCTTCACATGCCTCGACTCTAAAAAGCCTCGAAGCTGTTTGCATGTACGTTGATCGCTGCACATGATCAGAACAGTACTGTGTGAATCATCGCGGGCTGTCGGATTGAGGTACGCATCCTGTTCAATTTCTTGAAGAATCTCGTCGAGCACACTCCACTTTGGTTGTTCTTCCAACACGGGTTGCAATGCGGTTGAAAAGGATGTCGAAAATGGTGTAGTGTCGTCTCCTGTAATTTTGCCTCTATACACGCGCGATTTTGCAGTCTCGAATAGGGCATGCGCAGCATCAAGGAAGAGCCACGGAGAGTAACTATGCCTTGTCGATCCCGGGGGGGCAGCGTGCGCTGCGACAATAGTGTCCAAATATTTCAGTAGAGATACGGCGTCGTAGGTGAGAAGAGAGCTAAGAGAGTCAGCGAGGTCAGGGATGTATATGGCGACAATTCCTACTGTAGTATCGCTCTCAGGACCGTCAGGTCGCTCGCAATTTGCCGAGTCCTAAAACTAACACGATGCCATATAGGATCCAACTGCCTCCGTATCGACACATCAAAGTTTTTATGTAACGCACTGTCTAATGTCCAATCTTCCATATCGAGGCCAGAGTTGGCCTTTTTGAGTTCGGAAATGCTCGTTTCAACACATTCCAAAACCGCGTTTTGAATCTCTTTCATTTTGTCACTCATGGGAACTTCGAGTTCAATCACTTCCGCTTTGCGACGACCTTCGAGAGATTCTGCGACGGTAACGTGAAATCTGGGCCATAGAGAAGGCTTTCTCAAGAATAGATTTCGCATCATATTTGACAACGGTGCAAACCCAGTAGTGAAGGGTTCGGGGCTGTCAGAAAATGCTTTCAAGAAGCCAGACTTGTTGAATTGACGATATACTCGGATTATAAACGCTTCCAAAGCGGTTGCAACTACCCTGAGCTGATGTTAGCCATATTTACATAAAGTTTTAAAGCGGACTTCTCCTACCTCTCTGCATGCAATAAAACAATGCCGGTGATTTTTTCCGGGTCAAGCAGCTCTGACAAGTCATCAGTGATATATTCCCAAGGTGTTTTTTTAATGGAAAACCTACTTGACAATAAATCTACGACAAGTATACGCGATGTGACACTCAATATACCGCCCTGCGCGTATATCTTGGATCTAGATTGGTTAGCGGATGTCGAGATTGTTTTACTATAACGTACCTCATAGGCACACCAGCCCTATCGGTATTAATTACTTTCAATCCGCGGGCCAAGGGGGTTTTGCTGATTGCATAATGTTCGGCGAGAGCTTTTTCGAAACATCAGTCATAAACTCTATCTTATACGTACATGTAGATATATATATATATATATTGGTAGGAATGACGGTCTCTGCAGTACATACCTTCGCCGATCCACTCATTCTCGCGCTCATCTGCCCCGACAACTAGGACTAGATTATTTCCTGCGGCATCATAAGCATGGAGTAGGTTCGTCACGAGACGCAAAAGCCCGAGGCCTCGGGCGAGGACAACGAGCTCATCTTCACTGCGGAGCTCGTTGAAGAGGTCTTGCTGGTATTGCTAGGGCGATCATAGTCAGGACGAATGCAACTTTTTAGATACACACATATATACGTGGATCTATAGAATGCAACTCACCAGAGGCAACGAAAGTTTCACCGGGGCACTCGGTCGTTGGGACATGAGGTCGAGCTGTCTGGCGCGTTCGGAGAAGTCGCGCTCCAGCGGAAATATCATATATGACGGGTGAACACGTGACCTCCGCGGACGTGATGCCTACCCCCAGAGATAGCCATTCTTTGTAGATAAAAGAGAACAATTATATGCAAATTAATAGTTTGGCTTGAACAGGAATCATGTAGAAATACGCGTATGTAGTATATAGAACCCTCAAAGAGTGCTACAGTGTCTACTCGACGCCAAAGCTCAAACCTAATATTGCCCGAAACGGCATGACGTAGTCGCTCGTGTTTTTGGAGCAGGCATCTCTGTATGCAAGCAACACCTCTCGAATCGCAGCCTGATTTCCAGCCTTGGACAGTGGCAATAAACCGTCTTACACCGAGTTTCCCTCACAAAATACGCCTTTTCAGCTGTATTGTTCGGCGCTGGCGGGTTCTAGAAGAGCTGCGGCCACCCCACTATTAAGGCTAAAGCCACGCCTGGTGGTCCGTGTCGGCTGCCTAACTGGTAACTCGCGCCCGCCCGTCCGCCGCTCGTCTCTCGCTGACCACAACCTGTCCATTGCACCACTGTCCATTCGGCCTCATTTTCCTCCCACCGACCGGCCACGAGTCTTCTTTGCGCCATTTTGCCGTCTTTCGTTCCAATCGGCCGTGTTTGATCTGCAGCACTACCGACCACATACTACATACGCTGAGGGTGCACATTACCCGGCCTCCTGCTGTTGCGCCATCTCACCTGCGATGTATCACCGGAGATACTAAAGAAAGTGTCACCCCTTGCAACCTCCTCTTCCTCCGCCCAGTTCGATTGAATCAGCCCCGGCTCACTCGCCATGCCGTCCATTCTGACCGATGCGGATAAGGACACCGTGAAGAGAACCGTCCCCAAGCCTGGGAACAAGATTCTTGCCGTCGGTGTCGCGCGACTCTACGTTGCCCACCCAAGCACCCAAAAATGGACATATACAGGACTGCAGGGCGCTGCTGTTCTTGCCAATGACTTGGTCGGTCACACTTTCTGGCTCAAGCTCGTAGATGTCTCTGTACGTATTGCACACCCATCCACAAACACTGGGCGCGGAATAGCTAACATCAGCAGCCCGCGAGCCGCGGAGTTATCTGGGACCAAGAAGTCTACGAGGGCTTCTATTACAACCAAGACCGTGTTTTCTTCCACACTTTTGAGCTAGAAGAATGCCCGGCTGCGTTGTCGTTTGCCGACGAGAAAGAGGCAAAAACCTTTATGAAAAAGATGCATGAGCGTGAGAAACACGCGAGTAAAGAAACCAAAGCGACCCCCTTCTCCTCCACTCGCGGGCAAGGTCCAGCTCCGGTATCAAACGGCAAATCGGGACGTTCGCTCTTTGGAGGCCTGCTAGGTCGAAGTTCATCCACTGCTGCACCAGTTGCGCCAAGTGCTCCCCCGACTGTTCCTCCGCCAGTTGCAGCTCCAAGACAGCCCTCGCCCACTCCAGTCCTAGCTCCTACACCGGCGCCCAAAACATCGTCGTTGGATCTTACTGACCCGGCTATTCAAGGCGTGCTGGCAGAGTTGCGGGGAATGGGCATTACAGATGACCAAATCCAGGACAACGAAGATTTCATCAAATCCTACATCCAGCAACAAGCCGATAGCGCTGACGGAGCTGCAGCTTCTGTAGAAGACCAGCGAAAAGTTAAAGCACCTCCACCGCCTCCTCCAGCAGCGCCGCCAGCTCCAAAGGCTTCTGCAATCAGCCCTCAGAATACGGGTGGCAGTGGTGGTCGACGCGGTCCTCCTCCTCCACCGCCTCCATCTCGCCGACGACCAGACGCATCCCCAACACTGCAAGAACCTGAAGCTCCTGCTCCTCCTCCACCTCGAGAACCTTCGCCACCTCGGCCTAGATTCCGAGCACCGCCGCCTATTGCAGATGCTGGCAAATTTGCCCAACCTGTGACTGCACCGGGGCGGCCACGAGCTTCATCTAGTGCCACACCTGGTCCTCCTCCGCCTCCGCGACCACCAAAAACCCCATTGGAAAGTTCCCAGTCTCCGCCGCCGCCTCCAAGATCTCATGGTGTTCCTCCTCCATTCCAAGGGGATCGCAAAGTCTCGGCGCCGCCGGCACCTCCTAGTCGCAGCCCGGCCCATGCACCACCTCCTCCGCCACCTCGTGATAATAGTCCACAACTTAGAAACTCGGGAGTAGCAACTCCTGTTCCTCCTCCACCTCCGCCCCCAGCACGAGCTCCGGTGTCTCCTCCGCCCGCTCCTTCGAGTTCTCGTCCAGTACCACCTCCACCTCCATCATCAGGAGCACCGCCACCACCACCACCTCCTCCTCCATCCTCAGGGGCACCACCACCACCTCCGCCACCTCCACCGTCTTCAGGAGCACCACCACCACCGCCGCCGCCTCCTCCATCTTCTGGGGCACCACCTCCCCCCCCTCCTCCTCCTTCTGCGGGAGTTCCTCCGCCTCCTCCACCCCCTCCAGGTGGATCTGGTCCTCCCGCACCTCCGCCGCCACCAGGAGCACCAGCCCCGCCACCTCTGCCATCAGGAGGCGGCGATGGACGAGACGGTTTACTTGCAGCCATCCGTGCATCTGGTGGTTCAGGTGGTGGTGGATTGCGAAAAGTCAAAGCTTCTGAGAAGCGTGACCGAAGTGCCGCCGCAGTTCCTGGGGGAGCCAATGATACTCCAGCTGCGTCAACACCCAGTGCTGGTGCTGGCGGTGGTGGGCTCGCAGACGCCCTTCAAGGCGCGTTGGCTAAACGGAAACAAAAAGTCAGCGGCAGTGGTATGTATTTCTTTCTAGATTCTCTACTACATAGCCCGCTAACTGTTATACAGACGACGAGAAGGACGATGATGATGACTGGTAGTGCAAGCCGTCTGTATATATACCTTTATTATCAAACAAGAACAGCAACGTCAGTTGTTGAGCCATTATTAGTACCTGGACGAATCCGAGCGCATATCTTAGATTCCTCAATTTCATTGATTTCAAATGTTGTAACAGGTACATATTGATATGTAGATGCCTTCTACCAGTTGACGTCGTCAATCAAGGTTATAGTTTCACACTAGATTTATTGGTTGGTATACTTGATATGTAGATAAAATACAAGGTGTCATATTATAAAACCAAATAGTTGGCATTTATGTCAACTACTACACGGCCAGATTGGAAACATACAAGGAGTGGAAAATCACCGATCGATGTTCTTTTGAATATCACATCTTAACTGATGCTGTGGCAGACCTCACGTGCTGTTCCCTGCATAATAGGAGTCTTATGAGAACCAGTCAAACACACTGTCAAGTTGTGCCTGCGGTTCTGCGCGCACCTTTTGCTGGGAGAAATATCTTTACTCAGGTTAGAACGCCCAGCATTAAACATGGGCCAGGCACTGTCGTCCATGTTGGAAGGAAACCATTCAAGATAGCTGCTGATATCCATTTCTCCCATTTCGACAGCCATCGGGGTCTCATGGGCCTGAGAATAGCCATTGCGGAAAAGGTGCAAGTCCCTCTACTTGTGAGGCAGCATGAGAAAGTGCTCTGGCTACATATGAGAGGACATGTTCGCGCGTGGCCGCGATCTGACCGAGCGCAGTACAGGCAGCGCAAAGCTTCTTTTTGCCAAAGACGCTCACGAGAAATTTAGGAAGATTTATAACGGGGCTTATCGGAAGGATGACTGAGATTACTTCAAGGAGAGGGGGGTTAGCTTTGGTTGATTCTGCTAGATACAAAAGTTAGGGTTAAGCGCGGCGGAGCCGCGATAACCGGCGTTATGTTATTCCGCGGATCTCTGGTTTTATTTTGACGGAACCAGTACCGATCAATCAACACGCCGCATCGAGATGTCCATGACTGCACGCTGACCGTGGAGATGCTGGCTCCATCTTCTGTGAAGCCATCGGCGGCACCTTCAATCGGTCTACTCCGTTTCCTACGGTCCCAGTCTGATCTGGTCCATTTCTTCACAACAAACCCGACAACCAAGACCGGCAACTCTCGCGTCGCAAGCGAGAGGCGATGGGAGAATCGCAGGAGTAAACACTTCAGCTGGACTGATCTGCGTCCGGCTCCATGCAAGGCACATTTGGAAGCTTCACTGTTTTCGCTACAGCGTGGTCTGAAGCATCCAAACCCGAACCCGAACCTGTCACAACCGATGCGTTTACCAACTGTCTCTTCATTGTCGAGAAATCATCTTACTCCCTGCTTTTTCGGCTCAAGATCTGCCTCCACTGAAACTCGCAAATGGTGGCGCCGGTGGTATGTCAATAGGGAGTCATATTTGAAATGGGTCTTGTCGAGATCTCCTCCGGTCACAACGTTCACGGACGATGGTGCAGAAGGGAATCTCTTCAATTTGGGACGGACTCTTGCTTCAAAGACACTAAATGAGCCTCGACTGCGCTGCACCGAATTTGACGAAAATGGCAACGTCACCCTGGTGAATGGGGAGTTTCGGAAGAGTGAGCTCATCGCAAAGGTTAGTTTTATCCATTTGCTTTCGTGTGGACAAGTTGGCCCTGACTTGCGTTTTGATAGTACGGCCTTTTGACACGAGACTTGCGAAAAATCGATTCATCGGTGCTTCCCCACATCCTTGTCCGACCGAGCGCGATCCTCATCTCACTTCTACATCTTCGTGTCTTGATCAAGTCTGACCGTGTCCTCGTCTTTGACGCGTACGGTTCGTCAAATTCATATACACAATCGGTGTTTATGTACGATCTAGAGGGAAAATTAAGACAGCGCCAACCCCAAGGGGCGGGGACATTGCCGTACGAGCTACGTGCACTAGAGGCAGTTTTGATAAGCGTGACTAGTGCTTTGGAAAGCGAATTCGAAGGTGTTCGGGAGCCCGTTGTACGAGTCTTGCGCGCTCTGGAGGAGGACATTGACCGGGATAAACTAAGACATTTGCTTGTGTATTCGAAGAAGCTGGGTAGTTTCGAGCAAAAGGCGCGTCTTGTGAGAGATGCGATTGATGATATACTGGAAGCGGATGACGACCTTGCGGCCATGTATCTGAGTGAACGCGCGCGTGGAGAGATCAGAGAGGAAACTGACCACCAGGAGGTTGAAATGCTCCTTGAATCGTACCACAAGGTTTGCGATGAAATTGTCCAGGCCAGTGGAAACTTGGTCACGGCCATCCGCAATACAGAAGAAGTGTAAGTTATTTTTATTATTATCTCTTATGTTTGACATGGTTTCATTCCGCTGACATGGTTGGACAGGGTCAAGGCGATTCTAGATGCGAATCGCAATTCGCTGATGCTTTTAGACTTGAAATTTAGCATTGGGACACTCGGACTTGCAGCAGGCACCCTCGTTTCAGCACTGTACGGGATGAACTTGAAGAACTTTATTGAAGAGTCCGACTTTGGCTTCGGGGCCGTCTCTGCAACCTGTTTCTTCTTCACTATCGTTGTGAGTCTGTACGGTCTCGCAAAACTGCGCAAACTGCAACGAGTTAGAATGTGGGGAGAAGGCATGGACTCCGCAAGTATCGGTCCGCTTGGAAATCGCGGTCTATTGCCTGGCAATCGAGGCAATTGGCGTTCCGATGCGATTGAGCCTATGCTAGCTGGTCTCCCAGGCGAGGCACGCTCAGATCGACTGAAACGGTTCAGAGAAGCGGTTCATCCTGCTGCACCCAAGGTTCCTGGTCCCGCCGAAACACCTCGCCGTTCAGCAGCCACACGAAATGTCCGCCAAAAACCTGCTGCGAAGACCGAGAAGAAGGCTGATGACAATACCGAACAGGCTGCGCAGCCTGGAAAGAAGCCTAGTGATAACGCTGAACAGGCCGCTCCCAAGCCTGACGCGCCACTCGATAAGAGTGAGATATAAAGGCTATATAATATGTTTGAAATCGATTGGCGTTGGGGATTTATAGTGGTTGGGAGAGATTTAAAGCATATACGGCGTTAACTTTATTCATAACATCCCGTCCCTTCTCACTGTGCAGCATCATGTACATGTATTATATATCCAATTTAACTCTGTGGTAAATATCATTATCCCCATATTATAAACCGGTTTTTATTTACGACTTGAACTTCAGGCTATGCATAGCAGAAGACACAGTGGCCCAATGGTCCTCCGTACGGTGCTTTTTCAACTGGTTCCAATAATGGTGATGTCAGCCAACCTGTCCAAGCCTTGTCCAAGCCTTATATTTTCGAATCACGTCTCAGCCCAGTCCACATCTTGACAATAGCCGCCGCATAGCGCTCCTTGTCCACGCTGATATGCGCACAATGCGAACTCCCAAAAAACTCGAGCTCGTCCACAACCCACCCTTTCTTCCTCGCCTCTTCCGCATGCATGCGCACACACGTCCAGTTAGTTACTAGGTCATCCTTTGAATACAAATAGCAAATACTCGTCGTATCAACATATTCTCGGTCTAGAAAGACACGGCGCATCACCGTCTGCGAGTTCTCCTCTCGGCCCACAAGGTACGAGGCCCATATCGGAAGTAGTATCGCATGACCAAGCAGCGAGACAGCAGCTCGTTGTACCATGGACCGCGGCTTGGATACTACAACTGCCAGGTGTGTCTGCCTGTACGTTCCGCCGTCCGGACTGCTATCCATGATGATACCGACAAGAGGGAGCGGCGCATTTGTGGCTTCTCGTATTAAGATGAAGAGCTGTGTGGCCGTCAGACCGCCACCATTAGAGAATGAATGCAGCAAAACTTTGGGTGCTGCTCCTGTCGATTTGTGTTTTCGTTGAAGCAGTCCATCATCGAGCAGAAATTGCACGGCGGGTTTGATAGAAGCCTGTTGCCACGCGTACGGACTGACCAGGTCTAAGGCGGAGCATTGGATGAGTAAGATGCGAGTCTCTGGAGCGATGGTTGTGTAAAGGTCGATGTATCTGGCAATTGCTCGGCGTCCTCCGTCCGCCCAGCCGCAGATGATAACCAGCTGGTCTGGCGCCGAAGGCTGAGGAGTGTACAGCGAGACGCGGGTCCCGAGGCTCTTCAAGTCTTGGAAGGAAATTGGCATTTTGTAGAAAGGCGGGATTTCCTTTGATTGCGCGACATATCAGGATTGTTGCTGTCTGCAATGGACTATCGAAGGTTGTCGTGTGGTGTCACAAAAAAGCCAGCCTCGGAAGAACAAAGAGACAGGATGGGCCGACATGACGTCCACGATTGGCAGTGCCAGCCGAGGCTAGACAGATCGAATGGTGCAGCACTCATTACCCACAGCAATAATTGCCAACATTATTGAATAGTTAATAGCAGGGCTACTAACAATAAGCAACAATTGAATGCGTGTGGTTGGCTACCAAATACATAGTTGCGCCTGACCCACAGAATACCGAGAGATCAAAAACTGCGGGGCTCGCCGGGTCTAGATTATTGAACAATAGCACTTAATAATTGTGATACAAGATATAATACACGTGACTATTCGAGCTTCTCGTTGTGTAATAATTCGTACAAGTTCGTGTCTCATTAAGCATGGAATCCTTCCCATTCGAGGGAAGTGCACCCGTTTTCTTCAATATCCTTGTTGATCTTTGCCAACATCCACCCGGATTTGTGTCGCCTCCCATCAGACGTGGGCGGGCGTTTCTCGCCCAGGCGATATGAAAACGAGTAAGAGCATTTCTGCGCTAAAAAGTCGTACGAGTACTGCATGCATCGATGGTACTCAGCACATGCGGCGGCGCATTTGTCATAAGACTGGTAAGCCTGCTCTTGGACAAGTGTCATCTCGTCTTCTGGGATCGGGCGCTCAGCTTTCTCGCCCGGTGGCTTGATATGCGCATCATCTGATAGATTGTACCAGTCTTCGCGGTCATCACTATCTCGAGGCAAGGAAGGGGCCATGAACTGTTGATACATGTCGGCGTACAAGATCGGTTGTGTTGGATCCTGTCGCTGCTGCTCATACTGCCAGAGCGCATCCACGTCACCGGGCGTTACATGGTGCAGAGAAAGTAACGGTTGGCACCAGGATCTTTCGCCGCTAGGGCGTCCAGGCCCGAAACGCACCGCGTTTGGCCGCTCGCCCTGGAACATTGGTTTGTAAGGGGTTAGATTGATGCCTTTCTCTTGCAAGGCCTTCATGAGCACAAAGTCTCCATAAGACTCTTTCTGGGCTAGTTCATCGTAACGGGATGTGATATCAGGGTCATTATCAAAGACTTGGGACATGGCCTCTCGAGATATCACGATTCCACTTCCCCCATGGGCGAATGGTTCATTTTTCAAATAGGACTGCTGCCCGAGATACTGTGGCAAGTTGGGGTCAAGTTGCTGTAACCACAGCATCACATTTGTCCATAAAAAATAGGTATCGCCTTCGAGAAATATATACCAGTCGTGGCCGGGCCGCATTTCCCATGTCTTTTTCAAAATATGTATAAACTTGTAGCGATCTAGTTTCCATGCCGGTGGTCTGGCGTCGCGCAACACCCGTAAGTCTTGGCCAGACTTTTGGTACTCTTGTAGTTGACGGTAGTAGTCGAAATCAGGCCCGCTTTTGATGTTTGCAGCAACATCGGCGAGGGCATCGTAGACTTGGTGCGGGCCGAGAGTCTGGGCGAGATCGGAAAAGATCAGAGGATCGTCGGCGCACTGCAATCTGGCGAGGAGCTGCATGGGCAGCTTGTCGTATATGACATTCGCGCCGGTCTTTATAGCGACTGCGACATTGGGAAGATCGGGAACGGCGCTGCAGCGCCGATCGGTGGTCTGCGGTGGGCTGGATTGAGCTTGTTGCTGACTGGGGTTAGCATTCGACCCCGGGCGAACTAATAGGCTGTCCCCAAGAGTGCCATTGTGGAAAGCGCTGAGAGACAGTAGGACAAGTGAGAGCAAGAAAAGAGCAACGATAATATTGAATACATTGCGGGACACAGTGGGGAACAGTCGAGAATGCTGCATATCTGAGTCCGCACAAGCCTTGTGAATGGTTGAAGCGCCCTCTTATTTGCAGTCACTTGGCAGCTTCCACGGGCCTTCGGTCCAATGCAAAGCCTGCCAAAGTGGCGATCGCAGCATCGATGATGATGATGGAGGATGCTTGAGCAAGATATAACGCTGTGAGTCAACTGCGTTTGTTGAGATAATAAATTGATGTTCGTTTGTTTGTTTGTTTGCGCTGTTTGCTCTAATGGTTCTGCACTAGATCCAAAGCAGGTTAGAGCGGCTTTTCCGCACGTGGGGTGCACAGAATAATTACGGATACATACATCCAGAATGACGATTCGTCCGGACGGCTAATTACTTAAAATAGAAAAGTCACAGCACAGTACAGAATATAGAGGGGTGCCCAGTTCAGAGCTGACTCGCACAGCAGCCACTACGTTCGAGTCGACGACTAGCACAAGAGGCACTGCACGCCCTGCAGTGCCACGGAGATGCTTCGTAAACGGAAAAGACTCAGACGAGGTCGTGCGGCGTCTTAACACAGTATTTTAAGGTCTTGCTATTTTGGGCTTGGTGGCCGCACTAGTCCATGCTGGGCCGTGTCTCCTTTTCCACGCGACCCACTCTGATTGGTCTGATCATTTGGGTGTCCCGTAGCCTGTCGTTATATTGGCCAGATCTGATTCTTCAGACCCCACGCTAAGCCGTCCCGGGAGAGAGGGTGGTCCAATCGGGCAAGTGGTGAGCCCCTAGGCTGAACCTAATATGTACTACAACTCCATACTACGGAGTACTAGTACTACTAATAATAATCCGACTGAGCGGCGCCCAAGAGGGCTGCCGGGGCTCTTTGACCGTTTGCTCGCTAAGCTGTTGTCACGCTGTGAGCCGCGACTGACTTTTCCTTTGCCAGTCGATAATAAACCCAAAGTCCCCATTCCTTTAGCTGTCAGGCTTTTTCTGCTGGCCACTAGCTGAGCCCTCCACCGAGTTCCTGTCAATCTCACACGAAAACCGTCACATCGAGCTGCAGAGATCCTCTCTCTTGCTCTTGGCTTGATCTCGCCGCTCAGTAACAGTCAGTCATGTTGGCCTGGAACCTCTTCGGGTGCTTCTGGCTGCCGATCTGGGCGCTCCTCTGGTCGGTCAGTCTGCAACAGGATGACCAGACTTTCGCCTTCGTGAACCCGCCACCCAGCCAGTCGTCCATCCAACAACCGGTCTACGAAGTCGGCGACCCGATCGATATCCAATGGGTTGGGACCAATACTTTCGTTTCTGTCCGCCTGGTTCATGTCATGCCCGCTGACCTTAACGTCGATGAATTTATCTATGTGTTTGGTAGGTCCTTGACAATTTGCCGTCGCATCGCATCAGCATCACTGACCAGCTTTCCTGTTAGACAATGTCACGAATCTGGGAGGCCACTTCACCTGGGTTATTGACCTGGGTGGGATGAACCTTACCATTTCCAACACCTTCTTCTTCAATATCTTCATCGAAGGAGAAACCGCGCCGCGTGCCATGAGCCACAACATCACCCTGGCCAACTCTTCCACTTCCACCACTACATTAAGTACAACAGCCACAGCCACCCACACCACCCTATCCACTTCGACCACCAAAACCTCCGTGCCAGCAGCCACAACTACACCACCGCCCACGACCTCTTCCGCGTCCCCCAATAGCGGCTTGGACTCAGGCGCCAAAGCCGGCATCGGTGTTGGTGTCGCCGTCGGGGCCCTCGCCGTCATCGCAGCTGGCTTTTTCTTCTGGAGACGGTCCCGTGCAGTCAACGCCGCAGCAGGAGGAGGAGGAGGAGCAGGAGGTGGAAATGCACCGCCGCCCAACTACCAGCCAGTCAACCAGGAGGCGTATGGGGGTTATTACAAGGCTCCGCCCCCAGAGGCACCGTCCGAATTATCAGACGGGACACCACGTCAGCCTCCGTCGGAGCTATTGGGATCGGGGTCTACAGCCCATGAAATGGCAGACACCTCTAGGGGATAGCAGTTCTGTCTGTTTTCAACGAGGGACGGGAGAAAAGAAGAATGCGCAAGAAAGAGAAAAAAAATCGAAATTTTGAACAATAGAGGGGAGGGAGTTGGCGTATGCAAGATAAAGTATGCCTTGTTTGTTTGTGGAGTGTCGTTTTAAGCCGGTTTGTTGCATATGATAAGATATTAATGTATACCCTGCGTACCTGTAAATAGAGCATTTCCATTCTTCTTGCCATCAATTGATCTACATCCATTGAGAAGTTTTGACATCGCCGTGGCAAGTTTGTACGTGATTTATATACTAATAATATAAATCACAACCAGCATTCCCACTCCCTACAGCGGATACTTCTGGTCACCAACAAAGCCAACAGAGTGGTTCAGCGTTGTCTGATATCATAACAGAGAGATAATCTTTATCTCTCCGAGAAGTCGGAACAAGCAGTGAAACACGGAGTTCGGGGCGAACGGCGCTAGATTCCCAAAACGGCTAGTGGAATCTGCCCGGAATAAAGTCACGTGTCATATGTGCCGACTAGCCGGCGCGCTGCCCAATCCCGCCGAGCTGCGAGCCTGCGACAGCTCTCCCATGTCCAAGATCGCCTCGTCCAGGTACAACCTGGTGGGCCATCGCCTTCGTTTGTCGGAGTTTAGCGGGGTTAGACCAGTCGCGACTCACCATGGCAGATTATTATGCGCCAGGAATCTTCAGCACCGTTTTGCTGACGATCCATCACGGCGTAATGTTACCCAAAGCGCTCGACCTCGAACACCGACAACCGTTGGCTCATTTTCTTTCTCCACGGTGACCTGCCAAACAAATACCTGTGCACCTGCACACTCTCTCATGCGATAAGAAACATCACAGCTTCATATTCTCTGTTTGAGGCGGCCCCACGTCATGTCAGACATCGAAAAGGTCGACACCGCCGCATCGAGGCAGTCGGCCCAATCGCGGCGGCTGGACGTCTCGCAATCTGTAACAAGAGTCTACTCGGCACCTCACATCGATAATCAGTCTGCCTTTTATGTGACCGATGGAAACGAGGGCGGCGAAGACGGTGAAAACTTGGACCGCACAGCTCCATCTTACACCAACCAAGACGACTCTAGCAGCCAGCAGGATCTCGAGAATGGCAATCAAGTTCCCGAGCTGCAAAAGGCCCAGACCGCCAAATCCCAGCGCTCTGAAAGAGATCCTAAATTGGTTAGTTTAACGTGAGCTCTGGAAAAGCGGACTTGTATTGACGCTTTTCAAAGATCGCGTGGAAAGGGAATGACGATCCCGAAAACCCCAAGAATTGGTCGATGAAAAAGCGATGGGCCGCAGTTTTTGTGGTTTCATGCTACACGCTGATTTCGCCCGTGTCTTCGTCAATGCTGGCGCCGGCTCTACCGTCCATTGCGAAAGACCTCAACATCCATAACGAAATCGAACTCGAAATGACCTTGTCTATCTTTGTCCTTGCATACGCTATCGGGCCTCTCTTTTTTGGCCCTCTTTCGGAAATATACGGCCGCGCCATTGTCTTGCAATTGGCCAATGTGATTTACCTAGTCTTTAACATCGCTTGTGGTGTGTGTCAGACAAAAGGCCAGATAATTGCCTTTCGTTTTTTGTCTGGTTTAGGTGGTAGTGCACCGCTTTCGGTATGTCTTGAATCGAACTTCTTGGACTGCGTCATGTCTAACAAAATGCTCTAGATTGGTGGTGGTGTCATGAGTGACTGCTTCCGAGCAGAAGAACGAGGAAAAGCAATGGCAATCTACAGTCTTGCGCCGCTTTTGGGGCCTGCAATCGGTCCTATTGCTGGTGGATTCATTTCCGAAAACACAACCTGGCGATGGATTTTCTATGCCACGTCCATTGCCGATGGGTTCATTCAAGTCGTCGGGCTTCTTTTACTCCAAGAAACTTATGGGCCAGTATTGCTGCAGCGCAAAGCCAAAAAACTACGAAAAGATACGGGAGACTCAGAGTGGCATACCGAATTCGATAACCCGCAGCGGTCCATCACAAAAACGCTTAGTCTTTCATTGCGCCGTCCATTTATATTGATAACGACGCAGCCGATTGTGCAAGCCTTGTCTGTTTTCATGGCTTATATCTACGGGCTTATGTATCTCATGCTGGCGTCCTTCCCCGATCTTTTCACCAGCCCCGAGTACTATGGCGAGTCGGTGGGAATTGGAGGATTAAACTATATTTCCCTAGGCGTGGGCTTTTTCCTAGGCGCGCAGATTACTGCTCGATTGAATGATCGGATATACAAAAAGCTCAGCGCACGCAACAATGGGGTCGGACAGCCCGAATACCGCACGCCTCTGCTCTTTCTCGGCTCATTTTTGATCCCCGTGGGGTTGTTCATCTACGGATGGACCGCCCAGTACAAAGTCCACTGGATTGCACCCAATATCGGAGCTGCAATATTCTGCGTGGGCGCGATCATGTCCTTCCAGTGCATCCAGGTATATCTGGTCGATACATATACTCGATATGCTGCCAGCGCTTTGGCCGCTGCCGTGCTGCTTCGGTCGTTAGCCGGGTTTGGTTTCCCGCTGTTTGCGCCGTACATGTTCAAGGCTCTGCATTACGGATGGGGAAACAGTTTGATGGCCTTTGTGGCTATAGGAATCGGGTGCCCAGCTCCGCTGCTCTTGTGGAAATATGGTGCGAAATTGCGTAAGATGAGTCCTTATGCTGCTGGTTAAGGGTATTTCGTTATGAAAGGAGAGGTATCTCGATGCGTGTATAGAAAAGTATCGTATAGAATACGTTTAATGTGAAATGTTTAAAGTTTTTATTGTGCCGTCTATTTACCGATCTGGAATTGCCTGGCACTGTTGAAGTTGACAACGAGCCCTCATTTTCCTAATTGGGAAAGGGTGTACGCGATTTTCCACTGGAATTAACATCTTAGAAGGAAGATCCTGCTGATTTAACATTTTGAATATGATTGCCTTTATACACTCACAATTCTACTAACAAGTAATTATTTAATTCGCGATCTGGTCAAGACATCGATCAACAGCACCTAGGGTATAATCATAATCGTACAAGCACAATACAAAGACCGTTCAAACCCCGGTATTGCACCAATTGACGGCTATTGAGAAATAATAATACTAAATCGCGGTTGCTAAATTGTCAATGGTTTAATAGATGTTCTCAAGTGCTGGGTCTACGCTGATCGGCCCACCCTAAGGCTCGAGCGTGGATGAGGTTAACCCGATTTCGTGCACCGGAGAGGAGTTTCCCCATATTACTAAGGATTTAGGGTATGCAAGTCCAAATTAATTCAATCGATAGATGACGTTGAGAATCTAATCTTTTATCCGGTAAACTTTGGAGCTTTGGGGTTCCCCGCACTGTAATTTCCTCCACTTATTCCGAGGTGTATATAAGGACAGCTGGCGCGCTATCAATTGATAGCTTGGAGCAGACAAAACAACAAACTAATAGTAAATATACTTTTTAAAAAATGAGAGCTACTCGAGCTACTCTTTTCTTAGGGCTGCAAGCTCTTAGCAGCGTCGTTGGGGCGCTGGACAATGGCCTGGCTATTACGCCTCAGCTAGGATGGGTAACGTTTATCTGGACTTTCTCCACGTCAAAATGGAGAGGAAACTAACACTAGGGCCAAATATTTTTCAGAACACATGGAATTCATTCGCCTGCTCGCTCAACGAAACCGTCATCCTCAACGCCGCCAAGCGCATCGTCGCCCTCGGGTTCAAGGATCTCGGCTACGAGTACGTCGTGCTCGACGACTGCTGGTCGGCCGGCCGAAACTCGTCGGGCTACCTAGTTCCGGACACGGCCAAGTTCCCCAATGGCATTGACGGGCTGGCCGAGAAGATTCACGATATGGGCTTGAAGATTGGTATCTATTCTAGTGCCGGCACGCTGACTTGCGCGCGATATGCGGGTTCGCTGGGGTATGAAGAGAAGGATGCTGAGCTGTGGGCGAGCTGGGGTGTAGGTCCTTTTTCTTTTTCTTCTTTCAATCGCAAACAAAAAGAAAAGACTAATTATCTAGATCGACTACTTGAAATACGACAACTGTTACAACCAAGGCGAAGAAGGCACGCCGAAGCTGTCCTACGACCGCTACAACGCCATGGGCCAGGCCCTGAACAAGACCGGACGCCCGATCCTGTATTCGATGTGCAACTGGGGCAGCGACGGGCCCTGGAACTTTGCGTCCACCATTGCCAACTCGTGGCGGACTTCGGGCGACCTGCTCAACACATGGGATCGCGTCGACGCAAACTGCCCCTGCGCGGACCTGGACGGGCTGGACTGTAAGATGCCGGGGTTCCGCTGCTCGGTGCTGAATGTGCTCAACAAGGCGGTTTATTATGTCTCCAAGGCATTCCCGGGGGCTTGGAATGACCTGGACATGTTGCGTAAGATGGCCACCTAGGATGAATTAGAGGGAAAACAAAAGCTAATAAAAAGAATATGTAGAGGTCGGCAACGGAGGCCTCCAAGACGACGAAGCTGTGGCTCATATGAGCCTCTGGGCAGCCTTCAAGTCGCCCCTGCTGATGACCAACGTCATGACCAGCATCGACGCGCCGACGCTGTCCATTCTTCAAAACCCGGCCGTGCTCGCCATCTCCCAAGACCCAGCCGGGTCCAGCGTCAGCCGTATCTGGCGCAACTGGGCCGCGGACGGCAGCGAGATCCAGCTATTCAGCGGCAGTCTGACGGGCGGCGATCAGGTCGTGGTGCTGTTGAACGGCGGGTCCAAGACACGCGAGATGAACGCCACGCTGGAGGACATCTTTTGGCAGAGTGGCGTGGAGGGCACGGCGAGCCAGGTGCAGCAGGCGTGGGACGTGTATGATCTGTGGGCGAACCGGCTGGACAATGCGACAGCGAATGCGATTATTAATGGCACGGCGACTACGGCCAGCAGTAGGTTCAATGCTACGGCGCGTGGAGGCGCAAAGCATGTGTATGCCCAGGTGCCAGCGTCCTCGGACAAGTGGTTGATGGGATCAAAAGTGAGCAGTGTGCAGCCGCGCGGCACAGTCAGGGCGAATGTGCCCGCCCATGGAGTCGCTCTGCTGCGTCTGCGCGCTAAGCAGACGAACGATGAGCTGTAAGCCTGTGCGCGTCTTGTAACCACTAGCTAGCTGATGTCACTGTTTGCAATAGTAGCGTCTGGGGAAGGGTCCAGAGAACATAATAAGTTGATTATAAGGTTAAGCCCCCGTCAGCCGCGTTGCATTGGCGCAATGAAACATCGAGGTGCTGTTACATGGAATAGCCCTAATTATTACCAATTAAAAGAAAGATCAAATGCCAAGGTAATTAATTCAACATAACACTACTATTAATATGCCATGACATGCATTAGATACTACGGTTAAAAAAAAAAAAAAAAAAAAAAAAAAAAACAACCCCCTCCATCCCGACCATCCAAAAAGGGTATATGCGGACGCCTTGAACCTTTTGGGACAACATTCAAAAAGTACATTTCCAATAAAATATAGATATATAAAGAACAAATAATGAATGAGAGACGCTACCCATCAACCTCCTTAAAACTGCTTAGACGGACTGCTTGATCTCCTCGTGCTCAGCAGTGATCAAGCCCTTCTCAGTAGCAAAAGTAGTGTGTGGGCGCCACTTGGCAGAAGTACGAGGAGTGGTCTCCTCCATCATCTTGTCGACCTGTTCGAGGGACAGGCCCTTGGTCTCGGGCACCAAGAAGTACGAGTACAGGAAGCAGGCAGTGCAAGTGCCACCCCAGACAAAGAAGACGGAAGACTTCATGTTGCCATCCTGGGGCTCGGTACCAACCATGTACGGGGTGATAACGGCAATGATGGTGTTCCACAGCCAGTTGGAGGCAGTGGAGAGAGCAACACCGCGGGAACGGATGGGGATGGGGAAGATTTCACCAATGAGAATCCAGGCACCAGGGCCCCAGGTGGAGGCAAAGAAGAAGATGTAGATGGCAATGAAGGCGACCTGGGCGTTGACGGCACCAATGTTGTTTGCAATGGTGTTTCCGGCAGCGTCAGCGTGGGTCTTGTTGAAGCCGACAGTGACACCAACGATGGCGACGATGAACTGGCAGATCAACATGCCGAGGGCACCAAAGATCAACAGAGGGCGACGGCCGAATTTCTCGACAGTATAGAATGAGACAGGGGTGGAGCACACGTTGACAAGGGTGAAGATCAGCGAGATCAAGAAGGTGTTGCTGATGGCGCCGGTGGATTGCAGGAAAGTGGTGGAGAAATAGAAGATGAAGTTGACACCAGTCCACTGCTGCATCATCTGCAGGGAAGTACCGAGGATAGTACGACGAAGGTTGGACTTTTGGACCCAGAGGCTACCGGAGAAGCAGTTCATCCAGCTTCCAAACCAGCCAGAGTCGGGGATGATGTGGCGCTCATACTCCTCGTTGGCAATGATCTCGGCAAGCTCGGCCTCGATGTACTCGGAGTCGGCGGGCTGGTTGCGGACTCGGCACAGGGCGGCGGTGGCTTCTTCAATACGGCCCTTCTTGACGAAGTAACGGGGCGAGTCGGGGAGGAAGACCAGACCGATACCCAAGATCAAGGCCCAGATGAACTGGATGGCAATGGGGATACGGTACGAGCCAGTGTCGGTGCGGTTCTCAGTCGCATAGACGACGCAGGAGGCGAGCAACAGACCAATGGTGACGCAGAACTGGTAGCAAGCAACCAATGCACCACGGACTGACTTGGGGCACTGAGCAGGGAAAATAGATTAGTGTCGGAGCTAAGTAGGAAACGAAAGAGAGAGCAACAGGGAGAAAAACTCACGATTTCACTCATGTACAGAATGACAATGGCAGATTCGAAACCGACACCGAATCCGGCAAAGAGACGGCCGGCGACGATGAGGCCAAGATGGCTACCGCCAATGCCAGTGAGCATTTGAATGATGACGCCAATAGCGTAAATACCGCAGCCGATGATGACGGTCCATTTACGGCCGATGGCTTCGGCAACATCACCGGCGATCAAAGCACCAAAGAAAGTACCGGCAGACAAGATAGAGACGATAAGGGACGAGTGGGCGTCGGTCAGAGCATCCTTGCCGGGGTCAATCAGGTTGACAAAGACGCTGGAGCCATTGACGCCGTTGATGTATCCCGAGTCATATCCGAAGTAGATACCACCAAAGGAGGCGAAGGCGCAGAGCAGGTAGGCGCGCCAGGTGACAGGAGCCTCAATGCGGTTGACGTCCGCAGTAGCGTGGAGAGTCATGGCTGCTGAGAGTAAGAGCTGGCCAAGGAAATTAAGAGGGTGGGGGAGAGGAAGAAGCTGTAGGTGAAAGAAGGAGAGAGGGAGGTGAGATGGGGGGGGGAAGCCGGGGGATTAATATAGGGGATCCCGAGCGCGGGGGATAGTCAGTACAGACCACGGAGTACGTACTGCGTGTAAAAAAAAAAAAAAAAATAAAAAAATAAAAATAAAATACGGTTTTGGGGGTCCCCGCGTGGTGTCCCCAGGGAAGGCGCGTCCGAGAGCGTCCCCCCGCCCGCCACGGGTGCGTGTCCAGACTGGAGAGTCCGTCAGCGCAAGCGAGCCCATGAAACTATTCGCGGCGGGTTTGCCAGGCCAAGAACGGAATAGCACGTGCCAGGTGACATGCTGTGTCGGGTAGTCTCCGATCTTGGCACAGACCCGCCCGCTGAGTGGCCGCCTGGGCAGCGAAGCACCCCAGGATCCGCCCCCTACTGAGCTTGGCACCGCCCAAACAGGCAAGGCGCACGGAGGACTCCACCAAACCGACCAAGCTGGGAGTTTCGCTCCTGTTTGCGTGCGGTGGCAACCCGTGGTAACTCAGGGCAGGGGAAAACAGTGGATATTAGCGACGGAAGTGAGTTCATGTGCATTCATTATCACGAAATATAATAGGAGTACGTATTGCACCAGGTTTCACGGCTCATGGCCGATGCGACACTCTCCAGGAACGCTCGTGTCGATCAAAGCTTTTCGAATCGCAGCGAGATTCGTGCCATGTGCGATTCCTCCACTAGTCCGGAACAGGAATGGGCGGTCTGAGAACGGAGAACCCTGGCTGGCCAGAGTTTCGCCGCCCCCAGTGAAAACTTGATAATACGGAGTAAAATAAAATGAGAAGGACGGGGAAAAAACAGAAAAAGCTTCGCGGTCGATTAATTACGGCGGGGCTTGGATCAATGATTCGACGAGCTGGCACGGCCCTTTGCAAACTCTGGCTAGCAGCCACGAGCAGGTCCTCCGCCCAATCAAGGTCTGAGTGAAACAGGCAAAACAATGCCAGAACTCGGCTCGGGTAGCATGAAGACGGCGAATCATCGGCATGGGCGAAACGGCAAATTCAGTCGAGTCGCCCAACCGGCGTTAGTCTATATTCGGGCTAGTGCGGCGATTAGACTTTGATGCTATTATATTTTATTTTTTTTATTCTCCTTGGGATGGCCGTAGTCTGACCGGTTCACAACCACTGGACGCGTCAGTCAATGACATGCTCTATCTTTTTTATGTCTTCTTTGCAAGAAATAAATACCTCAGCAAGTGAACTCTGATAACTTTCTGCTTCAGCAGCTTTGGCGGTGGTCTGGGCGTCCGGGTGGGACCGGCCAGCGAATGACACGAAATGTAACGGTGGCACCGGTCTCATCTCAGCCGGTGCTCCATGACACACGTATTATTAAATACAGTCTATTACTCCGTCTCTCCAAGGTGTCTCCAAGATGTCTCTCCGCGTTTGCCCCAGAAGACGCTTTGCTGCTCTGGGCACCGGTCAACGCTGTACAGATCCACGGAATCATGACAGCCATATCGTGGTTCTTGAGCATCATATCATCTGCTATCCAAATTGGTCAGGCTGTCCTTGGTTCAGACGGAGATTAATAATTACGGCAGAGTATTCCCGTTTCGCTCTATTTCCACCACTAAAAGGCTGTTACTACTGGATCTTGTTCAATAACGACCTCCGTACGCAGTGGTAGGCG
>CVMT01000002.1:3853269-3866236 GCA_000985935.1 Talaromyces islandicus | reverse complement strand
GTGCGCTTGTCTTTTTTTTGCGTGGAATATGTGTTTCTCACTGTGTTTAATAAAGTTGTAAAAAATTTTTAGATTTCTCAGAAATACATTACACTACTAGTAATTTGTTAGTAAATCTATGTGACCGTCAGGGCCCTAAAAATTTGTCAGAACTGACAAAAATTCGTGTCTGTCAGGGACCCACTCCTGACAATACGGACCCCTAGGTAGGCGATGTTTCAATCACGTGGCTGTGGAGCCGGCTCCGGCTTCCCGACCAGGTCGAACATGCCAGTGTCAAACACGACTCCGGCCGAAGACAAGCGCGGATAATCCTTTAACAGTGATTAATCCATAGGTAATCAATTTAATTAGCCAAGACCTGACTCGTGGCGTTCCTTTTTCCCGACCAACAGCCCAGTACGGAGTACGTACATACAACGGAGACCGCCGGCTTCGGCAAGTCACCCGATCACGCAGATTTTCCGGTCGAAGCTCGACTCCGCCTCCATTCCTCGGCCACCCGACTCGGTCCGGGTATGGACTGTTTTTGCCCTCACAATTTCCTTTCGCGGTTGTCCTGCCAAGCGACGACCAAAGCTGCCGATTTCCTCTATCGGTATTTACTGCGTACTGCTCCATTTTTAGTACCATGCTATTATTATCACACTGAAGGATTTTCCGGATATCCGGATATCAATTGTATTATTCCCAACGATTACTTTACGTAGTGACTCATGAACACAGCTTATTATGCCCGTGGCCATTTTCTTGTTCGGGTTTTCAAAGACATCTGAGAACAATCACTACGTAGCTAATCAATAATGAGTCAATATGTTTGGTGGTCGGCTGATTCCGTAAGCCAATGAGGTCATGGGGGGCTCCGTCGCGGGGAAGCTGGGCTTCAACATCAACACCATCAGTTGACACACCATGACGCCCACGAACCATGCTGGACCGCCTCCCAAATGAGATCCTCTACCAGATCCTCGCCCAGCTCTCCTCCGTCCCGCCGCCATCCTACACCCAGCTCAATACGCCTCCGAGCCCACACATTGTGCGCGCTTCGTCGAGCTCCCCGCTCAAGAACTTTGCGCGCGTCTCGTCGCATTTTGCGGAGCTGGTGAGACCGGTTCTGTTTGCGCATTGCTGTTGCGACATCGCTCGGATTGGCGACTTTCTGTCCTTTGTCGCCCGCTTCTCGCTTCAGCGCCGGATAATCTCCATCGTTGTTATTGCGCGCTCGGACGAGGATACCCCAGATGATGTCCCAGAACAGGGTGGAAAAGATGCCAGTAATACGCCCTGGTGGCGTCGGCTTTTCCGGGAAACAAACCCGTCGCAACTCACCCTCATCGCGCCGCCCACCGTGATCGGCCAGGCCGTTGCGACAAATGTCATGGATGGACACAACTGGGCCTTTGACATCACCTTCCAGACTCTAAGCCTCGAGCAAGACGTTCAGGAAAAGCAACAACAGCAGGAGCTCCAGAAGCAACCCAACGACTGGCCCACTCTACTCCACACCCGCCGCTGGAAAACAGTCTGCTTCAACGAATCTTCCTCGCTCAAGGCGTACAACCACTACGAGTACTTCCGACACCGCGTCCCGTCCATCCTCGACGCATGGGGTAACCCGGGGAGTACGCTGCATATGGGGTCGAGATTGGAGAACCCGCTGGCCAACATCACTCACTTCCGATACACTGCCGTGTTCCCCTTTTACAACCACATCTGCACGGTCCTGCGAGTCGTGCAAACTGCGATGCCCAGCCTCGAGTCTCTGAGCGCCCAGCTCGCTCCGGATAGGAACAATCGCGCCATCGAAAAAGAGCAGCGCGGGTCGATGGACCCCAATGATCCCTGGATGGAGCTATCGACTGGCTTCTCCCTGATCGCACGGGTGGTGCGGGACCTTGGCGAGAAAGGGCGCATGAAGCGCTTTCAAGCGTGCGATTACGATATCGAGGCGCTGCGCTCGAATCTTTCTACTGTGATCTGTGATGTGCTTCCTTCGAGCCAGTGGGAGCATGACGGCAGCGGCACATGGACAAAGAGAGAACCCATTGATGAAAACCAATAATTATACGTATATGCATTCAACTGACTACATAGCATCAACCGACACGAGCCCATCTGTACGACTCGTCAATTAGATCCCCAATCCCTGAACGCCATCTCACATCCAGAATGCCAAAGGTATATTCACCGAGCTTGAAAACCAGGAGCAAATTAAAAACAAAGGTTACGCTGTAGATAAACATTGACTCTTATTCGTCGTCCATTGGTGCATGGATTTCTCGCTGCGTGTAGGGCTTGGACACTGGGATACCCGCCTTGCGTTTCGAGCCAGGCTTGGGTCGGGCAAGTGTGTATCTAAGTAAACATTAGTATCGAGAATAATTACCACCCAAAAAAGATCGAAACTTACTTGGCAAATGCCCTTGCCAGGGCTTTCTTGCAGCTAACCTTCTGGCTGTCAACAAATGAATCCACCGTCACAGCAATCGCCCGGTCAATATCCTGAGCCGAACAGTACTCGGAAAGGCGCATTTTGCAAAATGCCTCTGCAATACGCATGATTGCTTCCAAGTGACGCACCTAACAGTCGTTAGTCATAAACCACCCCTCCAAATATCAGAAAGGGTCAATCTTACTGTGATCGGATAAGCACCAGTGGCCAAAGACTCTCGCCTCATGTCAGCAAATAGCCTGGCAACTTTGTCCTGGTCGATTTGATAGAGCTTTGGGTTGCATCTCTCGCGAGCGTAGAGAATGTATTTCCGCAGCAGCTCTTGCGGGATTTCTCCCTCCTTCTCCTCGTCTGATTTACGCTTAGCGTCTGCTCGCGCTCTCTCCTCGTCAGGACGGAGAGGGAGGCGTTCACCATTTTCTCCAATGCGGTAGCCCTCTTCATCAATGAGATCGCCATTCTTGTCAATGGTTCTTCCTAGGTTGTCCTTGAGCGGCTTCGGCGGGTTGGCCCGAGAGTGCGATTCAACGACAAAGTTGGCAAGCCGTTCGTCTTCTTCGGGCTGGACTGTGTCACGAACCACGCAAAGAATGTCGAAACGGGAAAGGATAGGTTCCGTAAGGTCGACGTTCTGGGAGAGTGGGATGGTACCGTTATATCGACCGCCAATTGGATTGGCAGCTGCCACGACTGCACACCGAGCCTGCAGGGTTGTGACAATTCCGGCCTTGGAAATAGAAATCGTCTGTTGTTCCATAGCCTCGTGGATCGAAGTACGATCTTGGTCATTCATCTTGTCGAACTCGTCAATCAGACAGGTGCCACGGTCCGCAAGCACCAAAGCACCACCTTCCAATGTCCATTCGCTGGTCAAAGGGTCACGTCTGACACTGGCAGTAAGACCTACTGCACTGGCACCCTGACCTGTTGCAAACACTGCTCGGTGGGCACTCTTCTCGACGTATTTCAACACTTGTGACTTTGCAGTACCGGGATCACCAAGTAAGAGAACATTGATATCACCACGGATCGACATCTTTCCTTGAGCTTCTTTTCGAACTCCACCAAACAACGAAAGCGCAATAGCGGTCTTGACGTCTTCATGGCCATAGATACTGGGTGCAATGGAGCGAACAATCTTGTCAACAATGTCAGGTTCTCTAGAAAGCAACCGGATTTGCTCGATGTCTTGTTCAGTCAAATGGAATCCTGCCATCTGGTCATGGGATTTGACAACATGATTGGCCTCGATAATCGTAGCGAAGACTGGGAAGCCGTTTTTGTTGTTCAGTTGCGCGTCGTAGCTGTTCCGGTAGACTCCGGTAACTTCGACCTCATCACCAGGCTTAGCAATATCGATGAGATCTGCGAGTAGAATAACCTCGCGTTGGCGGGGAAGACGTCCAGCAGGTACTGAGCCAGGGGACTCCTGCAGAGTCAATTTCTGGTAGTTGCGATACACAGTCTTCTCCGAGTTCATGGTAAAGGGGCCTCGTGATTGACAATTCTGGCAGAACGAAATCTTCACCTCCTGAGCTGCCTCTTGCTGGAAGGGACCCAATGTGACCTCGCACTTGTTACATCTGAACATGACAAATTTCAGTTGTGGGAAGACCCCAGTTCGCCTCGTGACGACACCGTTTACACGAACGAGGCAGTTGAGATGTGACTGACGAAGCTCTCGCAGTGAGTAGCAGAGCGGCAAATCAGTAATCCGCACGTGGATCTCATTTTGGATATCAGCAAAATGGGGGTAGTGATAAAGTGTGGTCTCCAGCGCAGCCTGGTCAAAGATTTTCAAGACCTCGGTAGGCTCGTTGGCAACAAAGTAACCCAACACCGCCTTGGCTGCCACAAGATGGGCATAAGAGACTTCTAGAGATGCAGAGTTCACTTCACCAAGGGTCTTGATCCGTTCTCCATAAACTGAACGACCAGAGGCGTCGATGAACTCGGTCATAAAAGCCTTGAATTCACGGCCAATGGTACGCATGACCTGGGGCTGGAGAATCCATTCTGTAAGATTAGCAGCCTTAGGATCAGCCAATTCCTCGAGAGTGAGCTCTTCATCCATTATATCGTCCTGCATGTCCATTTCATCACGGTCTTCGTCGTAATGGTGCCTCCTGCGGCGGACCTGGCGGCTAAGATCCATATTTACATCTTCATCATCGTCCTGGAGAAAGGCAGCTGGCATACGTCGACGACGTGCTGCCTCGCGATCCCGCTTGTCGAGTCGAGCTTCCAGCTGTCGACGGGTTGCCATGTCGAGTTCTTCTTGGTCTTCGTCGTCATCAATGTATCTGCCTCGGTACTGTTGAGGTCGATTATCTCTGTTATAGTCCCGCTCGAAGCTGTCGCCAAACAGGTCAATGCCATCTTCATCCTCCGCCATTTCCTCGATATCGTCAATGTCTCCCATGAGTTCCTCATCTTCATCGCGCTCGATTTCATCGTCGAATGGGAGCATTGGAGGCGATGAGGGTGGTGCTGTAAAAGTTTAGCGTCAGGTCAGGTCGGACCCCAGAGCCAGCTGGTGGAGGAAACTTACGACTCGACGGGGGAGCAACCGAGGAGGTCTCATCGTCAGCCTCTCTGTCTCTCTTCCGACGATTCAAATTTCCCAGGCCGCGATTCGCAGCAGATGTGCTGGGCCGCAATGGCGAACTGCATTGTTGCCGGTAAGTTTCTGCACACAAAGGGGCTGTGTTTATCTGGTTGTCCTACCTCATTTTGAGCGGATTTGCAGGTTCACACTGTCTTAAGAGGTCGATATGATGATTTTCGATTCTGGCACCCAAAAAGATGCTGAGAGAAAAGCGGTATGAATGCGCACAAAGGACGGGCTAGGCTGAGAGGCGAGAACGAACGGTGGTTGAAATTAGCAGCGGGGCCTCGACGCGACTTCGCGTCGCGTCTCAATTATACCACTTTCAGCTAGCCCGGAACGCGATATTTCAGCGCTTCAGCTTCGTCAACCTCCCTGTGCACTAAATAACTAGACCGCATAAGCTTATTCGAATCAAGAGGGGGAAAAATCTTTTGCATTCAATATAACTAGTCTAGGTTCTTCTGTTTATTCGCTTGTTTATTATCTTATCTAAATAATACCAACAGAGTAGCATCTAAGAAGTAAATAATGAGCCAGTTGTCTCATAGGTCTCCCTAAGTAAGCAAAGAGCACCAGATAACGTACTCACAGACGCGTCGCGCTTCAATTAAACCATCTTCAGAATTCTCCTGGCTAATTATTGCGAGTTAAAATCTTTGCTTTCGCTGCACTCAGTTGTCACGTGATATTAACAAACAAAGCAAACACCCTGTCGTGTCGCGTCATGGCATGGTTATCGGTCATCGACGAGGCTGTCACATCGCCGTCCCTTCTGTTGTTGCTGGACGTGTATTTCTGACTGCCGATTTTTGGATTCGAAATACCCGGAAAACTTTCTTCAGAATGGCATCCCAGGATAAACCCAGTCAGCCCACCGATGGCCATGATCAACCTGCTAGTCGACGCCGCGAGAGCTTCGTTTCACAGGACTCTCACACCGCAAAGGAGTATGCATCAACAATCGTTTTCCGGGCGCTTATTCTGACTAACTCGATTAATTAGGTACATCGAATCTCAATTGCAGCTCGAAGCTGATGCGCGCGAAGTTCTACCTTATGTGAGCCGATATTTGCCATGCAATCTAGTACTTAGCAACGTGCAGCTAACAAAGACAGGCATTCGACTCTTGCACCAAGGAACTGGGCCCCCTACGACAGACACTTTTTGCCTGCTTGACTTGCAATCCTCCCCCGTCGAATAACGAAGACCCTTACACAGCTGCCGGAGTCTGCTACTCTTGTTCGATCTCATGCCATGGGGAACACACATTGGTGGAACTCTTCACGAAAAGGAACTTTGAGTGCGACTGCGGTACAACTCGGCTTCCAGAAAATTCAACATGTACGCTTCGCGCGGACCCTGTGACTGGCACCAAAGGCGTTCATTCCCAGACACCAGCAGATGGCAACAAGTACAATCATAACTTCCGCAATCGCTTTTGCGGATGTGGAGAAGAATATGACCCGAACATGGAAAAGGGGACAATGTTTCAATGCCTTGGTCTGGGTACCGTCGAAACTGGTGGATGCGGAGAAGACTGGTGGCATCCCGAGTGTCTTATCGGTCTACCCCGGGGATGGCAAAATGCGGCCAAGGCTGAAGGAGAACCGGAACCTGCTTCGGGGAACGACGCTAAACAAGAGGATAAGACTGGAGGAGAAGATGAGGAAGAAGCCCCCTTGCCTCCAGGATTCCCTGACGAGGATGATTTCGAGACATTCATCTGCTACAAGTGTCTAAATTCCAACCCTTGGTTGAAAAAATACGCCGGTACAAAAGGCTTTCTGTCTCCAGTTTATAAAGGGAAAGATGAAGATCTAGAGAAAGTCGATGAAGAAGCTACAGAGACCCAGAAACCTAAGGAAGAAAAGTTTCAGTCTCGAAAACGGAAAGCAGACGACGATGAACCTGAAGAGGATCGCGACGCTAAGCGGTCTAAGGGGGGTGAAGAAACGAAGCTAGAAACCATCCAAGAAGACCCACAACAAAAGCCAGCGACAGAGACAGTGAAGCATAAGCACGAGTCTCTACCGGACAAAGCCCCCGTCGGCGCATTCTCCCTCTTTTTGAAAGAGGATTTCCGTAACCATCTGTGTCACTGCCCGGATTGTTTCCATCATCTCGTGCCTCACCCACAGCTTCGAGAAGAGGAAGAAGCATACGAGCCTCCATTGTCTGAAGATGGAGACGAGGCAAATGGCGGCGGTAGCCAAGGAACTGGCAGCCTTTTAGATCGCGGCGAAGCAGCCCTCAGTAACATCGACCGCGTTAGAGCCATCGAGGGTGCCATGGTATACAACCATCTGCGGGACAAGGTGAAGGCATTTTTGAAACCATTTGCAGAGAGCGGACAAGCCGTCGGTGCCGATGACATCAAGTCTTACTTTGAGAAGCTGCGGGGGGATGACCTGGACATCAAAGAAGCTGGGGGACAGGCTTCTGCTTATGGTAAAAACCCAGATGGCAACAATGGAGAAGATGGCAGTAATCGCAAAGGGCAAAGTGGTACGCTTCAATTTTGTGTTTTGGTTTCATTTTTGGGTGATGTTGTCAGGCTAACTATCTTCCAGGATATTGATGTTGACCCAGGTACCGGGTTTTAATGACAGGCACGGGGGATATTTGAGGTTAACTGAGGCGTTTCATGAATCTTGTAGTGGATTGGGAATAGTGTATGGTTATATAGGGATTGGGTAATATGGGTTAAGCATATGAAATTTGATTTCTTAACGAAATAACAGTTAAAACAAGCCCTCCATACGCCATTCAAGTGGCATGACCGTGGTATAATTAAGACAGTAAAAACAATGGCCGAGAAATCCTTTACATCCCATAACACCTTTCATGCTAAATATTCTAAAAACCGCGAATGGTAATATACTTTCTCATTCTTTGAGTCGCTTGGCTGCTCGGCCAAGCAGGGAATCATCGGGCAGGCCGCTACGTTTGGTGCCGGGAAGGCTGCCGTTACGAAGATCATTGTCATCCTGGGTGACTCGACGAGTAGGATATTTGTTTTCACAGCCTTCAAAGCAATTGGCACTAATGGGCCCACCGTTGGTAAAGTATGGGTGGTCTAGGGCCTCTTCTGCCGTGATCCGTTTTGTGGGATCATACTCGAGAAGGCGTGACAGCAGGTCAAACCCTTCTGCACCAGGACTGCCGGTATTATTGCTAGACGAATAACCACCATTCTTCAAGCATTGGTTGTACCACGTATCCAGACTGGATGGCTTGTTATAGTGCATCCCTCCCCTAGATGACATTTTCATCGACTGCATCATTGATTGGAGTTGGTTGTACTCGGGCATGGCACCCAGTCCTGGCCAGGTCTCTTGTCGGGGAAATCCCAATATTTCGACTATTTTCATCATCTGATTGCGCTGGAATGGCACCGTTTTCTTACTATCCATCTTGGCTTCTTCGCCCTTGAAGATAGGGCGCAGGGACAACAGTTCGGCGAATATGCACCCGAGTGCCCACATGTCGACGGCCGGAGTGTAGTGGCGGCTGCCAAGCAGTAGCTCCGGCGCACGATACCAGATGGTGACCACGACCTTGTCGCCGGCAAATAGAGAATTCAACGGTTTGTAGAATAGACGAGCAAGACCGAGGTCGCCGACTCGAATTGCCCCGGCTGACGTCACCAAAATATTGGCGGGTTTCAAGTCCCGATGAAGCACCCAATTCGTGTGCAGGTAAAGCAAGCCGTTCAGTAGTTGAAACAAAATGGACCGAACCATCTTTGCGGGGATGGCATGTCGCTGTGGCTGCGTATGGTGATGGATAATCTGAAGCAGGTCGTGCTCAGTATATTCAAAGACCATGAAGATACATTTATCTTCCAGTATGATCTCCTCAAGTCCTACCACATTTGGATGGTTGAGTTCGGAACACAGAGCCATTTCTCGAATTGCAGACTGTGACAGACCCGTGTATTGGATCAACTCCCCTTCTTTGTCGGGCTTGAACCTGGGACAAACGAGTTAGATTATTATTATTTTTTATTTTTTTTTTCTCTCTTAGAGTCCGGTTATGCTCACTTTTTGATGGCAAACTCGCCTTTCTTGCCATTCTTCCCGATTGCCTTGTAGACACGGCCATATGTACCACTGCTGATGAAACCAACAATGTGATATCGCTCTCTGACATGGACTTTGCTTGTGTAGCCACTGCCTGACCGTCCGGAGTCTGCATATGGGAAATCGTTAGCGCGCAACACAGTGGTAATTCTCAGGGGTGGGGAACAGAGAGTCTAGAAGAGGCAAAAAATCATTGAAGAATCGAATCATGGAAAAAAGAGAAGAAACTTCTTTTTCTTGACAAGATGCCCAAATCAAGGAACCATTCACGTGACCAGTACAGGAAGGGAAATTACCACGAAGATAGGCGCCACCGATGTTGTTCAGGAAGGGGAAATTCTTTCCAAACATGGCGAGAAGAAAACCACGTAAAGGAACATGCGGTTTATAGTTTCAAGGAATGATAGAACAAAGAATAGAGGCCGGAGTCCATCGCAATAACGGCACCAAAGAAAGACGCGGAACACAGTCAAGCAGACATGCTGGAGAGAGGGAGACAAGGAAGAAGAAGAGAAAGAATAGTAAGAGGCGAACGAAGGCTGGGCAAGACGAAAAACGGTCTAATAATTACCATCAAAAGCAGCCTGGACGGTTCTCTTGAGGTTCAGATTGGACGCGGCAGTGGGCCGGAGAGAAGAGGTCGTCAGAGGCCCGCCGGCAGATGAAGGCGGGTTGGTCAGGCTCATGTAGGAATAATAATGGAGACGGATTTATAACGACAACAAACGAGGTTGATTAGTTAAGAGATCCGGCGAAATGGCCGATGGTTGGTGGCGTGAGGACGGGCGGTGGACGGTGAAAGTGGACTGAGTCGAGCGACAAAGGTCGGACGATAGCGTATGTGGAGTGAGCGAGCCCGCCGGGTTACCCGGGACTCCGCAGCATCGTGAAAAACATATTACTCCGTCACTGAGTCGACAGGAACTGATGCTGCTGCAAGACGTCGTGTTGGACTCCTCCCCGATGTTGCTCCAGTTGCTATATTGTCGCCATACTGTTGCTGCTGAATCGCGTTATCAGCTACGGGGTATACGGATGAGTGATGAGGTGAAGAATCGTGTGTGGAAATTCCATTCTCTTGACAAAAACAGAGTAGACAGTAGAAATGAAGCAATAAAATAAGCAATAAAATAAAGTCTTGTGTATTTAGTATTGCGCTGAGGATGATGAGTTGTTGTTTTACTGTTGTTGCAGGCAAGTCCCGTGAGCCTCACCCACGTCATCGGGACGGGGAGCTTCCTTCCTTCCCTTCGTCTCGTCCCTCTTCTTCCTCTCTCGACATCAGCTGTCCGATTACTCGCAACCCCAAGTATGCAGTCCGACTGAGTCGTTGACTATTGAAAAGAGAGGGGAAAAATCAAAGGAAAAAAAAAAAGTAAAAAAGAGAGCCGCCAGTCCAGAACACTTCCGAGATGGCGTCGCCGACTGCTGGCCAGTCCAACGTGACCCCATACTTGATTTACCTGATCTTTGTCGCAACACTGGGGCCACTTCAGTTTGGCTTCCACCTGGTATGGACATCATCTCCTCTGTCGCCGACACCAATCGTCTGCCCCAAGAACCTACGGAAACTGACGAAAGATCGTAATTAGGCCGAATTAAACGCGCCCGAAGCCGTTGTCACGTGTGAGAAGAAGAGCATCACCTCGACCGATGTGTCGGCTCACCTACCCCAATGCATCCCGATGAATGCATCCCAATTCGGCCTCGTCTCCTCCATCTACACGCTTGGTGGTTTCTTCGGGGCTCTCCTGTCGGGCCCGCTCGCTACCAGGTCCGGTCGAAGGCTGACCCTGAGAATAACCACCGCCTTTTTTGCGCTGGGCTCTATCGCGGAGGCCTTGAGCCCTAACATTGGCATTCTGAGTATCGGGAGGTTTCTATCAGGAATTGGTGCTGGTGCCTCCATTGTTGTCGGGCCTATCTTTGTGTCTGAGATCGCTCCGCCTCAGTCTCGGGGATTTTTCGGCGCCTTCACGCAAGTTATGACCAACGTCGGGATCTTGTTGACTCAGACCCTCGGGTACTTCCTTAGTCGGGACAGCTTATGGCGAAACATACTGGGCGTGGGTGCTGCACTTGGAATTGCCGAATTTTTTGGCTTGCTTTTGGTGCCGGAAAGCCCAGTCTGGTTGGCTGAGCATCAACGCACCAACCAAGCCTTGCAGGTCCTTCAGCGCATCCGTGGGAAAGAGGCCGATATTGAGGAAGAGGTCAGAGCCTGGAAGGCTACTTTGTCGACGGAGAATGGGACAGGCGAAGAGGAGTCGCTATTGTCACAACAGCACACCGCGCCGCAGAATCCACCCGTTACCATCTTGACAGTGGCCATGGATGAGAAATATCGACCCGCTATCATTGCAGTGGTCATCGCGATGCTTGCCCAGCAATTCACTGGTGTCAACAGCATCATTATGTACAGTGTCTCGTTGCTGCAGAGCACCCTACCGACAGCGGCTCCACTTTTGGCAGTGATAATCTCAGCCATCAACCTTGTCGTCACTCTTGCTTGCTCTCCGCTGCCAGATAAAATTGGCCGCAAGAGGTGTCTTTTGTTGAGTATCATCGGCATGGGTTCCGCATCGGTGCTTCTGGCCATTGGCATCTCTGTCGGACAGAAGGTCGTGTCGGCTCTGGCCAGCTTATTCTTCGTGGCGAGCTTTGCAGTCGGACTGGGTCCTGTCCCATTCATTCTTGCTTCTGAGCTCGTGGGCCCCGAGGCGGTTGGCGCGACACAGAGCTGGGCTCTGTCTGCCAACTGGATTGCGACTTTTATCGTCGCCCAGTTCTTCCCGGTCCTCAACGAAGCACTAGGTGGCGGAAAGATCTACTGGATCTTCGCGGCGCTCTCTGCCTTTTTTGGATTCTTGATCTACTTGAGAGTGCCAGAGACCCAGGGCAAATCCAGTGTGGACGAGGTTTGGGGCAGGACCGAAGAGCGACGGATTGATTAGTGGTGCTCTTTTTGCATTCTCGGCGTATCTCACGGATTATCAGGACATAATCTACATGATTGAACTTCGCCCGTCGACCATAGAGACAGCTGATACTGACTTAACTACCATACATGGTTATTCCCCACCGCCAAGAGCGGGCAGCGGTCGTGTTGTACGTACTAGTATTATTATAACCGGCGTATAAGTGGTACTATTAATAGCATCATGCTGTTATTTGCGGTGTGGTGATTATGCTTATTAGTATATTTAATTAATATTATCAAATATTCGTTATTGTCGTGCCGCACCCGGAGGAATCAAGATTCTAGTGTCAGCCCTGTTGCCGCCGATCCACCGCCAAGAGGAGCATCGCCTGGTTGAGCCGCCGGTCCGCGACGAGCCATACAGATAGTGTACATGGCGGTATTTGTTTGGTCTTGTTTCGTTTTTCGACGAGATCTTGGCTGCAGGGAGTAAGAGTCCTGTTAGCATTCAAAATGGGGCCTGTCACTACGTACAGAGACATCCCCACAGGCATTATTGGCTGCTTACTCCGGCGGCTTCCGTGCCAAAACCCAGTCTCGTGCCTGGACTCTGAGGCATCCTTGGGCTCTGGAGCCAATAATCCGTCTACACACAAACAATCGGATCAATAATAATGTCTCACGCTCCACTGGGCGCTCACTAACCGGGCCTCGTTACGGGTCAATTGCATTGTCTCAGGATTAATGCGTATTGTCCTTCATTTTTATTCACCCCTGTTACCTATTATTTCGTCTTACTATTCTTGAATCTTAACCACCGACTTTCTCCCCCGCTCGTCTTTCCAGTTTTCTCCCTTTTCTCTCTCTCTCCCCCCGCCAGACAGCCTCATACACTCGTCCCC
>CVMT01000002.1:3771247-3853244 GCA_000985935.1 Talaromyces islandicus | reverse complement strand
CCCCCCCCCCCCCCCCTTTCTCTCTCTTTCTCTTTCTCTTCCTCTCTCTCTCTCTGTGGAGGGGCTTCTGTTATGATTGCTTCTGCTCTCTTGTGTCGCATTGAGGCGGGAGATTGCGTGGCTGTTGTGCAGACTCCAGACGTGACTCTGGTTGCTCAGTTAGCTCGTTTCGTTTACAGCGCTACGCAATTTGCAGTTGGGCGTCCCCACACAGCTGACTGACAGCGACTGCATTGCTATTTTAATTATTCGCCTTATTATTGCTATTATTGCACGTACGTCTTCTCACCTACCTGCATGTGGGATCGCGTCCCTTCCTGGAAACTCTTCTCTGCAACACCCACACTCGCTCGCCATCAGGTCCCTCTCTCTTTCTCTCCGCCTCCCTGTCGCGCTCTCTTTTTCTTTCTCCCTCTCTCTTCCTCTCTATCTCACTCTCTCATGTCTGCAGGGCGCTGAAGCGAGGCAAGCTCCTTGGCCGCGGTCCACACGCAACGTCATCTGCCGTGTCCGTCAATCCGCTGCTACCCCGCACCACATTCCTTCTCGTCAACAATAATGGTCCGTCTTTTCCCTCAGCGCTTCAGCTCCAGGAGCAACACGCCCTTACAGCAGAGCCGAAGCACCAGCCCAATGAGGTCCCCAACCGAATCCTCACTCGCCCTGCGAGTGAACGTGGTCAAGGTAAGAAAGGCCCCGCATCCCTTGCCCGGCCCCTCATGGCAAAATGCTGAGTGTGCTGGCAATTCGTAGGGAAGAGACTTGGCTGCCAAGGACAGAGGTGGCACAAGCGACCCGGTGAGTGCAGTCAAAACAACCCGACTCTGCAATTACTGAACAGCGTAGTATTTGATTGTTTCTTTGGGAACCTCGCGCGAATCGACGCCAACCATCACCAAATCACTCAACCCCGACTGGAACGTGACGTTTGAACTGCCCGTCTCGGGTGTCCCGTTGTTGGAATGTGTTTGCTGGGACCGCGATCGCTTCGGCAGAGATTACATGGGAGAATTCGATATCCCTCTTGAAGAAATCTTCTCAGACGGAGAGATCCAGCCACAGGTACTTCCATCTGCAAATAATATCAAACTAGAGACTGGACACAGAACTGAACCGCCCTGCTAGCCAAAATGGTATACATTGGAGTCAAAGCGGAAAAGGGGCAAGAAGAAGGAGAGTGTGGTTTCGGGCGAAATCCTCCTTCAATTCTCACTACTCGATACCGCCAATCCCAACGCATCTCCTTCCGATACATATCGCAAATTCAGGACCACTGTATGTGCTGCTGATGAAGACGACGATGTAGCCATACCACCCGCTCCGTGGAATGACCAGGACGACAACGACAAGGATGAAGAAACCTCGGATGAAACAGACGACCCCACAAAGCCGGACGTTGTCGAAAAGCGAAGGCGCCGCCTGCGCATTGCCCGCCTGAAGCGGAAGTCAATTGCCGCAAGAGCTTACCAATTCTCGGGTGCATCTAGTAGTATGGATGGAATTGTTTTTATCGAAGTAAACAGGATTACAGATCTACCGCCAGAGAAGAACAGTAGGCGCCATCCATACCTTTTTGCTAGCACGAAGCCCTCTGTGTTCTAACCTCCAAATCAGTGACCCGTACATCTTTCGATATGGATCCCTTTGTTGTCACCTCTCTCGGAAGAAAGACTCTTCGAACCAGAGTGATCCGCCATAACTTGAACCCGGTATATGATGAGAAAATGGTCTTTCAGGTCATGAAGCACGAACAATCATACACGATAAAGTTTACCGTCGTTGACCGAGACAAGTTGTCTGGAAATGATCTTGTCGCGACTGCCGAATTGCCGCTTCTGACACTTATCTCAGCCGCCCCTGAGGCCGACCCAGAGACCGGCCTGTACACACTCCAGGAACCCCCGGTGGCTGGTCGGTCGATGCACTCTCAGAAGTCCCGATTTCGGTTGCCCATGTCACGCACTACATCCTCTACTAGCCTGAGCAAATCGTCAAAGCCAACGCTGATATCGAAAACTTCCAACGCGTCACTCTCTAGCATGATTCAGTCCGAAAACTCTCCGTCAACTCCTCCAACTACCATTCCCACAGACAGTAACAATTCACTGCTCACTGTCCCTGGTCCAACTACACCAAAGACAGAGGATACTCCAAACGTCACTCAAGTTACTATCGAAGATGAAGACCTCAGGGTTTACACAATTCCCTTGTCATTGAAGAACAAGGATCGCTGGGAAGACAAATACTCTCCACAACTATTCATCAAAGCTAAATACATGCCATACAAAGCTCTTCGGCAACAGTTCTGGAGGGTCATGCTGAAGCAGTACGATGCCGATGACAGCGGTCGAATTAGCAAGATAGAATTGACTACCATGCTTGACACTCTTGGTTCTACGCTGAAAGAGTCCACGATCGACGAGTTTTTTGCCAGGTTTACAGGTGAAAACCAGCCGAGTGAAACGGTGGAATTGACATTCGATCAAGTCGTGATCTGTTTAGAAGATGCCCTTCAGAAAGTGCAAAAGCGCGATTATGGTGGGGTCGCTTCCAAAATCCAGGATTTGTCATCAAATGTCCTCTCTTCACTAGACATGCGCGGCCCAAGCGACTCCAGCGGTACTAATACTGTCCCTGAAAATACAGCAGAAGGGTTATCACAAACTGAGTCCCGGCAACCGGACGTTACCAACCAACCGGAAGCCGACCAACCATCTCCTGGGTATGGGGACCTTGCTCCTGACGATCTCATAGATGAGAGAGGCGAGGAGCATGTAATCGAGATCGCGGAATGCCCCTTGTGTCACCAGCCGCGGCTGGGTAAACGATCTGATGCCGATATCATCACCCATCTCGCGACTTGTGTCAGCCAAGATTGGCGGCAAGTTGACAACCTTGTGATGGGCGGGTTTGTTACGTCCAGCCAAGCGCAACGGAAGTGGTATAGTAAAGTCGTTACCAAGATCGGCTACGGTGGTTATCGTCTTGGTGCAAATTCGGCCAATATCCTTGTTCAGGACCGCATTACTGGTCAGATCAACGAAGAAAAAATGAGTGTCTACGTTCGTCTTGGAATCCGATTGCTCTACAAAGGACTAAAAAGTCGTGAGATGGAGAAGAAAAGAAGTAAGTTAAAAAGATGTTTTAAGAGTTTGTTTCAATAGACCTTGATGCTAACAAGATAACAGTTCGAAAGATGCTGAAGTCCCTTAGCATCAAGCAAGGTAGAAAGTACGATGATCCTGCGTCTACTAGCCAGATCGAAAGCTTCGTCAATTTCCATCAGCTTGACATGTCCGAGGTACTGGAGCCTCTGGAGAATTTCAAAAATTTCAATGAATTTTTCTATCGCAAACTAAAACCCGGGGCACGTCCCTGTTCAGCCCCGAATGACCCGAATATCATAGTTTCTCCGGCCGATTGCCGCAGTGTCGTTTTTGACAGAATTGAAGATGCCACAAAAGTTTGGATTAAAGGACGCGAGTTCTCAGTGGAACGATTACTTGGCAAGGCGTATCCAGAAGACGTGGCTCGATACAAGAATGGCGCTCTTGGGATTTTCAGGCTGGCGCCTCAAGACTATCACCGTTTCCACATACCCGTGGATGGAGTTTTAGGCACTCCAAAGACTATTGAGGGCGAGTACTACACCGTGAACCCGATGGCTATTCGCTCAGCGCTCGATGTCTATGGCGAGAATGTTCGAGTGCTGGTTCCTATCGATTCGTCGACGCACGGCCGGGTGATGGCCGTATGTGTCGGTGCTATGATGGTTGGCAGTACGGTGATCACGCGTGACTCCGGAGAAAAAGTGGCGCGTGGCGAAGAGTTGGGTTATTTCAAGTTCGGAGGAAGTACTATCGTTCTATTGTTTGAATCCGGAAAGATGAACTTTGACTCAGATCTGGTGGATAACTCGAAAGGTGCACTTGAAACTTTGGTAAGTTGATTCCAATACAAGCCGAGGCGTATGTAGATGCCCAGCTAATCACGATTTGCTTCGTATAGATCCGCGTGGGCATGTCCATTGGCCACAGCTCAGATGTCTCTCAGTTTGAGCCGGATGTGCAGCAAAAAGAGCATGAGATCTCAGTAGAAGAAATGGAGGAAGCCAAGCGCAGGATCGCTGGATAGACATATATTACCCAGCGATGGGTGGTTGTTGGCATGACAGAAGATTTGTCGCGCGGATACGAGGCAGAATACGCCTTGGAAGTTGTTGATCAACTCATCAACTCATTACATACATTTCAATGTCCATAACATGCCAGGACAGGCAGCTTTCCTTGGACATTAAAAAATAAGAAGAGAAACAGATGTGTAAATAGATATGACACGCGTTACGAATTATATGAGGTCAAAAGACCATATGTACGGATGAGCCATTAACTTTCCCGACCCTGTCTCCTCGCACAAAGTCCTCGATTAGGTTGTTTGTTCTGTAGCACTTACTATGGATTAGTATATGAGTTTGTCGATGAAGTCTTGGCGCGAGTTTCCCCTCGTGCCTAAAGACCCTAGTCCAAAAGCAGGCTAGTGGTCCCCACGCACCGTTGTTTTGGCCGTGGCGCGTGTTTGGCGCAGGTGAGGACGACTGGAACCGACTTGCATCGTGCGAAGTTGCATCCAGCAAATCCTCCGACTCGACACCAGCATCCAGACCCGCGGGGAAAAACGAGAGAGACGGATAAAAGCGTTAGGTGTTAGCGACAAGTGCTGGTTGCTGGTTATTCCCAAAACAAAAAAAGGAACTGGCGGCGCGCGCGTTCCGGAACGTCGGCGTCGGGGAAGCGCGACCTCACGTTCATCCCGAATTCCAGACTTTCTGCGACTGACTCTCAAAGACGACTGATTATGCGATTGCGCCTTCACGACAACTGACAAGAAAATATCCGGGCTGTGGCTAAGCGATTTTGAACCGCGCGTGAAATAAACTGATAGCGTCCATCCGGCAAGGAAATACGACGGTTGGAGACGATTGCGAAGCGCCAGGAACACCTCCATTGTCACACGCAAAAGCTCTGAATTACCGCATGATCTGTGAAATATTGGCTTAATCGGGCACCAGGAGCCGGGCTTTCATGGTCTGACTAACCCTCGATCTTGTAAAGCGCGCGTTCTTGGAAATACGCCGTTTGACATGACCGTCGCGGTCCTAACGACAACGACAACGAGCACGCATCGTCAGCCCCTGAGAGTAATTGACATGGCGGCGTCGCAGGCACGGCCTGCGTCGTCGTCTGCACAAAGCAACGGGGACCGGAGGCGGGGGAGACGAATCAGTGAGCGTCCGTATGAGAAGGAAAACGGCATCGATGAGAACGCGACACAGGAGAAACCAATGCGGAGTGTAAATAAAAGAAATGCCGGTGAGTAAGAGTCTTTTTTTTTCTTTTTTCCGGTGAGTTTACTGTGTTACTAACACGGTTGATTTACTCGCAGCTCTATACGACGAGGATGATGAGGGGTTCAAGTTTACTCGAGCTGTTGCGCCCAAGAAACCGAAACTGGTATCCGAGTCCACTTCCACAAACGAAATCACGGCCGAAAAAACTACACACCCGCAGTCAAAAAGAGGTCGTCCGCCCAAAACCCAGACCGCGAGAGGGACAGGTGCATTGGTCGGAGAAGACGCGGCCGTCAGCACATCCAATAGGAGGCCTTCGAGACGGCGTTCGGGCAGAGATTCCCTTGAACCAGAAACGCAGACTGGGAAGCGAGTCAATGGAAAACGAACCGAAGAGCCACCATCACATACGCCGAAGAGGGGCAGACCCTCCAAATCGCAACCCACAAACCACAACAACTTTCAATCTCCCGATGATGATCGCCAAGGAGGGGGTACGAAGATTGCCTTACCCGTGGCAGACACTCCAGTCATACGGCGAAATAAGGAGATGAGGCAAGAACGCGCCGGGAAAGGACAGAGGCGGAGCAGTTTAGGGATGAGAGGGCGAAGAGCAAGTTCTCTAATAGACTCGGGAACATCAAATGGTGCGGCAACTTTTGCATCCCTAGGAATGATCCAACCCGCTAATATTTCACGTACAGCAATCCCGCATAAAGAGGTGTCTACCGCTGAGTTTTACAAACATATCGCAAGCGAAGGGCTCCCAGAGCCTCGTCGAATGAAACAACTGCTGACATGGTGCGCTACCCGCGCTATGGACAAGAAGCCGTCTCGATCTTCGTCAGTAGATGACGATGCTCGTCGAGAAGGTACGTTCCATTTTGATCTAGTCAAAAATTTAAATTTTCTTGCTTGTCTAATTCTGTCATAGCTCGAGTCATAAAGGAACAGTTGATCGATGACTTTGCAAATAAGTCTGCTTTATCGGACTGGTTTTCACGAGAAGATGCTCCTACGCCAACCGTCGTTGTCAAAAAGCCAAACCCGAAGAATATACAAAACGCCGAGAAGATCAAGAAGTTGGAGGAGCAAATACTTCGGTATGCTTCATGGATTTCTTGGATGGCTTATTGGAAAGTGAGGTGCTGACAAATTCCAGGTTACAAACCGAAAAGCAGGCTTTGAAAGCGTTACTACGACCTCCGTCAATACCGGCGCTTGGATCATCAGCCTCCCAGCAAATACCCGAGGAGGACTCTTCGTCCAAAAACAAGCAACGTATAGATATAGCCGCATTGGACCCCGGCCAACGGTCAATTATCGGTACGGTTGGGCTAGAAAGTCTCCGAATAAACCATAGCTCCCAAGACGGGAAAGCGATTCCTCAACCATCTTCCACCAATCCTCCTCTCCCACCTGCTACCGTCTCAAGTCGCCTGTCCCATATCACATCTTCTCTAGCCCCAACCTTGGATTCATTCGCTTCGGGATTACACGACATTGATATATTCCGCTCCGCGGCGGACCGAATATCATCAGAGGTACTGCGAGTCTGTTCGCAACGACTTGAGGAACGAGATGCACGAAATGCGGCTCGAGCGCGGGAATTCGAAGGCAGTGATCAAGACGATAAGGACAGCGATAAAGATTCTTTGCACACGCAACATACAAGGCGCCCGAGAGAAGACGTTAGCGTGATTCTCGGTGCGCTTAGCCGAGTCGAGAGGAGATGAGAAAGAGATGGGAGAATAACGAAAATCAAAGCCGTTGACGACTGCGTTTACATACATTCAAGCCGAGTGGGGGTGGGAGGGAATGCACTACGAACACTTGGCGTATCGACGCCGAATAACTAGAGCCAAGTCATACCTCAAGTTCCAGAATAAGTTACCTGAGGATACCGCCAAGGCCACGCAAAGGGCAAAACTCATTGATGTCGGACCTGATCCATTTGACAACGAAGTCGAGATGATAGCTGTACGTTACATGGCGCTTTTTTCTTCCAACTATAAGTCGAATGTTTGACGACCATGTTTTGAGGTGATACCAGACTACGCAGGCGCACTTTCTGATTCTTGTTTTATGGTTTGAACTTTTGTTGTCCGTGTTATTCCCCCGTTCCTTTTTTTAAATCTTGTTTCTTTGCGATATAAGCCGGTGTTTAGGGGGATGATTCGGTACGGAGGCGTTGCAACGACTGTATGGAAGGAAACATATAGCGACGAAGATCTTTTGTACTTGGATCGAGACCGTTTCAAGGCCACTGCTAAATTTGATGATTATGATAAAGTGCACTTTCAAAAATCTTCAACATAGTATAGGTGTCGTTGGAAACATTATAAAGGCATACATTTTACATGTGAGTGAAGGATAGCTTCGAACGCAACAGTCGCATACAAACATGTCAAGTGTTATCAGTTTCCATCATTACAGCTCATCCAACTTATCGTTGCATGTCCTCATCCATCCGGATAAGGCTTTGTGCCCTAACCGGAAGCCCCAATCCAGAAGCCATGAAGATGGATGGAGTTTCCTACATATTCGAAAAGATTTTCATCATGTTTGTTGCGAGGTTGTCGGGGTCTCCATTTGCCTCGATAATAATTTTCCTATTATTGACGTTTCGCTTACAAGGAAGCCTGTTTTGGAGGCGTTGCACAAAAAGAGCTGTCTTCCCGTTTGAATAGGACACGCGGGATTTTTACGTTAATGCAGGTAACCCGTAAATGCATGAAACATTATCGAGAGTGGATTTTCCGATTCCCAGGACTGTTTAGGAAATGTTGCATGAGACAGCCCTGTATTATTTTTCTGTCAGCAATTTATTCAACATAATGTTGCCTGTATCAATGATTTGACGTACCACTGCATCCAATATAATGCATGTATAAAAACTGTGGCTCCTCAGCTTAACCCCCTCTGGTTTGATATATAAATTATAACATTCATGTTGTCCCGGGTAAGTTGTTCCATAATCATTCCCAGTTCCAGGTCGGAATACTGCATCGCCACGTTCACGGGGATAGCTCGCACGTTCTGTCCTGTCCTGCCGGATTCCGTTTTCTTCTCACCCCTCCCCGGGGAAGAGGAAACAGAACTGCTGCCAGCTCCTGTTTGCTGTTGTTGCTTTTTCCCATTCTTTGTCTCTCTGCCGGGTGATACTGACGCTGATAATTAAGATTATGGGGTTGCTGGATCTGTCCAAGTACATAGGGAATGGATGCCGCGAGGAACAATGGTATCCATTTGCTGCAAAGCGTTTCACAAAGACCTTACAATCGTTACATTGCTAATTTGATAACATGTTGCCCAAGTCAGATCTCGACCGTTCCATGTCGCAGCCTCGGTCATATGGAATAACCCAATCGGAACCTTTTTCACAATCCCGGCAGGGTATGGTCGCGCAGATAGCCTCTTGAGGAATTCTGTGGCTTAAGCCGGTAGATCTTTCTTTTTTTTGGTATTCGCTTGATATTGTTCTCGTCTTCTTCTCTAGGACCAGTTGATGATACGAGATATCAATTTCTACAGGGGCGCTGGAAGCAAACGTGGTTTTTGAAACACCCAGTTCTGATATGAATTCAGGACATGGATCTATGCAATTTGTAGTCGTAGAATGAACCAATTGACGTCAAACGTACTACCTCGGCTCTATGCGTCATTTGCGACAAGTGTGTCAGACCAAGACTAAATGATCCCTTTTGAAACAGTGGATAAAAAGTTGATATTTTAGTACTTCATATTAAATTCACTGGCGGATGTGGGATACCTGAGTTCTGTTTTCTTGTGGAATTTAGGTATTATAAAGTATATATAAGTATCAAGATGTCCGTGAGTGTGTATTCCTATATTGCTAGCAAGACCAAAGATGGATTGATTGTGCAGTGTCCCGCTATTTCCAATAGTCATCGTTTACGCTTTACACAACTAAAGGAACGTCAAATATTAATCTATACTACTGCTACATTTAGCCTGTCATTATATCCGTCATTACATCCGAGTTGCCAATCTTTCCGTGTCTTCTCGGAAATATCAATGTCACGGGATAGCTGCATATTTAATGTATGCATTGGTAACAGAAGCTCATTTGCGATTTAATGTTCAACGTAGTAACAAGAAAACAAAATTGTGTCAACATTAAAGGCTGATTTCAATTTGATCAATCGATAAAAGAGCGCCAACTTTGGCATTCTACATTCTACATGTAGCATCATCTACCAGTTGACACCAATTGATACTAAATAGTTAACCAAGTCCTCGGTTTGAATAAATCAACAGGTTGAAATGTTCTTTATGCGAAAATAATAAGAGTTAACCGCGCCTAGCTACGATACAACAGCGGCACTGGACTGCCTGGGACATCTTGGGTCATATGACACCAAGAATCCTAACTAAGCCGCTTTCACATGATCATTTTCTCTCCACTAGAATTAGGTCTCGGTCAACAGTTTGTAATGAACGGATGCCACCTTATAAGTGAGCTTACATACATGTATTGCTGTTCCGATATTAATATCAGGTGCGACCTGGTAGTACAGCCTGGTACATGATGCTACATCGAGCGGGGGCGTTGCCTATTGATTGGCCGCAAATCCATACTTATGACTCAGATGTATATAATAACGGCCACTTAAAGGTGGGTGTTACATATGTACCGGTGACATGGCTGACAGATTATATGTCTTATCCTAATAGGCATCAGTCTATCAGATATCATGCGGGGTTTTGTTGAAAAGAGGACACAGGAAAGATACGTCTATTCATCTCGAATGAGTTCGCGTATGTGCTAATCTTCGAGCAGCCACGAATATAACCCGCCTACATGTAGAAACAAGTTTTCTTATTTGATAGATATTAATGAGATGATCTGGGAATTCTTGCCTGTCTGTTTGGCTTGTTTTTGAGTGACACAGACAACAAACAACGTCAATATTATGGAGCTAGCTTACCAGTGACCCAAATTTTTAGACGTTTTACCATCATACCATCATATATAGTCCACGCGTGACTCGTTACCAGCCAAGGTACATCATTTATAGGAAGACAGGGCGGTATCAGATCTTAGTGGCGTTGCCTGATGACCTTACACCCGATTCCCGCAACTTCCTCCCTTTTCTTCACTATGCTTAGAGACTGTGTGATTGAAAATCGGCGGTTCTTCATGGGGTTGCATGTAGAAAGTCTTACTCGTGGGTGACCTGGTTGCGGAACATATTCCCCGTGTAGCCGTGACCCATCTCTTAACCCATGGAGAGAGGATTTGCTTTTCTTTTCTATTCTTTTCTATTCTCCTCCTTTTCCTTTTTCTTTAATATTGCTTTTCTATGGGTTTTCTTTACGGTCTTACTTCCGTTCTTGATTGTTGGTGCCCGAACTACATATAGGCAAAAACGGAGACCTGCATCACCGTAGCCTACAGCGTAGTACAAAGCATGCACTGTCGCTGGCCAACCATCTCAAGTTAATCAACGTCAATTATCAGCCCGCGCAATAGACTATGCGACCCCATTCCGTCAAAAAGGGTCGATCTACATTCTTCTGGCTACGAATAGACCCAGAGTGGGTGAGCTAAAGCTACAAATACAATAGATAAGGCACAAAAAGAGAACACGTACCGATCATCGGTAAACAAATAAGATGTGCCTTAGATGAGATGATGGGTTAGTGATGAGATCACTTAAAATGTATAATTCGACGCTGATGCGCCCCTTGCGGCGGGAGAGTGAAACGTAATGTCGTTGTTATCAAAATGGACCCAGTAGGCTGGAGATTGATCTACAATATCTGTCCATTAATGTACCCATAAGGGTCCACCCCTATTCATGTATCCTTCGTGGTTCAAATCCTATAGGCGCAATTCGAACCGTGCCCCTGCTTCTCCTTGTGTTGGATTAGCAAAGTGTTCCTTTCCTACTGCTATCGTAGCGGGGAGGTAGTTCTAGACTGGCGTCTTTGCTTTTTCTCAGTTCGTCATGTCCTCCTTCTTGACCCACCGCAGTCCACTCACTGATAGTCTCAATGATGTCGGTTGAGGAAGCCCTAAGCAAGCCCGGAACCGAACCGCGAGCCAATACCAATGGCGACACTCGCGAGGAACCGCTTCCCAAGAATCAAGGCCCGATATATATTGCCCGTTTTTGTCATCTGGTGTGACCTGGTCATCGTTGCTAACCCTTATGCTACGCTAGCGCACGTCATCGCCCTGTACCCATCTGGAGCGAATGCCACCCATGACTATGGCCATGGCCATGACCCATCCTGCACCCACCACAACGCACGCCTAGGTCCACCCAATAGACGATGGAATCGTCCACTTGGCCTTCTACTCAGCCACTTTTGACTCGACCGGATGTGACGCCGACCTCCGTTGCAGTCAGCCGGCGAACAGTGGGTGTCCCGGCGAGGGCATCAGTAGAAGCCGAAGACCAGTGTGAGACGAGCGAGGTCGAGATAGGGTACACTCGAATGATGTTCAAAAGGGAAAAGGATAAACACCGGGAGCAGGATTAAAAGAGGGGCGCCGTTCCTGAGCTCCTGTGTTTGCTCCACCGTAGAGAGAGATAGGCAGAAGAAAATAGCGCGTCCCGCAGGCCGACATTAAGCATAAACTATCGGACATCCAGATTGCAGCATAGACCAAGTAAGCATAAACGCCAGTTGCATTGGCGATGCTGGAGATGAAACCGCAAAGGCTTGTTTTCTGGCGGTCGCCTTGCAGGGTAGGTTCAAATAAACGTTCCTCCCCGCCCGCGATCAACCTCCTCCTCTCGTCTCGCGATCTCCTCTCCTCTCCTCTCCTCTCCTTTTCTCCGCCATCCCCTTCATCATTCATCGTCATCCTTATCCTCCTCTTATCACTCTGTTTCCTCCTTGCTTCTTTCTCCTCTCTACAGTGCACGCCCCTCACACATCTACCGCCTTGGCTCTCTCGCCACGTCTATCTCATCTAGATATCTCACAACAATGACTGTTAATCCGGTAGTACACTCGATTGTCGTACAACTTCATTCATGCATCGTACCGGCCCCAAAAAGCATCTTGGGATTCGTGAGTTTCTCTCGTGAGACAAAATTTTTAACGGGGTAACAGCGATACTTTATTAGCAATAGATGTAAGCAGTTCTGGATCGAATGTCTACGGCCTGCCCCAGCTCAAAATCTATACGGATCAGTTGAGTGTGTGTGTGTATATCGAGAGGCTCTCCAGCGGTATGCCTTGTGCCTCAGGAGGGATCCTTTTCAACCATGGTATTTGGACGTGTGGCGCTGCAATAATGTTCGCAAGTATGCTGATCGTCGTAGACGCAGCCCAGCCAGTTCGACGGGCCTGTCCAGCTCAACTCTTGCAGTGACCATCCAATCAGCTTGAGAAATAGCACGAGCCTGGAATTTGGCTCTCCTGCTTTGACTCCTGAGTTGCATGAAGAAATGGCGGCGCGCTGTTTCAACCTATGCCCGTACAACCTCACCGGCTTCCGCAAAACAAGCAAGAATTCTCCACGGGGTGCTAATGAACGATATACAGGCTTGTCACCCATTAACTTGCAGTATTTTCCACCTGAATTTTCATCCAAGTTATCCAATGACACCACTTTTGTCGAAGAAACGCACGGGGCAGGGGCTGTGCCGGGCAAGCCAAAGAATGCAAGAATTTGCCCTGTTGCCAATTATTTCAACGCTCCTGCGCAAGGACCGCCGACTTTTGATATGCAGGCACAGTGGTTGGCCTCAACGTCAGATATCCACTGCCAGAAAGGGGACTTGCTCCCTTATGGTTCCGCCCTAACCGCCAGCATTCTTGACGCTAGGGAACTGGGAAGCTTTGTGATGACAAACGATACCTTGTCCACGCTCTCGAGCAATGACCAACTAAGCTCTGGGTCCACTTTCAGTGAAAGCGAGACCTCGACTGAGGTCACCAGTGACGCCGATGATGACTGGATCAGCGCCAGAAAAGGTCAACCCTATGCGCCAGAAGGCCCCCAGCTGGGTTCGTCTCCTTTCCTTACAACATCAGGATCTTCTCCCCTGCAGCAACCTTATTTCAGCACATATCCAGATCAACCAACACTGTTTTGTTCATACGTTGGTGATAATATACTCATTTTTTCGTTGCCTGAAGACGATTACGACCTGGCCATCGAGGATGAAGAAGGGTCGTTAGCTGACCAGCAACGTTCCACTAACCTCCCGGAAGCTCAAATATTTATTCAACAAATGAATCAATCAGATACCAATGCCCCGTATCCTGTTCGCACCCACGGTACCGGCTTACAGCCTGAAGACCAGGGTCCCGATCCCTGCGTTATTCCCCTTTCTGATGACAGACTGTTGTCAACAATCTTGAAACTGCGTGAACGGCAATATGATGAAGACGAATCCTCTGGAATGGATAAGATCAGTTATCCGAGTAGCCTGCACATCCGCAATGGCAGTATGAGCGATATGAGTGCTTGCTGTGACCGGTCTCTCAGCCGAGAACCCTTAACCGCTAAACCACCGAAAAGGAAATGGTGGGAAAAGAAGAAACCAAAACAATCACAGCCATCTTTACCGTTCCCTAATTTCAGCTCGAAGAGTTCTTTTTCAAGCACGTCCAGTCAGTGTCCAACCCTGGTGCGCTCCCGAAGCTGCGAAGCCGTGTCTAGCCAATCAATGGTTGAAAATGAATATCGTGGTGAACTTCATATAAATGTCCGTATTGCAGAGACCTATTGTCGTCAGCGGTATCTGTTGCGTCTCTGCAAGGCGTTGATGAAATACGGTGCCCCTACGCACAGGCTGGAAGAATATATGTGTATGACTGCCAGGGTATTGGACGTTGATGGTCAGTTTTTGTACATCCCTGGATGTATGGTTGTGTCTTTTGATGATGCTGCCACACATACTACAGATGTGAAACTGGTCAAGACCGTGCAAGGAGTTGACCTAGGCCGACTGTTTGAAGTCCACAAAGTTTACAAAGAGGTCGTTCACGATGTCATTGAGGTCGGAGAAGCTACTGAAAGACTAGAAAGTATCATGAAGCAAAAGCCCCTTTTCAATGTTTGGGTGTTGATCTTGATACATGGTCTTGCCAGTGCTTCGGTTGGACCGTTTGCTTTTGGGGCCCGTCCTATCGACATGCCAATCGCTTTTATTCTGGGCTGTCTATTGGGAACCTTGCAACTGGTGCTGTCCCCGCGATCTTATCTATATTCAAATGTTTTCGAGATCTCTGCGGCCGTCCTCACATCATTTCTTGCACGAGCCTTTGGAAGCATTCCGTACAATGGTGGGCGGCTTTTTTGTTTTTCGGCTCTAGCACAGTCGTCCATTGCTCTCATTCTACCAGGGTACATGGTTCTATGCGGGAGTCTTGAACTACAGTCACGCAGTATTGTGGCTGGGTCGGTTCGAATGGTTTATTCGATTATATACTCACTTTTCCTCGGCTTTGGGATCACTATTGGTACATCAGTTTATGGCTTGTTAGATCCAAACGCCTCCTCGGAGTATACTTGCCCTGCCAGTCCAATTCACAACCCATACCTTCAACGGCTGCCCTTTGTTATGATGTTCACATTCTGCCTGTCAACAATCAATCAATCCAAGTGGAAACAAATCCCGGTGATGCTGACAATATCTTTATGTGGGTACCTGACCACGTATTTGTCAACGAAGAGATTTGGATACAACACTCAGGTGGTCAACGCGTTAGGGGCTTTTGTCATTGGAGTAATGGGAAATCTTTACAGCCGATTGGGACACGGGGTTGCAGCAGCAGCAATCCTTCCCGCTATATTTGTCCAAGTACCATCTGGTCTCGCTTCAAGTGGCTCGTTGGTGTCAGGCATCACTTCGGCCGATGAGATGAGCCGCAACACCTCATTCTACTCTATTATAAACAACGGAACGGAGGGCTTCCTCGAAGCTCAAAAAAACATTTCCCTGTATGGAAGCAAAGTGTACAGTGGGGTCGTTTTCGACATTGGATTCGGAATGGTTCAAGTTGCCATTGGCATCACTGTGGGCCTATTCCTGGCTGCACTGGTCGTCTATCCATTGGGGAAAAAGCGAAGCGGCCTCTTCAGCTTTTAAAAAAAAAAGGAAAAAAGGAAAAAGAAAAAAATACTTTTCAATTGTCATCTACCCGCTATATATACATACATATATATATACCCTTCTCTCTGTTTATTGTTTCTTTTGGGTTGCATTGTGTGGTTGACATATTGCTTTCACTATGTTATATTTCATCGTGTATACGAAGCATAGCATGTCGGATGGTATTTTTATTTCAATTTGCATTCGCTTACTTGAAAGCACTTTCTTATGTTTCAGCATTTTCAGTGTGCTTTTTCCCATTTATCGATGTTGACACGAAGCACAGTCACACCTTTGATGAGTGAAGGTTTTGGGATTTGGCTGTGATGACGCGCAGCAGATTTTTGCAATATACGTCTTATTTGTTGGATAAATAGTGTTTGTTTGCGAGAGCGGTGTGTGAATATTCTACGTTATTATGCATATCTTGGAGTTTGCTGGGGCCTGTATGATTATGAAAAGATGCCTGAGTTCTCTAAGGGGATATACACCAGGATTATTTAATTTACCGCAACGTTATTAAGTTGCCTTTCAGTGTTGTTGGGGTTGGATTGATGTTGAATGAATACAAGTTTTTCAGTGTATTACGCCAGGCATCTCAAAAATACATGGTTAGGAGAGAGCATCCATCCCATTTGCCTAAACGGGCAAGTAGAAGTCCGCGCGCTTTGCATCATTTGAAGGTGTATTTGATTCATGTATTGATGGGTTAAGAAAATCGAGGATACTAGTAATTAATCTCTTAAGTTCAATAATACTGACCTTTCGAGTAAGTATACTCCTATGTAGCAATACTTGATAAAATCGTTAAGGCATGTTTTGGGCAAACCAGACGATAAAGCCATCCAGAGCGGCGAAGGAGAAGGAAGGAGCATTAGGGCTACTCAAGTCACAGGACCAGCTCGTTTGGAAATTGCTTTTTTTGGGACCCGAGTTTGACTTCTAACTATGCTGCAAGCCGCTTTCTTACCGAAATCTTTTCTTCAACCAGCAAGGTGCTATGAAATTGGTGCAACGATGTGTTTGTACGGGGATCTGAGCCTGTGTTACAAAAGAAGCCGTCGGGGAGTAGTTCCTATGTGCTATGCTGTGGGATTGACGGGTAAAATGTAACGTTCATGGATGTCCACAGGTAGTACGTAGTAGGGTGTCAGACGTCCCGATCTAACGGATGCTCCCAAATTAGGTTTCTAGCAAAAAGCACGGATTTGAGAAGTTGAAAACCGGTAGACAACCAGTCCAGCCCCTTGTACTTGGCTCGAATCGGCTAGTGTTGGACGTTGAAACTTGGAAGACGGGCAAAAATTACAAATCCTTGGATGGTTTATTGGCACGCTATTTTGCGCTGTCCTAATCTAGTTACGTAGCGTTGGTAGCTTCCTCGGGACTCGGTATAAACAGAGTTTAGGTCCTGTATAGGGCTCGCTCTGGGCGTACCACGGATACAATACAGTGCGAGCAGCCCCCAGCGTTAGACCGGTACGTGGATTAGCATCCCTGCAAGCGTCGAGTGAGATTGCGTCCAGCTGGCACTAGTCGACTAGCTACTACGTATTTAGCTCTCCCAACACTGAACGGTCTCTTGTGTCGGTGGCATCAGGTAAAACCCCTTACCAACAACTCACGACTCACGACTCACGACTCACGACTCAAAACGGTGTCGGGTTTCTCCGTCTTGCCCTCGGAAGGCTTTAAAGATGCACTCTGAAATTCGCCGGCAGGCCCAGAAGCCCGGTACAGTGACACCTTAGGCGGATGTCACTCTGGAGTGGCAGCTTGTGACCCAGCCAGTGTAACAGACGGTTGGAAATAAGAACTCAATTCCAATACACAGTCATACTATGAAAGTATACGATATAGATCCATAAAAAGGTGTCTCCTCGTTGCTGGTGCTACGGAGTACGCGTGCATTACGTTACATATTCAACAAAAAAAAAATCCGCTTTCTGAGAACCACAGCGGAAGGACCAACTAAACCAACTAAACTGCATCCGAATTCAACGCTGCGCCACGAGCTGGTCCATATGGCAATCGGTCGCATATCCGGCATGCCTGACCAGTGGTTGAAGTACGGTACCCTGTAAATGAAGTGGCCTTACACGCTACTTTGCCTATTGAGCCACGGGCTATCGATCGATCATCCTAGCGACGCTGCAAGAATTGCACAGGTTGCTAGTGTGGAATAAAAAAAACCAAAAAATAAATAAAATAAATAAAAAACTCAAAAAGGTCGAGATTTCAATCCATCCGATCGTCAGTTTATGCATACAAACCGAGAATTTAGAACCAAGCTAAGAGAGAAGGGGCAACTCGCATATCGTCATTTTGATCCAAATTTGAGCCTTGTCCATATGAAAGGCATTTTCGGCAATTTCGAGCCTGGATATGTACGACTTTGATGGAGAGATTTTATGAACCGCATTGTACAAAATGATTCATACTCTCTCGATCTTGAAGTGTGCATGGTTGCGGGCCTTGCATAATACTACTGTACTCCGAATGTATGGGAACAGTGACCGCATTTTGTGCACATGTATAGAAAAGTTGGCATGTTCACGCATGGGATGGACAACCTTGCAGTCCATCGAATCGATCAAGTGATCCACGTAGTAAAACTATTTGTCAGGCCTCCCCACAATAGTCGCATGCAAACTGATTAATTTATCTGCAGTATGCACGAGGCTAGTGAACGCTATTCGCAAAACTTTATCAAGGCTCGCGACAGAGTAAACTCCGTATCCGTACGGAGGTACGGAGTACAGCAATACGTAGAAGTAATAATAAGGCACAATCGCACAAATCGGTACGGAGGTTGTTATGGAACAGCGACATCCCCACCTTGATGACAAGCAAATCGTGGGCTAGTCTGTACGGACTCGATTCGGCGTTTTGAAAGCCAAGTGGACCTTGGTTAATCCATAAGTCTGGTTCTTGCGGAGAGAAGGTTGAGCATTCGTCAGGAAAACCGACGATCCAGACACACCCCTCTTCAGCTGAAGTTATAAAGTGCCGATAGGAAAAGCTTATGGCATTGGCTGGGGAGCACAACGGAATACCGGCAATGTGGAATGCGGCTTTTTATGGAGATCACGATGCTAGGGCTGTGCCGTGGTTCAAGGATCGGATCTTCATCTATGATACAGGTGTGGCCACGTATTATTACTACGAATCGGAAAACAAGGCTAATAGTAGTGTTGTTACAAGTTACCAATGACAGGCCCTGAATCTGAATCCATCCAACACTCAACAAAAAGAGGTAATACACGGAATACTCCGTACGGCGACTCCGCTAGATCGGAGCGCTTCATCGGTCTCGACTGCTCTTCAGGGGCTGTCATCTCCTGGTGGTTATCAATCTATCATACTATGCCTACTCCAGGGTGCATCTCCGGAGGGATTCACATCGCGGCTGATCCTTCCAGCGTTCGTCGACTGCAGTGCGAAGGAAGGTACATGTACCGTCACATTCAATACGGAATATTCATCCTAATATTAAGATCAGACTCCTTACTCCGTATAGTACTATACGTAGTAAACGCCGAGCCGCGTTCTAACTTGTTGAAAATCCGGAATAGGCAATTATGGCAGCAGGACTGAAAATCGGCGCCAGCTTTTAGCCATCAACCAGTAGTAATTTACTACGTATGTCTCTGCTGGTGTCATGTCCCAAACCCGGAGTTTTGCAACGCCGACGGGAATAGTTTTGCGATTCGATAGATTGCATCGCAGTGGAATTTGCTAGAAAATTCGATCGGTGTTATCTCGCAACACGAGGGGCATAAAAAGAAAAGAGAAGAGAAGAGAAGAGAAGCAAAATTAAAGAAGGGCATCAATAACATACGTGGCTGTACGGACGTAGCTGTACAGACGTATCCAGGTTTGTTTGGAGTGAGACATTCATGTTATTTTCTTTTGCTTTCCGCTCCGCCTGCTCATGTGATCGCCCTCGGTTCCGAGGAAGACGCGAGCTCCACCACAGCTCATCAATCCTGCAGAGGCAACATTATTTGAGCTTTTTTCTTTCTCCCCTATCGCCATCAGCCTTGGCATTAAGGCTTGATTCAGCAAACAATTTTCCATTCATGGTTACTGTCAGCTTGAAGCGATCTGACCATACGGAGTACTCCGTAGCCCCTCCCGTCATAATACAGACGCGTTTCCCCTAACGACTAAATACCTACGTACATAAATTAACCGCGGTTCGCCCGGTAATTTTCGAACGTTGAAAAAAACCTCAGACGTTTCTCCCCGGGATGTCGTAATAACGTTACGTACATACTGGTTACATACATACGTACTTCTGTATACGTACGCTTACTAGATCGGGCTCTGATCCATCCCTGATACATATTAGATCGACCTCGGCGATCGAGATCTAAACTGCTTTCGTGTGATGACAAGTTTGTTACACGAGCATCCGTATTCTGCAGTCACGATTTGGGACAATGAAAAGAAATATATTAATTAGTAATTATAATGAATAAATCTTTGGATTTGACTTTGACTTTGAATTTGAATTTGAATAGTGCAATAGGACAGCAAACTTTGAATAAAGGGATCGATAGAATCCGAAGGAAGACTAGACTTTTTAGGAAATTGAGTTTTTTTATTTCAAATCTTGCAAGCGGCAAAGAAAAAGAACGAAAAAGTAATCTTGCTCAGGTGGGGAGAAAGCATAGCGCTATGGTTCTAGATGTGCACTATGCCATTGTTATGGATTGATTAATTGTATATTACGGTATTGTTGACGGTAACAGATTGCAGACACGAGGCCAGCTCCACCGGCAGCTTCGCATGTACTGTACAGGGTGGATGTGGATGTGCTGAATGGGAGGAGACGTGGCAGGATTCCAACCAGCGCAAACCGTATTGACTCGAGCAGGCAGCAGTGGTTGTGCACAATAAGTTTAGGAGCGGATTGGCTACTTGATTTTGTTTGGTGTATGGTTCTTTTTTTTTTTTTCCCTCTCTCGCTTCTGAGAGGAAGAGGAAGTGGGGGGGAGAGGGGGGTTATGTCAAGTCAGACCATGCAGGCATTGCAGGGAGATCAAGGATGGATAAATGATAAATTACGGCTTAGTCAACTTAGAATGGAGTGCCCGGATTAATTGTAGCGTGTAGAGACAAGTTACCGTTGGTAATTTTATTTCCAGGTTTAATTGCTGTTAATACGAGGCCAGGCAAAGCGCGTTTCGGCATGTGTTTTCAATACAGCCGGAAATTAATTACCCACTGCTCGATTCGCGATCGCTCGCCATCATTCCTTGGAGGGGCTGGCCAATCAGAGCCCAGCCAACCCCTCAAAACACATTCTCTCTTCTCTCTGATGTGACTGTCTGGCATAAGTCGAGACTTCCTAGAACTGGGGATTGGTGTGGAGCGTCCAGAAACGAACCATGGAAGGACTATACGGCACGTGGAAGGATCCTCTTTTTCCCTTTTCTTTGCTTTTGTTTTCTTTTCTTTTTTTTCGTTTTTTGAATATATATATATATATATATAAAATACACTGGTACGTATTACGGTACGGCATTACCGACCCCATCGGCATTTCCCCGCGATCAACACACGTCATGTCCGTGCGTTACCCCTTAGATTGGCGAGTCTCACATAATGAATTGGCATATGTACCATTTCCCTGTCCTGATATAAACCGGGACAAGTGGTTTGCTATGTGCATGTGCCTGCTCCCAGATTCACTAAGAGAAACTCGTACGGACGTAATGGAAAAAATCATCATAATTAAGTTATCAGGTGGGCGCATATAAGCACAGCACAGCTGAGTACGGAAATACGCGACTGCGTCCCTGATTGGCCGGCTGATCCAGGTCAGATGACTGCGCGGCGATGCCAGATCTTGATGAAATCGATTATGTACGTACATGGCTTAATGAATATTGAGTTTAGATGCCGATCGGAGATCCCGCTGGTTTGTCGACAATGCCATTATCAGTCTTCTTTCTGTACTGCAATGAGTATACGCTCATTTAAGTTATGTAATATGTATATATCTATATATTACCACCCAACATCTCCTCCACGGTCCTGCTGCTCGCCTGATCCCGACAGCCAGAAAGGGAAAAGAAAAAAGGAAAAAAAAAGCCCTCCCCCCACTCACCTACTTATCCTTGTCCATCTGATCTTGCGGGGCGCTCGGCATCTATGCAGAGAAAAAGCCGAGCTAATCACAGGCCCCTTTCCAACTTCTCACGCCTGCCTGTGCTTTTCATTGGCAGCAAATTACGCTCATCAGGCTCCACCTGAAAAACGGAAAAAGATCGATCTTAAACTACATAGCTGATATCCACTACTGACGTTCAGGCGAGTCACGACGTAGTCCATTACCTCTATGAGTATTATTCACCGACTAGTAGGCACCCCCGTAACTCCTACAGTTGACGGAGTATCCTGTACTGCCACCAAATAAGAGTCGGTACGCCCTACTGTGGTGACGACTGATGAGTCGGGACTCCCTTCTGCCAAGTTTAGAATCTAGTACGTATCGACGTCGTGCCAGATAATCCATAATCATCATAATTTGACCAGAATAATGATCTTTTGGCGTCACCACCGGGTTGTCTAACCTAACCCTCTCTTTAAAACACAAGAAAAAGGAAGCCAAATCATAGTAGCATGTAAACAGTTGCCTCCCAACAAGAATCGACCCACTGGCACATTCCAAACAACGCTGAAAATTTCAAACATCAAAAAGTCTGATGGATACAAAAAATATTACTCACAGTAAAGATATATGTGTACGTATAAAAATCGCCAATGTCAATGGGATGTGTAAGATGTGAGGGGAAAAAAAAAGGATGATACAAAAGCTTGTGCTGCCGAGAGAAGTGAAGAAAAAAGAAAACGCCCGCCTTGGATCTCTAATCCAACCCGTTTCTTCAAAAACGCCATAGGTTTCAAATAAACCAAGTATTAATAAACATTAGTACCGCCCAAGATACTATCGGTGCACTGGTGACGAGGAATCAAGACTCTTTGGCTTGAGATTCGATCCCAGAGCTGCTGCCTTGTTTGCCCCCATTTTTCGGGTGAGCTTGGCATAGTGAAGGCCACACGCGTTGCACAGCGTACGTGCTCCATCGGGTCCGCGCCGCCATTCCGGCGTTTCCGCTCGATTGCAACTGTGGCACCGGCCCGGAGGAGCTGCTTTCTGTAAAGAGTTAATAATTTGAACAGAAAGGATTTGAGATCGAAAAAAAAAAAAAAAAAACTTACCCCCCGTCTCTTCTTCGCGTCACCGCCAGTCAACCCTGTGGGACTCTTGAACCCGTCTTGATAAAGACCCACATGTCCATCTTCATACACAGGGTCAATCCTCTCACGACGCTGCGCTCTTTGTTCGGCCAACGCCTGCTCTTGGCTTAAAACAGCATTGCGAATGCGCATTAGTGCTTCATGGTTGCGTTGTTGCACTTGAAGCAAATCGTCGATTTCATGCACAGAGGGAAGTGATCCCAACACGGGCCCAGATCGCTGAGCCTGGTGAGCGCGTGTAGCGTAGTGCTTGGAGAAGTCGACGGTTTTCGTAGACCCATCAATAATCTGTAGTTCAAATTAGCGTCTTTACCACTCTTGGGCAGTCAATGACTGGGCCATACCTCAGCCAAGGACGACTCTACATCGTACGAGTCGAGCTGTCGCTTAACCGAATCGCTATGGGGTTGGGTTATCGGCCCCCCAGAGCGATTCATTATATTCTTGTCGTCAACACGTATCGGGTCATTACTTGCTTTCCAACAGTTCCCATTGTACGAACGAGAGTCGTAAGATCCTGGTTGGCTAGTGGCAGATTGCGATGGCCAAGAATATGGCTGAGAGGAACCGCCATATGTATTCGGAGAGGCGATCACACTAGTAGGCGCGCTGTAGTCGTATTGAGACGTTGAGATCGAAGTTGGAGCCGTTTGGATGCTTGTTGTGGGGGATTTCCCCGACACTGATTGAAGAGATTGTTTCCGAGAATCCTGGGTGGAAAGTGAGACAAGACTGGAGCGTGACGGGTCTGCGGGAGCTGGCGAGTGTTGCTGTGCGTGGTACTGAGACTCCCGCAAGAATGGGACTGACGTCGTGGTGTTTGAGAAAGGATTCGGGGGACCAGGAGGTCCTTCGGCGCTGGGTCGCGAGAGTACGTTAGGCGGTGGAGGATGGTGTGCGGAATGCGATGGCGCGCCTGACGATGGGTGGCCTGGGTAAGGGAGATGGTTTTCGTTTCCAAGTGCCTCATGGATCGAAGGCAAGGACTGGCGAGGCGGTTGAGATTGTGAAGAGTCTTTATCCAGCTCCATGGACCGGCGCGGAGCGGGCGAGAGACTGTGCGAAGGAGGTGGTGCGATCGGGTTCGATGCGTAGGAATACGAGGGTGGAGGGCCTGGATACATCGCGGATGAACTCAGAGGAGCAGGGTTGACGCTAACACCGGTCGCCATTTCTGTAGAGTATCGCGACACGCTTTCCACAGCGTAGTCTTCAAATCGGGGAAGTCGACGCTTTTAAAGTATCTCTGCCGGACGTATCAGAAAATAAACTTGCAGATGCGCGGACCCACCGCGATGGACGACCAGATGATATACGAACCTTGAGTGAGGGTCAATTTTTTCCAATTGACACAGTCCCTCCAGTCGCGCAGTAACCCCGTGGATGATCTCATCCACTGCTGGTGGTTCCCTAGTCAACAACAACTGTAGCCCTACCGCGCGACCAGATACAGAATGGTCGGGCGTCCAAGAACTCGCTTGGGCCGCGTCGAGGTGGGGAGAGACAAGGGAATAACAAAAAGGAAGGTGGGAGGGGAAAAAACAAAAAAAGAAAGAGTAGTGATAATAAAGTGGAATTTGCGGTCGGTGGTCTGTGGTGGTAGGCGAATCAGAAGGGACCGATCCAAGAGTTTCCCGGGAGCGTCGACTTCAAGCCAACGGAACGCAGCAGGCAAGACAGATCAGATCGTAAGAGTCGCGAATGAGATCCAGGAGCTAGCTGTCAAATCACGACGAAGACGACCTTGCGTGCTGCCAGATCGTGATCCACCGGCGGGCTTGGAATGGATGCAGCCGAGAGAGCGAAAGAGACAGAGGACAGAGAGAGGGCGCGCGCGCGACGTGGGCGGAGCGGGATGGGTCGAAGCAAGGGATCTCAACCGTATGTCGCGTGGGATGCGAGAGCGCAGACTGGCTGGCTGGCTGGCTGAACTGGAGAATGGCCACGGACAGGATGTGCGTAGTAGCGGGCGGTGGCAGCAACACCAGATAACGGACGGCTAGGACACACACGCGCGCGCAAGGGGTGTGGAGGGGAGGGTTGAGGAGAAGAGAGGAGGGGGGGAAGGAAGAGGGAGAGAGGCAGAGAGGGAAGAAGAGAAAGATAGAGGGAGGAACGAGGAATGTGACGAGGTGAGGAGGGAGAAGGACTAATAAGAACACTCGATAACTAAGTGAGGTGACTATGAGACGAGCAGGAGAATGGACGGGGAAGGAAGGAAGCCACCAGATGCGCAGCGATCGTAGTTGCCGTTCCGGCCACTGGCGTGAGAGTCTAGCGCTGCGTACTAATACCGAACTCCGTAATAAATAACTGAGTGCTTGCTAGGAGGGGGTGGGGCGAAGGAACAGGAGAGTTTTCTTAATGCGGCCTAGCCCCGTGTATATGTGTTTCAATACCAGCACTCTTACGAGACGGTACCCGACGCGAATGCGCGGATCTCGTCCAGAGTGTGGAGTTGGGGCTGGGATCACGCTGGTGGGGCCTTTTGCGAGAGTCCATCCAGGGGGGCTCCGTAATTTAAAAGCGGTTGTGCGGTACCGCCAGTACCGGTGGGACACAACCTGCCCAATGCCCACCCATGTCGAAGCGGAGTTAAATTAGATTTGAGAGAAAAGGGGGGGAGGAGGGAAAATAGTTACGATCGCCAGATCGTATCGATACCATACAAAACAGTACGCGCTGCAGCAGAGGCACGCACCACGAACCGAGATAAACGTAAAAAATACAACCAAAAAAAATTAAAATAATAATAATAAAAAAATAACAATAATAAAGGTTAGTGTCGGGGCCGCGTGGACGCTTAAATAGGCTGGCAAAATGCACTAGCCTGAAGCGGGCCCCGCACCATCCCAAGATGGCTTTTATCGATCGTAAGGCTCGGATAATCCTTTGCCTGCAATAATACCCTCTTCGCTTGCGTTGCACACGCTTTCAGCGTTGCACGACTGGAGAGGCTATTGTTATCCTTATTATTACTTCTACTGCGACAACCAAGTCAGCAAACAGATACTACATCGACTGTGCGGTACTGTTGCGGCCGGACATCTGCCGGGAAAATGCCCCTGGACTGACCATGTGTAGAGGGATGGGGAGTAAGTAGTTATAGAAGAGAGTGACACTTGTATAGTGCAAATCGGAAGGAGAATGAATATATAAATAAACAAGTGAATAAAACCATAAATAAGTGATTCGTTTACTGGTTTACTGACGGTGCATGCATCTGTATTGTTTCTTTCATGTTTTCTTCTCGAATTTGTTTTTCGTGTGGCGTGCTGTGATCTCGATCGGACAGTTTTTCCGCTCTCCGGCACGGCACACGCGGTGAGTCGAGCATGATCGCGATTGATACCCAGGCAGCCGCTGATTGGCGAGCTGGGGGCGGGCGGAGCCGTGTGCTGGCAAGGATCAGCCGGGTTGAGACAAGGAGTGGCGGCGCGTGATTGGCGCGTTCGCCGTCCGGTTCTGCAGTGTGCTTGGAAAGTTGAGATCTGTCCGACACGCAGCAGCCAATGGGAGTGCGCGCGGATCGAAGATCCACCGCCCTCCGCCCGACTCGTGGGACGGTTGGAGCGTTGGCGACGATCGAGTCGATGTCTAATCCCCAAGAGGCTAGGCTGGTCCCGCTTATCCCGACTCGGATAATGACAGGGATGCTAACCCTCGCACTGCTCATTGGTCCCGCGCACTCGCATCGATCTTCAGCCAGCGCCAAGAAAGCCGTCGTTGTCCGATCTCATCGATCTTCAGCGCCTGGAGCCCGTTGATTGATTGGCGGCTTCCTCTGCGACTCGGCCAACACCAGCACATCCTAGCACCTGATACTATTTCCACCGTTTTTTTAATTGGACGCTGCACCGAGTTACGATGCGAGGGATCGACCAATGCTGGGTATAATAACGGATGCGTATTTTATCGTTGACCATTAGTCCGTAGTACGTATTGTTTATTTATTTAATACGTATTTCTTTCCACGTGCATCACCGAGCAGCGCCTTCCTGTGGGAAAAAGCACATATGCGGACTTAGTCATCCGTTAACTGCACGCATGAATCGACGTATGTAGTATGTACTAGTAAACCGTGTTTATTAGTACGTAATACTATTGTTATTATTGCTGTTATTATTATTCACATGGCAACTTGTTCTTAGGAATAGTATTATTAAATCTAGAATTGCCGATAACTATCCAGGCAAGTCGGCTGAGCTCATCCAAAGTCGAGGGAAGAATGTCCGGCTTCTCCGATGACAGGATTCGTTTTTTTTAGCGCGCTAAGCTAGTTTTAGCTCCTGCAAATTTGGTAAACTATGTATAAGACTGGTTTCGCTGATCTGTAATGATATCACCATTTTGTATTAATTTACTTACTGCTTAACCCATGAGAAACAACAACAACTCATTATTAATTATTACTTGGATCTCCCTCGGATGGCGCCACCCTTGCTCTGCGTGGCATTTTTGACTTGTCACAAGCGACATTACTATGGGCTGTGACTCGATACAGGCCACGGCTCCGATACCGAATTTGACCAGCTCGCTTTACCCTTGAGCATTTCATTACCTTGGGAGCCAACAAGCTTCAGCATGGAACGCGATGGGTTCGAGTCCGCGTGAGAAAGGCTTAATCTTTTTTTTTTCCCCTCTCGCACCCTTGACTCTAATTATTATATTATTAAGATTAGTGCCTGTTACGTAGTACATAATTTGCGACCTTGAGGTCTCCCTTGGAAGAGCGTGATGCAGTCTCCTTCCTTTTTGGGAGCACCACCATTATTAATTAATATACCGATTTAATTGTCGAATTGCTTTATCACGTGACCGTGTCGTTACCAAGATACCAACGATCTCTCTGCATGACGCTTGCTATAATAATAGCATCGACTGCGCCGTAAGTGCCGCGGTGGCAGGAGCAACCCGCCAGCCCGGAAGAGCTCCTTCCCGCATCCTGCCTGAACAGGGCGCTATTGAGGATTGCCAGGGAGCTGCACCTGACGCCGCCCTAGCTAATTACTTCCTGTTTGCGAGTAGACTCCGCCGCCTCCTGTGCTCCTCCACATTCTTTTCCTCTCGTCTTAAGGGCCTGCTATAGCCCAATTCAGCAACTTCTCCGGCCATACTACGATTCCTCTGCCATCCCCCCTTCCTTCGCGCTGCTGACGCCACTTACGAGAGCAATAATAATGACATCCTCGACCAGGAGCCAAGAGAGCAGCGCCCCCCATTGATACCACCAGCCACCGACAACAATCACACGCTACCACTTGCCCCCTCGCAGTCTCCGTCTTGTGTGGCTGTGGAGAAGAACGCCGAGAAATTAAAGTTCCAACGGCCAGCCGATGATGAGATGTATCCATCTGTCATATGCAAGACGCTCGACTCGACTGAGAAGGAGCTGACGCTGGCTGTTGGACCCAGCGTCCTTACATAACCTAAGCTTTCACGCTTGGGCCGTCCGACGGACCTGACCTGACCTGTGCGTCGCCAAAAACATTAACGGATGAGATCTGCCTGTATATCACAGCACTCAATCACAGTCAACTGCGGTTGAAAAATAAAGCCATTCCCGCCCCAACTGCGAGGACTCACGCCACCCTGACCTCCAAAATTCAGACGTCGCGTCTCCAAATAAAATTGGAGCAACAGCCGATCTCAACTTTACATCCCGCCGGCGCGACGTGAGCAGTCAGCCATCGCGATGACAGCTCCACTGTCGCATTAGTGAGGCTGCGTAATTTCCCGCGCAGATGGGCTCGCCAATCCGTCGGCGCCAACTTCAAGCCGCCTCTCCCCTAAACCGTTGGGCTGGAATAGCGATTTCCTCGCTCTTTTTGGGGGGGGTTGCTTGCAATCTGTCAATGTTTGTGCACCAAGCGCTGCGCTAAATCCTGCCTGACTCTTCTAGACATGGTTAGGACCTCTGCCTACTACCAGCATAGTAATACCCAGATATATTAGATGTCTTCAATTCAGCCAGCCAAACTAACGCTTTATCAGAGAAGGGATTCTAGCGAAAAGCTGCTGTTTGCTACACCCTAGGCCTCGCAGCTCTAGGCGGGGATGATTGCTTCGGTTGAATCTGTCAATAATAGTGCCGCTCGGCTGGCGCCGTAGACCCGTACGCACTATTCCACCGTTGCCAATCTGCGCGATCTTACTTCGAAAAGGGTAAAATGTCCGTCGGACTATCAACCATTAAGACGCAGTTGACCCCCCTTTGAAACGTCTTAACTAGGAGCTTGTTCTCTTGGCGCTCGCTTGCACGTCCGGTCTCCCCTGTTACATGATCAAGCCTTTCACGGCCCTTGATCTAGCATACGGCAAGAGAAGAGGGGGGAAATCCACGCTCTGTCATGGCTTACGTGTTTGCAAATTACAATTGGCTTCTCTAGGAGAAATCTAGGCCCTGTACTACCACGTATGTTTTGTCTGAAGAACCTGGACTAACAGGCGAACAGGTGAACACCACGGCTGAGCTTATCGATCGCAAGATCTTGATTACAGGCCTTGGGTTTTGCGAAATTAATTACTTTGTTTAAAACTTCGCATTACACACTCCACACGCTTCGCTGAAAATTTCTCTCTCTTTTCATACCAACTCGCAATACTGACTCATTTTTGGGTCCTTTGTGGCAAGGAGAAAACAGGTACGAAGAGCACAGACACGGATAACCCTTCACCAGCACAGGGTGCTCCGTACTCTCTTCTCTGTACAGAGCAGACCAGAACTGTCCAGGCTCAGGTCAACCCATTTCCGCAAGTGGTGATGACACTTGTCGATCGAGATTCGGATGGGTCTTCGAAAAAACGGCTCAACGGCACTTGGGTTTTGTCGAAATGAGCTTTTAATCTTCAAGTGGCAACCTATCCAAGCGCTACTTGGATGCACGGGCCCACCAAAGAACTAGGGCGAGGTCTAAGTCCAACGGCTTGATGCAAGCCGTTACTCAGTAGTTGCAGCCTATGGAGAACTTACGTGTGCTGTGTTTGTTGGGGGCTGTATCCCCTAGAGAAGAGCCGTAGCCTGAGAGGGGACGGTTGATCACATTTATGTAAAGGACATACTAGTCATGATCCTTTCACTACTGTATTGTCTGTAAGTACCGAGCTTTTGACAGGTGCTAATTTTCCAAGATCCCTCTAGGAACCCAAAATTCAGATCGGCAAGCCACGCCTTTGTTTGCCGTGAAACAATCAACAAACACACAAACCGAGGTCCAGTGCGAGGGATTTCATGAACTTGGATCAAACCAGCAGTAGTGTATAGCGCAAAATATGTTTTCCAAGCCGAAATCGTCTTCCAGATTTCAAGGGTATTTGGAGCCCATGACAAAACAAGCAGTCCTGGCTTCTCCACTACGCCCCTTCGTCTCTCACTGGCGGTGTGGTGGATCTGGATAACGAGCGCTGGCCCTAATCCTCTGTGCGGTTTTGGTGATGAACAACAGAGATTGCCCGAATTCGGTAGCCGTTTGCTACCTATCAAGGAAGAGGAGGAATTGTACGGTCGTACCATTACCTTGCTAGCAAGATAATCTGGTGGTCCTAGCCCCGAACATGGGGGAGCCTAGGCTCTACTAGCCACGCGATATGTCGGAGTAATAGCCGTTATTAATATTAGAGCAGGGATTCATCAGAGGCTTACAGGGTCTTCTGTCTTGCCCGTCTCCCCCGGTCCTCCAATGGAAGAATGCATATTTGGCCAAGCGCGCCCGCAGCACGCAGCTGACCGAAAAATGCTACCCTGGGAATCAATTAACAGGCTTAATTTATAATAACAAATGTGACGAAAAGGAATGGCCGTTTCCTGGCTTGAATCTTCCTGCATTGGTTCGTTCATAGACCCGAGCCACATCCAATCGAATCGTCGGCGCTCATCGGGTCTCAACATCTTGAATCATCCATGCAAGAGAACTAATGCGAACAGGTGCAGATTTGTGTATGTATGTGTGCGTGTGTCTGCATATGCGTGTGTTTCTTCTCTGTGGGTGTGATCTGTCTTGGATTGTTCTGCATGGCGCAGCAATCTCCGATTTCTGGGGGTTTCTTTTTCATTCGCCACCCTTGATCCAGTGGTAATGCACCTGCTACGAATTCTGTCACAGTGTTTTTCCAAGTATTGGTTAAGTTTTAGTAGTGACTATTTTCTTGGTAAGAAATTATACGACAATCCGAGCGCGGCGGGCGAGTAAAAGAAAAGGCAATTTTTTTTTCTACCTAGATCACATATCACTTCGATTCAACTTTTCTCTCCCCCCTTATTTTTAAACAAAGAAAACTTGATGAGTCCACAGTAAAATGGGCATGGCGGGAAAAGAATAATACCGTGAGAACCGTGCATCTTGCTAAACCAGTTCTAGGTTCTCGTGCTTTGAAAAAGGGACACTCGAGAACTCTATACTCCATACTTGCTGTCATATAAAATTGGCATGAAAACTATGACTTGATTTAGTACTTAAAAGTCCTAAGAGTTAATTTACATAAAACATGGCTTATGTTCGTACTTTTTTTTAAGGCCAATGGTGTTTATTTTGGAGGTAGCTTATCGAGGTGTCAATTCTGTCGGATCATAAACCTAAATCATTGATACATGTACATGGCCCAAGGACAAGAAACCAGTTGACATGGGATAGCCACGTCTGGTGGGTTTCAAATAAACAAGTAATAAATAACAACAAGAATTATATAACCCCCCTCTCTCACATTTGCTCGGACCTAGTGAGGGATTATTATGTCATTTTCTCCCCCATGTACATAACTAATATATTTTTTAAAGTAACGTATAATTATCCTAAAAATCTTTTACTAAAACTATCCAGCATTTACATTTATACACGTAGATAAGACGTTTTATACGCAAGTTGCACACTGTTTGTGTTGCAATAATGGTTGCAGCCGAAATTCGAATCGGCTGGGTACATGGGATGTACGTTGATGTGAGACAATCGACATCCAGATTGACAGGATGGGGGTGTTTATGCAGTGGAACAACATTTGAACTTGCCAATGTGTCGCAGCACTACATAAGTTCTAGAAATTCAAATGTTGTCTATGGCGTGTAGCACAAGTAGATTTATGTATCAACAGATGTTGCAAGACAGTACACAACATTGAGCTGTTTTTCAGTTAACATCGACTACATGTACATACATAATAACCAGGGTCATATATTGATGCCAGCTGATACTTCGGACAGAGTTTATCCTAGCATTGAAGATAACTCATCCGATCTACTCTATATATGTAGATCAAACGGTGACCGCTAAATGTTTCACGTGCACAGAGGGGGGGGTGAAATTGAAATGAAATGAAATAAAAGACAGCAAGTATTATAATCAATTCCTTCTTCAGAGAATGCAATAATCAAATCACGTCTTCTTTCCGGTCAACATTTGCCAGCCGACGCTTTCGTTTTTCCCTTCCTTCTCGGTAATTTCATGAGCTGCCTTGACAAGGTCGTACGAGATTTTCTCAGATACGACACTGTCGTGATGGTAGTCCGGATGGTTTGCAACAAACTCGCGGAGCCATTTGGCTCCAGTCCAGAGCGTTCCGTCTGCGCGCTTCCTGATCAAGTCGAGATACCGTGCCAGTGAGCACCGTGTCTCAACGTCGACATTGACGCTGTTTAAATAGAATTCGACCAGAGGGATGAGACCAGGGAATGTGCCGTCTGCAGAACCGTTGATGATATCCGCTATGCTCATTAGTGCATACTCGGACTCGACAGGACCTAATGGCGGCGATGGAGGAGCACTGGTTGCTGCAGAAGAGCCTGCAGAAGCTGGCCCACCCCCATTCTCCTGCGGTCGCGGTGTTCGAGATGGGAAAGGGTTTTTGCGGAAATAAAATTTCTTTTCCAGGACCGCGTTGCGGGAATGCGCCGTTTCCATGTTCTCCGTGGTTCGCGCTATGGGGATATAGAAATTCAAGTCGAAGCTGAGAATGGCCCGGGTGATGAGGACCATGAAAATGCTAAAAGCAGCGTTCTCAAAATCCGTCATCTGAATCTCCATTGACCGAAACTCCACCCTCCACCCAATGTCTTTATCCGGTGGCGGCGGTTTGAACCGCATGTGTTGCCAGTTGGTGGACTGGAGGTTCTCGAAGTGATTGACTTCGTTGATGTCCAACTCGTTCAAGTCTTCCGAGAAGATTACAATTGGATCTCGAATAAATAAGTGAGCAAAGTGAGTTGCCAGTAAATCATCCATGCCACCTTCAATTAATCTCGCTTTAAGGTCTTCGTCAATCACCAGGTCAGGATCCAGATACTCCTTTCGTAGGCGCGGATCCTGAGAGATATATGTAGAGTTTGATGCATATCGGGACTTGGGGATTCGCCAACGATCATTTTTCAGAGGCTAGTTTGATATTGTTAGCTTGGTCTATTATTCCTACACGGCGGCACTTACCACTTCACCCAGTTCTTCGCGTGTCCTGCAATCAACAGCACGGCTGATTTGATTCCACCGCACGTCGGTGTCTACGAGAAACCCTTTATATATAGGCGTCGCAGCCGTCAGTGCCAGGAGAATTGGGCCGAGTGGGCTCAGCTGATCGTAAAGCTTCCTGCCTTCTGTAATATTTTTCGCTTGGAATGTTATTTGTAGGCAACAGCTGCCCATACCAAATGCCATGGCATCCATGTAAACATGGCCTTCCTTAGCAGCTCCGTTCCTAACATCGGCATCCTCTGGCCAATTATGCAGGTCATAGTTCACCGTCGGGTCATGGAAAGGCCATGGCGTCTCCTTGTCTTTGAATACTGGCACGTTTATTTCGACTTTGCGCCCGCGCCGTGACCTGATATTGCCAGCTAATGTTGGGAATCTAATATGAGGATTGGCGATTTCATCTGGGACAAACTGAGATCGCAGAGCAGGTCCGGAGGGAGGAAAAAATGGACGAATGTAGTCGTCCTTGGTTCCGAGTCGCGGAAATGTAGTGAGGGTAACTGGGTATTCGTTCGGAGCCATGTGGCTTTTGGCGATTTCTCGTCTAAGGATCAGGGTCTTAGCATGCGATTCTATATGGATGTATTCTCAAAGCATACCTCCAGCGCATGTTTGACTCCACCTTGAGCAAATCTCTAAAGTCGATTCCCCACGGCCGTCCTGGGGTGGCTTCCAGCATAAACCTCCCGAATTCAGGGTGGAATGTGGGCAGGGCTTCTCCAGCTCTAGGTCATGAATTAGCAATTTCCTCCTATTTGGAACCCTCACAAAAAGCCCTCACCGTTCTGCCGTCAGACCGGGCACCTCTCCTCCAACCTTCCACAGAGCCTCATTCCGCGCGAGGGACTTGAGGATTTCGGCTTGGGCAAGTGACAGACGCACTTTCTGGTTCTCTTCATCGAGCGACACAACAAGGTATTCGACCTGGCCAGTCGTGCAGCACGTTAACATCGACCGATAGCCTCGCACCGGGAAAGGTTACCTCGTCACCCCAAAGCAGCGCATCCCGTTCTTTCCCTTTTGCCCGGTTCCATATTGCGAGAAGTTGCTGGCAAACAGTCAATTCCTCTACCAGACGAAAGCCTCGGTAGCTCACATACCTCGATACCCCATCTCCGGACCTTATCGGCGTTCTTCTTCGCCTCAGGCCATTCTAGCGCGGTGCCTAGTTGTCTTGCACGTTCAAAATTAGCACATGCAGTTGATTCCGGGGGGAAATATTCCTTACAGAAGCCCCATTGCAATCGAAAGCTAAAAGAGCAAGATTCGTGAAGTAGATACGGGCAAAAGAGCCCAGCGCATTGGCCGAGAGATTGTCTGCCAGAGCCAGCAGAGAGAGAAAGAAGCACGGCGGTCTTCAAGAGCCGTGGATCAGTCGTTCTCATTCTCACCCCTCACCGGCCGAAGACATTATTCTTTATCGGGGCTTGATTGCAGGTTGATTCCTAAGCAGCGATGTGGGGGGGAAGAAAAAGCGCGGGCATGGCGGGGCTGCTGCGACTCGGTTGGCGGCGGCCGGATGAGTAATGGTGATGTTTGTGGTTTTGGCTCTTCATCCTCTCCTCCTCATCGCTGCACTCACGGTGGCACGAGATGTCGAGCAACAGACTCAGCAGACAGGGACAGGCACCGCCCAAGCCGCATCCACAAGGGCGATGGTGTGCTCTGCGTCCGATGCGATTGGCAGAGCGACCAGCTAGATATGCATGACTAGCTTTTTGCATGCATTAAGGCCTTGGTTGGACCGTCGTCTACTAAAGGCCATGGTTGATGGAACATACTATCTACGGGGTGAGCATGTCTATTCGGACACCCTTCTACGCTTTCTACAACGCGCGTGCCAACTACATTCATTGATGCCAAATAGTTTCTGCATTCCTAGCAATGTATCTATCCATAGCTGGACAAACAAAAAACAACAACAAATGCCCAACGCCTAGTCCTCTGTTTTAGCTATGTCTTGTGTGTTCAGGAGCGTTCCACTTTTCCAACTTGGAACTTCATTAATGCCCGAGCCTTGGTTGGTAGCACACCAGCTCCATGCCGGCGAACGCAGCATCCACAAATTAGTGTGCAATGCGTGATCTTGACCATTACCCTCTGCCTCAATGTTTCTCGTGGCTTCTGACAGCATCCACAGTCATAACCACAACAGCCGCCAACTGACGTACATTCATGCATTTCTTCTTCCGTAACTAGTGTGTGACCCTGTGCCAACATCTATCAAAATGCCGGATCAACACTCCTTCGGGCTTTCCTTTCTCCCTCTGGAGCCACTCGTGGTTATCAAGCTCCCACATTCGATAGAATCTGGCAGTGTTCGCTGAGCTTAATCGTTTCTTCTTTCGGAATATCCTCGCCTAGTTTCAGCCGTAGTTGCAACCGTTCTTCAATTGCAGCGACTTCTTTCAGAGTATAATTTTCCTGTTGAATTATGCAGCTGCCATTGAAGAGCTCAAATGCCTGGGAATTGACTCAAGTTTTCTTGTGTTTTCTTACGCACCTCTGACTTGCAGTCACAGTCCCTAGCGGGGACCCTGCTGAGCCGTTGGGTGTTACCACTCCTCTCAAATTCCTTGACTATTGTGAAGGAAGAAACAGACAGATATTGTAGAGGAGAAAAATCCGATGCTGTTCAAGGCAGATGCAAATCGAATAAAGTGGTTGATAGGGGAAGGGTATTGCAAGCAAAATAGATACTTATTTGTGCGGACTATCTTCTACATTCCTCCTCTGTCGACGGAAATTCACAGAAATTACCGATATATTTACAAGAAGATACATACGTAAGGCATTGCACTGTCCTCTTTCTTTCTTTTCTCTTTTTTTTTTGCTAGCTAGACCAAAGGGCTGCAAAATAAAAAGACATTTCTAGCATATCAGTAAAAGGAGCAACGGTAAGCATAAACGAAGACTGACACCGGAAATTTCCATTTAGAATTCTCCAATTCACTGGTTGGCCCAGGTTTTTTGAGCAGGCTAGAGTAGAAGTATTTAATGGGAACTTGGCCTTCTGACCCCAGCCTCAGTCAATATGACCCTACATGCTCCAACTAGTTATTTCAGAGAATCGAGGTTTGACTTTTAGCCCGACCTAGGAATGTAGCAAGAAGAGCTCTGGGCTTGTTAAAGTTAAACCTCGAGATAAACAGCGCAGAAGACTTAGATACATTATGCTCTCGGTTTGTCCATCTACAAACTTAAGACCGGTATGATGGGGTATGATGGGCCTATAAATAGAAAAGGGTCTTTCTCTCCACAGACACTCTTATTTGGCAGTATTATGGGAAAATACTGGATGCAAGACATCCACCCCTTTAAAAAATCTTAGCGTGACGGATTGGATTGGAAGTATCCTCGGGAACATAAATTGGGACATGGGCTGTAGAAAACTAATTCATTTGTCGATAATTCCAACGCCAGTAATGTCAACGATTAATGTCAACCTATATGTACATCATCGGATCTATGCCGGCTGCAAGTCGCAAAGATGACGAGAGAGAAAGGGTGGAAAACGTGGTATCTCAGGCGACCACTGCGGCCATTCTAGTTGCTCCGCTGGCCTTCCTTTGCGGCGCGCAGTTCGTCCATCTTGGCGACTCGCTTCCTGAATTCATTGTACTGGCATTTTTCATAGGTATGTCGTTCGGTCTAGTGGTGGTGTGGAGAGTAAGCAAAACAGTCCAAAAGAGACGCGAGAATTTGAGTGTCAGCATACCTCACACTTCCAGGGAAGGTAGTATTCTTCTCGTCGGCAGCGGTTAAGGGGGATCAACAGATGGGCGCAAGAGTCTCGGTATGCAAGAGGAAGACGGGCATCAGACATCTCCTGGTGCGTGGCTAAACATCCTGTGTCAGGCGAACGCTGAAGAACCAAATTACGGCGATTGTAGGGTAATTACCGGTGCCATCCGACACGCCAGCAAGGCTCTTGACAGACTCGGCGACTGTCATGTTGGACCGGGTGTTTGAGGAGTTCAATTGAGTGTTGCGGTGCTCGTCGAGGTCCCTCTTTGCGGCGTCGCAAGAGCTCACCTGTGGAGTTTCCGTTCCGTCGAGGCCCGTGACTTTCATCACGTGATACTGGATTATCGGCAGCGCATTCGGTTTAGCGCCGCTGGGCACTTTACGCGTGAGCAGGAACAACGCGTAATTATTCGCGACTTCACCAGTCTCGCATGTTCTTGTGAGCCACCCGTGGCTGAGACCAAGAAATCCTGATATTGACATTGAGGACTGTGTTTATGAGGCAGTAACTGAACCCGACTGACGCTGTTACGATAAATACCGCCTTTTTTTATCCATTGACATTGATCCCAGCGCCCATTTTGATCTTGTGACGTGCCTCTTGGAGGCAGATAGAACTCCAAAAAATGGCAGGGAGCGGTGAAGGTGCCATATATTCCGCAACCTATAGTGGAGTGAGATTTCCCTTATACTCCTGTCAATGCCTTTTGTTCTTCCCTGCTTCGCTTCTCCGCAATTGGAAACTGACATGCCGTGGTTTTTAGGTCCCTGTCTACGAGTTCAAGCTAGATGGGGAAAGTGTGATGAGGCGGAGGTCAGATGATTGGATTAATGCGACGCACATACTCAAGATAGCAGGGTTTGATAAACCCTCCCGAACGAGGATTTTGGAACGCGAAGTACAAAAGGGTGTACATGAAAAGGTTCAGGGTGGTTATGGAAAATATCAAGGTATGTGATTTGGAGCGACTCAAAACCAAACAAGTGAGGTCTCATGGATTGGCTAGGAACATGGATTCCGCTATCAGAAGCCCGACTTCTGGCCGAGCGCAACAATATTCTCGATAAAATCCGTGCCATCTTAGATTACGTTGCAGGCGATCGGAGTCCACCGCCAGCGCCAAAGCATACCACTGCCTCTAAGCCTCGAGCCCCGCGGGTATCGGCTGCTTCCAAGCGAGCCTCCCAAACTGAAGACTCTTTTAGAATGAGGGCGCCTCGGATGAGCGCCACCAGTTTTTCGCAAGAAAAATATGAAATGCCACCTCCCTTTGAAGAAGAAGAGTCCCTTGACCACGCTACGTTGGGCTCACCGTCTATCATGGCCGAAGACGATATGATTCCAATGTCGCAGCACTCGACGCATTCGAGAAAGCGAAAGCATAGGATGAACGAGATGACTGTTATGTCAATAAGCGAACAGGAGCATATCCTATATGGAGACCAGCTTCTGGATTATTTCATGACTGTGGGTGATGCTCCAGAAGCAGCAAAGGTGCAACCTCCGGTACCGCCGGCCAACTTTCAAGTCGATCGGCCCATCGATGATCAAGGCAATTCGGCACTCCACTGGGCTGCTGCCATGGGGGATTTGGACATTGTGCGAGATCTGCTTCGATTAGGCGCCAACGTACAAGCAGTGTCTGTCCATGAGGAAACACCACTGGTGCGTGCGGTCTTATTTACCAACAACTATGAAAAGAAAACAATGTCTTCATTGGTCAACCTCCTCCAAGACAATCTCACCTTCCGGGACTGGTTTGGAGCGACGGTCTTCCATCATCTAGCAGAAACTACTCGAAGCAAGGGTAAATGGAAGAGTGCGCGATATTATTGCGAGGTCCTGCTCCAAAAGCTCCGTGACACCCTCCCTCCCCAGGAATTGGAAATGCTGCTTTCATGTCAAGACTCGAATGGGGACACACCAGCTCTTGTGGCTGCTCGTAATGGAAATTTCCGTTTAACGTCTTTGTTTCTTCTCCACTGTCCCGACTCGGGCAACTTGGTGAACGAGAAAGGCGAGACGGCTGTCAATCTGATGGACCAAGCCAACGCCGAACGAACAATTCCCCATCCTCCATCCAGCGTGACTTATGCCAATGAACACCATGATGGTGAAAATGCTGGTGTCATTGATACTCGGAGTGCCTTGAAGCAGGCACCCGAGGCCTCTACTACGTCCGCATTGGCTTCCAGAATCGCGTCGCTAATGGATGAGGCAAACCGAAAGTTGACGCAAGCGTACGGGAACGCCAACGTTGGACAAGATAGCGCGGACGCAACAAGCCCGCAAGATCTCTTCCAACAATTAGAAAAAGACCGAGAAGTTATTCGAAAAGAAAAGCTGGCATTGGTATCTCGCGAAAATGCGACCGATAGCCTTGATTCACAGATGGCTCGATACCGAGATGTCGAAGAGCATTGTATATCACTAGTTGAACAAATTCATCACCAGAAGCTGTCAGAAGGGTTCGCAGCGGTAGACGATCAGGCTTCAATCAACGGCAAGGCAAGTGATGACGAGCTACAACGACGATATGAATTGGTTCGAGAGATGGTTTCGGCACAAACGTCGCGGCGAGCAGCCGTTCGAGATCTCGTTCAGCAAAAGGCAGACTCTGGAGTTAGTACAAAACTAGACATGCACCGCAAGCTCGTTTCGCTTGCAACTGGCTTGAAGGAGGATGAACTTGACCCAATGTCGGCCGAGCTGGCGGAAACACTAGAGTTCGACAGAGTGAACGAAAAGACGTCGAATGAATCTTCATTGGCAGGGCGAGCATTGCTCGCCAATGAAAGAATTCCTTCGCAGGCAATTGCGCCTAGTTTTACTGTTCCAGTTGATGTTTAGGACCTTTTCGATCCGGCTTTCATGTACAGTCTTGTTTTTTGTCCCGAGTAATATATGTGCAGCAGGTCAATCACTCTTTGTTGACACTTTCATGACATGTTCGATTTCTCCGTGTTTCCTCTTTGTGATTTTCCTCATATTTTACCCAGTGATCTGTTGAGTCTTTCGTCTTGAAGCATCATTGCTTGAGCGAGATCATCGCGTCACCACGCCGGTCTGAACTCCGATACCCGTTTATTTTCATTTCCCCTTTTATGCCCCTGTATGCGGCTTTGTATAATGTCTGTAGCTATAGTATAACGATTCAATCCATTGAGGTCGCGATTATACAGTGCTCAATATCGACTTTGAACTTTAAATATCAATTGATACACTAGTCAGACATTGGGAAATATATATCTAGGGGGTCCTGTGGATATTGATATACATGAAAAATTGAATGTATACACTAAGTGTGGTTTTTACAGTGTAGTAACATATCTCTATGCTATGAAGATTCATGGAGATTCTTGGCAAATGCGCGAACAATGCATATTTCAAAATGCTCAAACTAGCAAAGCCTTTCTTCTCTGTATTGCCGCTGATCATAATAAAGCAGCGAGAAGCGGCGCTGGCTGGCCAGAGCCGGCGCGGCCACGTTGACTGAGCGGGTCTAGCCTTCGGGGCAATGACAGCCAACCACGGTGAGCCCCCCGGCGGCCAGGCCCCTGTCGGGCCGTGTGATTGGTGGTGGCGCCTGTCGAAGACGCCCGTAAGGCTAACTAGTGACTAATTAGGTTTAAGCGGCGACACTGTGCCATCCATGGTTCTCCTCACCGCATCATCTTAGTACTACAGTATATGTGTATTATTGTACAGTAATAGTCACCAATACATAGCCAAACGTACACATACAAGGAAGGTAGACCGAGTAAACTGGCACATTCGTCTACCGTCAACTTATCTCTAAGCGCATCCAGGTGGCAAGGCAGATCTTGCAGCCTCGCAAACCCGCAGACAGCAGACTCGCATGCTACGTCAACGGCGGCCAATGACTGCCAGTAGACGCAGGAGCACTGGCGCACAATGGCATTCGGCGCCATTATTGGCGGCGTGGCCAGGCAAGGCTCGAGCCCTGAGACGCCGGGCCCCCCTATCCCGGCACAGTTATTGGTCTGCTGCGCGGCCCAGTGGGGCCGCCGCTCGTCACGCTCTGCCCCAATGAATCCTCTGGTCACGTTTTCCTCGCCCCGTCCCTTCCTTACGCACTCACTCGCTCCTGCTCCTACTTAGTGACTTCTTCGTCACTCTCTCCCCGTCCGCGCTTCCCCATCTCCATCTCCTCTCGTGATCGCTTCCTCCTCCCATCTTTTCTTACTTTCTTTTTCTGGGACTTGTCTCTTCATTCACTCCCCTATTTTCTGCATCTTTATTTGAAGCCCTCCCCGGAAAAATCTTTGCAAATCCCTTCTTCCCACAAAGTATTGAAAACAACTCAAAAAAAGGACAAAAAATAGGGTCTCCCCCCCTGAAGCGTCTCGCCTCTCCCGCTTTGTTATCGCGCGCCTCACAGTCTCGACTCGCACGCTTAATCCTTCTTAATTCTGGTCCAAGACCGGCGCTCTCGATATCCTCTTTGTCATCGTCTTTCTCACACCCTCTTGTTCCATTCACCCCGGCGTTTACCCGAGTTAATTCGTTCCGTCTGTGCTCGCGTCCGCTTCTCACACGATCCTCCATCCACCACCACCTGTTCGTCTGCCACCTACACGCGATTGTCTCTCTCGCTCAACCAGCTTGGGCTTACTCGTCACGAATTCTGCATTAGCATCTGATTCTTATCGCTATTCTTATTTTATTATCTCGCTTTTTATTTCTACTTTTTATGCAGCGAGTGGAACTGCAGTGCATCCGCGTCTCGCTCGCTTGAATCGACTGGCACGACCCCGTTTCTTCTTCTGTCGCCTCAGAACGAAGCTGCTCATCGATCAAGCATCCCCGATTATTCTTCGTTGTAAATTTTATCTATTCCGTCCGGCCTCCACTTGAGCGTTGAATTATTTTGATACCTTTTTCCAACTCTTTTTGTTTCTCATTCGGTACGGGCCCCTAAACTTGAATGACCAGGCGAGGCCGCTACTGACGGATTTTCACGTGCAGATTTCTTTTTCTTTCTCTTTTTTGGGGGGTCTAGGCGTTGCTCTACACCGCTACTATCGACAACGCTCGTCCTAATATCGGTAATCATTTACGAATAAGAGAAGTCTTTTGGTTCACTCCGGCCAAAACAAGATCGCGATTCGTTTCGACCGAAGCTTTCTTTTCCCTCCCACTGTTCACTCATCTTACGGACGGTCGTGCGATCTTTTCATTCCCGACTTGGGATACGATCTTTTGCACATATCAAATTCCTTTCGATACCCTCTAATTTTCGTTTACACCAGTGAGTATGGACGCAGGCGGTCTTGCTCACATGACACACAACTCTTTGAATGGTGGCACTCTTGGCGTCCCCGGTTCTGGTTTTGCTTCCCGCGGGAAAGGATCTCACATTAAGCGCCTGAGCGTTCCTCCCCAAGTCTCGACGATTGATGAATCAAGACCTTCTGCCACTGTCGCTACGCCGCGAACCAGTCGTTCCCATCTTCTTGCTGGATTGAGAACTGCTCCCAAATCCGCAACTATACCATCCCATCAACAATCTCAAGGTCATGGCCGTGCTGGCTTAGAAGGAAGCCGCTATGCCATCTCGAACAGAGGTGGTGACCGAGTTCCTCAGACCGCTATTGGCAGCACCTTCTCACACCATTCCTATGGACTTGATTCGCACAGTTCAAATATGAACCTTAGCGCTGGTCGTCCAATGTATTCGCTTCCAGAACAAGTCCTGGCTCCCCCAGCTATCGACATAGGGGACGGTGAAGGAATGGATGAAAAGGTTTACGCTGAACTGATGTCCACCAACTTGTTTCTTGCGGCGCAGCAGCAGCGCCTTCAGCAACAGCTTCTCAGTGTTACTGCTGCCGCACAGCAGTTTCAGAACTTGAACCTCGGCGGAACTCCCGTAAACCAGCAGTTCCATCAACAGCAGCAACAACAGCAAAACCAACTTCCGTCTTTCGTTCCAGGAATGAGTATGTATCAACTGCAACTGCAACAGGGCATGCAACCAATCGTCCAGCCAGTGGCTGGTCAGGCTGGTCTCTATTCAGTCTTCAATCCGATGACCGGCCAACAAAGCTTCGTTTTTGACAACAACGTTACCTCTCCGGTGGAGGAGGATCCTCTTCCATCTTACAACGAATCTGTACAGTCGCCCTATGGAAACTACCCACCACCTTTCCATGCCGAAGTCTCTCCTCCTCCGGAAGCGAGCCAGTCCCCGGTTCACATTTCGCCTCGCTCAGTGTCCCCTAAGGACCTCCCATCCCCTCCCCCGGAAGTCGCCCCTCTTCCGCCTCCTTCTGCAACCGCTTTCCGGCGCGGCCATAAAAAGACGCCCTCTTTTGCTCCAGGTTTGCGGACCAACACCGACATTGCACGTACTGGGAATGCGGGACCAAGATCTGCAGGTTTCCCCCAAACGCCCATGACGGGAACATTTGGACCCGGCCAGGGACGCGCTGGTGAACATCCTATTCGCCAGCCCCGCGGTCCTCCATCCCTGGAGGAGCTGGTTGCGAAGCCTACCTCGAAATTCGAGGGCAGCAAGAATTTTGCCACTCGTCAACGGCGTCGTGCTGTTCACAATCTGGTACGTGCGGGAATTGAGCGACGCGGCGAGTCTAGAAGCAACCAGGGCAGTGGGGGAAGCAACACCCCAGCCAGCGAGACTGAGTTTATATTCTCCGTTTCCGATGAGGATGACAGCAGCCGTGGAAGCGGTAGCCTTTCAAGCAAACCTAGCCTTGGAAGTCTTCGTGCTTTCGCTAATGGCGCTATCGGCTCCGAAATGAAGGAAAAGGACCGCTCGTCACGTGAGCGAGGCGCTGTGGAGAATCTGTACACACTCCCAACGCCTTCGGAGGAAGGATTCCCCAACGTTATGTCATCTATTGAACCACCATCTACGGCTGCTATTGTTGCTGGTCACCGATCCGCTTCTCAGAATACCGAGCGACGGAAGACGCCCATGCTTGTCTTGTCCAGCGCCGAAAAACGCAAAAGCCCAGTTGTCTGATACCCTCACATACCCATGCTCTTTTTCGGGACATGAACTGGTAGAAGGTTCTGCCGGAGCATGGTTACGATATTTCTTTCCAGCCTTCTCTTAAGAAAATTATGGGACCTTGTTTTCGACTTATTTGAGTTTGCTCGTCATTCACTCTTTTTTTTCTTTTCCAAAGTGGTATACTTTACTGCGAAATGGGCCATACCACCATTGAAGACACTCTTTACATTTTTTCCCTCTCTTTTGAATCATGTCTCGGTTTCTATTTGGCCTATTGATAACGTTTTCTTATCCAGTGTCAGTGACACGACCCAATTTTCATTGCCAGGTTAGACACATGCCAGTGGTATGATGTAACCAAACGACACAAGCGCCGCTACTTTACCGCGCATTGGCAAACCTTTACTATTTTGATAGTCATGATTAGCATGAGCAGAACCAATCTCAGATAACATGAAATTCAACGATGATGCAGTTTCTCTGTAAAGAATGCATTTGATCTGTGATATTTGCACTAGCTTAGGTGGCCTTGAATATTTCACCCTCGAGTTCGCATAGATTTCTAGCTATCTGCAGGAACGGTGTATTGGAGATAGATTGTATCTAGCCTAAGACGAGATGAGTGGGGGGATCAATCAATACTAGAAGAATTCTTACCATTTCCCTTTCTTCAAACCTGCCCCTTTCAGTCTGCCCCTTTCCACAAAGCCTCGCTGCTCATACCATTTCCGAAGTCCTTCACCTTGATCTCTGCCGTCTGGATCAAGGGCCATGCATGCAAGGATATTTCGAATAGGCATTGGCTCAGAGTGAGTCTCATGGCCATTGTAGCCTGCATGCTCCACGGCTCTGTGCTGGGCCACATGTTCCTTACCGCCAGACTGCACCTTCGACAGCAACTCAGCCAGTAAATACGACCCAATACCATTCTGCTTGTACTCTGGGCTCAGGAAAATAGTCAACTCGACCGTCGGCCCGTAGGAGAACATTGTGCCGCGAAACGGGGAGAGATAGGCAAAGCCCAGCACGGTTTTGTCATTGCTCTTGTCCACAGCAACCAGGTACGGCAGTCTGCGTGATTCGGTGTTGGTTTTGAACTTGTCAAGCATTGATTGCAATGGTGGTGTGGTTTGCATAAATGTCAGAACTGTGTTGGCGACATAGTGGCTGTATATGGCGTGGACTTGGGAGATGTCATTCTCGGTGGCGGCGCGTATCTTGAATTCTGGAACTGCCATTCCTTTTATTCTCTTTTTTCTTTTCCCCGCTCGTTGCTTTTCCTTTTTATGACTGAGTACGAGTGACACGATCAGTTCGTATCAAAATCTGGCGGGCTCCACTGGCATGGTTGACTTACTCACGGTGAGAGGGCCCAAGCTAGCCAATCAAAGCTGCGAGAGCGGAGTCTATGTCCATGATGTTGCTCTTCGCTGTTGCTCTCAGCATGCATGTATAAGCTGTTTGCTTTTCAATTTTCAATTTTCCCTCTCCAATAGAACGACGGATCTTCTCTTTGACTCCCAAGGTGCCCTAGGAGCGCAGACTTACTCTAGCTAGCGTCTTCAAGACTGTTGCTGTTTCGGGCAATGCCGACCGACTTCCGAGTATTCCCCCACCGGAGAATTATAAGTGGGATACTATACCACCCAGTATTTTCTGTTTGAGGGCATATTAAGAGGCTATACCTGTTACGATTTTCAACCGATAACCGACCGGTATCCACATTTTTGGGGATGATCGCTCATGGATTGAGATATAAGTAGACTGTGCGCCGGTGTGCAGTTGCGGCTGCAAGATACAATCCAAGCAAGCCTAGATCGACTGCTTGATACGACGATACAGATTGCAAGGATGACTAGCAACCAAAGGCCAAACATTATCTTCATCCTAGCCGATGACCATGCCAGCAAGGCCATCAGTGCATATAATGCCGGCATCAATTCCACTCCCAACATAGACCGCTTGGCCACCGAGGGCATGAAGTTCAACCACTGCTATGTGACCAATTCAATTTGTACCCCGTCTCGTGCGGCGATATTGACAGGGACCCACAATCACGTCAATGGAGTGATGACACTCGATAGCAAGATCAACAAGCATCTGCCAAACGTTGCAAAGGCGCTGCGGTCGGGAGGGTATGCAACGGCCATGGTCGGTAAGTGACCTTGTTGCGGGCTATTGGCGCACAAGATAGCTGACGCTGCGTTTGTTGTCACAATGAGTAGGGAAATGGCACCTTGGCGAGGGCGTTGCCCACGAGCCCACAGGATTCGACTACTGGTCGATTCTCCCCGGTCAAGGCGACTACTGGGACCCCAAGTTCATTGAGTTGTCGGGGACGCATATTGAGAAGGGGTATGTCACCGACATTATCACGGAAAAGTCACTCAAATGGATTGACTCCGTGCTGGAGCGGCCTGCATCGTCAAACGGCGCGAAGGGCGATGAAAAGCAGCCATTTTTCCTCATGTGTCACCACAAAGCACCTCATCGCTCGTGGGAATGCCATGACCGACACAAGGACCTGTACTCGGAGCCAATCCGTGTGCCCGAGACATTTGGTGATGACTACCGAAACCGTGCAAAGGCGGCCAAGGCGGCCAAAATGCGCGTGGCCGAAGACCTGACATATCAAGACCTGGGGCTGGTGCAGCCGGATGGCGGCGACAGTGTGGGAGAGCGTGTTCAGCAAGAGGGTAGCAATGCGCAACGAAAGGTCCCCGTACCGGTCGATGTCTCGTCGATGCGACTGATCGACAAGGATACAGGTCAAGTCTTCACATTCAAGACGTCTGGCGAGTTGGCTGAATTCAAGTTTCAGCGGTACATGCAGAGGTATCTGCGTACAATCCAGTCGATCGACGATGGCGTGGGCACGATGCTTTCGTACTTGGAGGAAAAGGGGCTGGCAGAAAACACAGTGGTAATATACTCCTCAGACCAGGGATTTTTCCTTGGGGAACACGGATGGTTCGATAAGCGCTTCATGTACGAGGAGAGCTTCCAAATGCCGTTTCTGATCCGCTACCCTGCTCTTATCGCACCGGGTACCGTCTGCGACAGTATTGTGTGCAATGTCGATTTCGCGCCCACATTCCTCAGCCTCGCTGGAGGACTTCGTATTCCAACGTACATGCAGGGAGTATCGTTTCTGCCACTCCTCAGGAGCGGAGGGGAGGCCCCGCCGGACTGGCAGCAGGTGGCATACCACCGGTACTGGATGAACAACGACGCGATCCACAATGCGATGGCGCATTACGGCGTGCGTGATCAGCGGTACAAGTTGATTTACTGGTACAACGATGACCTCGGTATTGAGGGTGCTCGCCCGGCAACAACAGTTACCGACAAGGAGTGGGAGCTGTTTGACTGCGACGAAGATCCGCTGGAACTGTTCAATGTGTACTCAGAGCCAAAGTACCAGGATGTAGTGCGGCGCATGACGAGGCTTCTGGAGGACAAGATGGAGGAGATCGGGGATGAACCGGTGCACCGCACGACGGAAGGCGCCAGTAAGGGGAGATGCAGGCTGTAGAGTGGATTCTCCACAGGACGTGTAGATGCGAGAATCCAGAATAGGAAGGAGGGCCAGACCCAGGCCCAGGAATATGTCAGCATCCACTTACCTGGTTATTCTGACGGATTCACTGAATCCACACTAACTGGACCATATAGACCGAGTGAGCCATCTAAAATAGTTTATATGTTTATTAAATACTTGAAAAAGCTATATACAAGAGAGTGAATAAATAGATAGAAGCGTTGCGCACTATACAACATCTGAAGCTTGCTCCACAGTGGGGCAGTTTGTTATCCTCCGGCTTGTCTTCTTTAGACTTCAACGTCCACAACCTCCACGGCACCTGCTACGCTGAGCCTCCGAGTCTTAAGACTGGCCTCTAGCAAGGGCATTCTTTCGTGACTAGAAATGAACTTTCAACTACAGCAGCTATGGACCAGTACATGGGCTGTTTCCGCACATCCGGGCGCCCTGGGCCTGATGTGAAGGAGACATGCCGTCAATGCCGCCTGCGAAAGGTGAGTGTCCGAGTGAGCAGTGAATCCAAACATTCTCCTCATTGTCGGTATCTAGGTCCGCTGTGATGGTCGCCGGAATGGGGGTTGCTCTCACTGTAGCCGGCTCAACTTCTCCTGCTCACTTTCACATCCGGCGGCTGACGCAGAAACTGCAAACCACAACGGTAAGGTGGTACATGGTGAGACTGCAGTCAGTAGACCTCCTCGCTGCCGCATCAGCACCGCTTGTCGCGCCTGTCAGCGCCAAAAGGTGCGGTGCTCTGGCACTCGGCCACAGTGCCTCAACTGCAAGCGACGCAGCGTGACATGCACCTACCAGCCCTCCAAACCGCTGCGCCGACGCCAGACCCCGTCGGAAGTGGCTTCACCAGGAGTTTCGTCCTTGGCCGGGGAGAATAGTATGGGTGGCGGCGCCTTTGTAACCAAAGCAACCTGGGATCCTCTCGAAACCCCCTTAGCCTCCCCACCTAGCCCTCGCCTGTCCCTCCCATCGGACACCAGGTTAAGCGAATATCCAAATCAGAAGTGCGCTTGTTTAACGTCTGTCCGTACTCCCCCAGAATCACCACAGACTAGTGGCTCGCCCAACCGTCTACATCAAGCGTTACTGAACAATGCATACGATTCGACCTGTCATATACTCCTATCACTACTTAAGGCCTTCTTTAAACATATATACCCGCTTCCATCGTACTCCTTTCTACACCCTGCCACAACCAAAGAGAAGTGTCGGACAGGTAGGCTGGAGCCGTGCCTTGCGCTTGCAATTGCCGGCACGGTCACCTGGCTCGTATCTACGCGCACAGATATGACCGGTGTCAATGCCGACGAGAGAAATGAAAATGACTACATAAAAAGCGGGCGCTCCCTGAGCGGGCCGGCTTCTTGCCATTGTCACGGTTCAGCGTCTATCGAAGCAGCCGAGCACATTATCTGGTCCAATCTCGAGAAGCCCAGTATCCCCCGCCTGCAGGCTCTACTCCTGTCTACCAGCCACTATATACAGGTAGGTCGTTTTCAGCGAGCGTTTATGCTGGCGGCTGTGGCGTCACGTTTCGCTGCTGCTATGAGACTGAACCATGAGAAGCAAGATGGTTCGAGCTTTGTGGCCAGAGAGACCCGGAGACGCATCCTGTGGAGTCTGAAAATGCTTGAGCGGTACTTTAGTGTTGGTCTGCCCGAGTTTGAACTCTGCCCATTCGAAGCCATCTATCTCAAACTTCCATGTCGAGAGGACGAATTCAGCACCGGCCACCATGGGAACCAACTGTCGGAAACCAGCGACCTGGGTGCTTACAGCCTGTGCGTGAGTTTCGAAAACATCCGCCGTGACATCATGAAGCTCACCCGGGGCGTCAACCTATGTGATTCACCTCTTCCACAGCTTCCCTTCCTGGTCCAATGCTTGGAGCTTACGCTTTCCGAAGTAAGACCTAGTATGCCACATGGCCCAGAGCTATCCTATGCTCAAATAAACAAACTTTTTCGGTCACCGTGGCTGCCAAGGCATATAGCGATGCAGCTTAGCTGGCACCAGTGCAATTGTGATGTCTACAGATTATTCCTGCCTGGGTATCAAGAGGCCGCTCCACAGCCCGTCCTGGCCGCTATCTTAGATCAGAAGGGAGAGGAAGACGAAGGAGAGAGCCTTGCGGCCAAAGCGGAGCGTCTATGTTTGCACCATGCTAGTGCCATAATCACCACTTTAATAACCCTAAATCAGCAGTCTACGCGCCTCCTTCTCCTCGAGTTCGACGCGGCCATATGTGGATATCACGCTATGCGACTGATTCTCTTTCTCTCCCAGTCTGGAAGAAACAGAGAGACAAGACCTACGACCGAATATGCCACGAGCAGGGCTGAGCTATGTCTTGCAGCACTCCGAAGGTTTTTCCCCAGGAGTAAACTTGTCGATCCAATGATCAGTGAGATAGAGCAGTCAATTTTTGCGCTAGCCCCGTCGCCATCTGCTTCTGTGTCTACCTCGAAATCACCAACAGCTGCAGTAACGAACACACCAGACTTTTTCTGGAGTATGAGGAATGAAGCAACGACCAGGTCGCCGTGGTCAGAGAGGGCTGTGGTGGAATCCCCGGAAGGTTCAGACAAGAATTTAGCTTCACAAAGCTTGTCATCGACAGCGAAGATTGGACAAAGATTAGCCATCCATAGTTTGCTGCGGCAAGCCAAGTTTGCGGATATAGACGAGGCCGATTATCCGGATTGACGATTCGGGCAGTGGGGGGATGGTATTTGCCTAACTAATTTACCGGTCTGGCATGGCCGGGGCCTGAGCCAGAAGGTAATAAATAATTTCTTGGAGCCTTAGGCCTCACCTAGGTATCCCTAGTGCAAGGCTAGAGCGACGCGTCTAATGCTGGATGCTAGTGTTAGCCTAGAGTATGCGAGAAGAGCCCAGTCTTCGCCTGAAGGGTGTGTGTTAGAGACATAAGAGAGAGACAGAACTGCCCAAGGGACCTAAAGGTCTTTTGGTGTAGTGGTCAAGATAATGTTATAGCTAATCTATAAGTTAAAATCGAGTGGTGAACAATTGAGTCTGAAGGATTGGATATTAGTAACCCCGGAGACAAGAGGTGTTTGCTCATTACACCCGGCACGAATATCTTTTACCATGATGCATTCGAATGTTGTGTCATGATTGGCAAGAAGATTGACGGAGTTGCTCTCTGTAACATTGATGATTGTAGATGAAACCGCAAAAGAAGTAAGCAAAATATTGAGGAAAAATCCATATTATGTGCTTTTATTCGCCGACAATTTCCATAGGACCAAGCGTCCCTCATCGCCTTTGCCCCAAACTGTCCTTTGAACGTGTCACAACAGGAGAATTTTGTGTCTTTTGTGACAACATGTTATTCTTACATGTAGATTTCCTCCCCTTGGTGTTAAAGGGCGTTTTTCAATGTTTGTCGACAACCGAGATGTTCTACGGAGGTTCTGATCGGGCACATCATGCTGACGTTGGGCTTAAATTCAAAATTGACGGACAAATTAACAAAAAGAGAGGGAAAAAAAAAAGAAAAAAAAAGAAACTACAAATAAAGGGAAATGAGGAAAAAGGGACCACAAATATCGATCGGTACACTCCTGGCTAGATTATAATGGAACTCACGAATCAGAATCCAATCAAGTTGCCTGCCTATGTCACTTCAACGTTGCATTTCAACGCAGGTTGGGTATATAGACGGCTGACTAGCTATTTACATTATTGCATGAATAAGGCGCTTTAAGCCTTCGTCTAATACATGCTTAGGGTGCGCAAATACGATTCGAAACCAGCCAGTCTGTTCGCTGGCGTAAGTAGACCCGGAGGTAATATAGAGCTTTTCTCTGCGTAGGGTCTGCAGAATCACCTCATCCGTCATCTTCTCTCGGTTCACGACTGCCCCCAGATTAACCCAGATAAAGAGAGCCGCGTTAGAGTTTTGGTACGGGATCCCATGAACCCTGAGAACTTTCACAGCATATTGATAGTTTTCAGACAGGCGAGCGCGATTGAGAGAAACAAGTTGATCGGAGAATCCCTCGTTTAAAAACAGCGACGCCGCAGTGTTGTCAGCGAGACTGGACGGGAAATTAAATAATCTGATCATATGTTAACACCATTCTATATGAGGAAGGGATGGTCGTACGATATGCTCTCACACGCTTTCAAGAATGTCGTGTTGTACTGGCTGATTAGTGTTCCAATCCGTAGTCCCGTTGCACCAAAATCCTGACAAGAGTGGTTAGATCCTATTTCAATCTATAGAGAACGGAGTATACAATACTTGCCTTACTCATTCCCCACACGACGTGCACCTTTTGGGGGTCTATGAGATTCTCCGTGTCTATCGACAAGACAGATGTGAAGGGTGTGGGATTCTCATATTCCGGGTTATCCCAGACTGATAGCCCATACAATTCGTCAGAGATAAGGTGCATACTTAGTTTCTGGCAAAGTATCATGTATGCTTTTAAGACTTCTTCGGGATAACAGCGACCTGTAGTAGTCATCAATACTGGTGAAAGAAAGCACATGAGGATATTCGCGCAAGAACAAACCGAGAGGATTATTTGGGGAACAAAGCAAAATTGCTTTGATCTTCTGGCCTTGTTCTGTTGCCTTGAAAAACGCTTTTCCGTATTCCTCAACAGCTTCCAAACTAAACGGGTCTATGGCGCCGAAGTTAACCTCAATGATATTTACACTTGGCTCGGTCAGTATATACTAACGTTACAGGTTGATATGGAGACAAGACCTTACCCAGCACGATTTCCAAAGATAGATCTGAAAGTAGTAAAATATGGACGTCCAACAAGTATGCAGTCGCCTGGATCACACAGTGCCCAAGCGCAATTCTCAATAGCATTGCTCGCTCCAGATGTAATGCACATATGAGGGGGCATCAGAGTCCTATGTGGATGGAAATGGCGGTTCATGAAATGGCAAAGAGCCTTTTTCAGGTCCTTCGAGCCTGAAAATCCATCACCGTAGGTCAACGCATGATAGTTTGCACGAGGCTAAAGCAACCCGGGGTTTTTAGTACCTAAAATAAGCAAACATCTTACTAGTATTCTTACCTCACAATTAATAAATCTCTCCAGTTCCGTGTGCGTCAAACACTGGTTTTCTTAGCATGGCTGACCGAACATTAAATATAACATTGCGCCTCACATTCTCAGCAAGACCGAGGTTCACCGTGCCGTTCGGATTGGATTCAGGATCCCAAAGATCCTTCAAGACATCAAAAAACACGGGAACTTTAGGCGCGAGAGCAAGCCCCCGAGAGGAGACATTGCTTTGCATTTTAAATTTCCAACCGAACAGTGGTCCAGAAGTCTGATCCAGTATAGAAAGGACTGGATGTTATCGGATGATGTCAGAATTTTAATGAGACTATTTGATTCATGTCAAAATTCACAACCGGACATTCTAAGACTTAAACTGAGTATTAAGTGGAACTCACCAAAACTATATGCCTCACCGTATTTATTAGCTGCAGCAAGCAGACGATTTTATCTGCTAATCCTGGTACGTATATGCATTTGATAGACTTTTTGACTAGTCTAATAAAAGACTACCTTCGGAGATAAAAGGCCCACCTACGCCACTACTCCGAGATCAAATTTGATTGGGATAACCGGCTCTTATATGGACTAGGAATTTGGCAGTCCTACAGTATACTGCCAAGAGGACAATAGATGGTCTGAAAGGTGGGAAAAGAGCCTTTGGCCAGGAGGACACAAAGGGTGATAGAAGGACATATATTCTAGATCATCCAAGACTTTTCTTCTATTCTTCTCTTTGGTGAATACTCCGTAGAGGCATTATAGTTATCGAATGATCGCCAAAATCACTTTCTCCGATGAAGTTTCAAGTACCGGCACTTAACACTGACGTAACCAAGGCCCCGGCTTTCGACATCTCCGAGACGCCTGCGAGGTTCCGTGCCGGACAATCACGCTAGACCCTGGGAAATCGGGTTCAACGCATATTATCTTGCCCGTGCCATCAGAACCGGAATTAAAGATCTGATAGCGACATGACTTCGTTGTCTCCTAGAATCGGCGTATCGAACACTCGTACGTGTCGAGTGCGAAAGCCGCTCGGCTGCACGCCATGCATAAATTCCAAGCCCCGATGGTCGTCTGATTCCTGCATTTATCTAGGAAATCATCAATTACCTCACATAAAAGCATCAAGATTTCAATCCGGGCATTTGCATGGGTCTTAACCACAGGTATATTTCACTTTGTATTGCAAAACAATATATTATTATGATGTATAAGTTTTGTCAATTTTACATGTATATATCAATTGATAACCTTCTTTTCTCTGCAATCACATAAGTCATGCATAAATACATGGTAAATTAAAATTTAATGTTGAGAAATATTGTATTACACGTAACTATTGTTACAGTGTTAATCGAAACATGTACTAAGGGAAGGAAATCATTGATATTGATGGAAAAAGATTCACTTTACTTGTCCGTAGTTATCGTTATAGCATGTTTTCATTGTATATGCCAAGTAATGCGGCCTCGATCTATAGACACGCCGGTCACCCGTCCGGCAAAGAAAAAATCATAAGGGTGAAAGCAACAGTGATATCAATTCTTAGACATGCAGCGCTTCGATGCTTTGCGCAACTAGCAAGAGAAGTAATGAAGGCTCCGATATAACGAGTTTCGTGGATTTCCTACCACTTGGCTTCCTTCCGTGATTGGAATTCTTTCAAAATTTTGACTTGATTCTCCAAAGCTGTAACCCAGGCCTTCAAGCCTTCGTCCGACTCCGGAGATTCGGTTCCCAGCTTTGTGAAGAAGTCCTTGCGATAGGGGGTGGCGGACATGGCAGCATTAAAAACGGGCTTGATCAAGAAGCCATGGTGAGGCTTAAGAGTGTTTCCGTACGCGGAACGGAACGAGTCGGCCAGTTCCTTGTTGGGTGTGCTGATGTTCTCGCTGAGAGCCTGGGCAGTGAAATCGAGTCCACTAAATGTTGATTTGTGTTAGTAAACGCCTCTCGGAGGAGATAACCCAAGATTCTTCGAGATGTGTGACCGAAGACGTACCGTACAAGCCAAACGAGACCTTCGGTAGCAACATGCTTTTTCGTCTTCAGCTCGTTGATGACAAGAGATTGGAGTGTTTCGGACTCTGCGGGAGCTGCAGTCTGGCGGTCACGGATTTTCTAATCAAGCACGCAACGTATCAGCAGAGCCAGTTCTCTTGTGAGGGGTTTGGGATCAACAAACCTTGACATTGCCCAAAATATCATTCTTGACCGGGGTGAAAGCAACAGAACCGAGAGCATCTAGGCGAGTTAGGAACGAGCCAGCTTTTGTACGCAGCCGAAGCACGTACCAAAAAGGGTGGCCAGAGACTCGGCAGCCTCAAGAAAGTCGGTGGAGGAGATGGCATTGTCGTTTGCCGAGTCCACGGGGACGTCAACGAACGACTTCTTAACAGTGGTGAGCCACGGAGCCATTTTTGCAATCAAGAGAGGGCGTTTTTGTTTCAGAAAAGAGAGAGTTGGCAGGAGGATAGAGGACAGACAAGAGGAATTGACAACAATATAGGGGTGGTGCTGAAGCGGTGAGTCGTGGTGCTACAGTACAACACTGGCAACAGCAACGGCGGGGCGTGTACCTAGCACAGGCAGCGGGGGGCACGGCCGGTTAGCCGCTAGCCACGCACTTAGCGCGTGCCAGAGTTGCAGCCAGGGCGGCAAACAGAGCAAACACGGCCCGTGCTGAGGCTGGTGCTGCTGCTGCGCCACGCACCGCCGCCCCATCTGCGACGACGTCATTGCTTTGATGACATAATTAACTCCTGCGACTGCAATTACTCTTTCCTGCTCTTTCCTGTCGACTAGCTGTGGTTTGCCTGATGTCGTTCGTGCCGGATCAATAATCATGACCTTTAACTATCCTTTGTTGCTGATGCGCAATTGATTCTGCGCCTCCAAGCACGTCGCCATGGGTGATCGCTCTGATGGTCAATCGAACGACGATAGCTTCCAGGATGAGTCTGAGCAATACCGCGGGCTGGACCCTGCATCGTATACAGCACAGCGCCTAGTGAGTCTTTTAATACCTATCTTATACCCTCGGTTCACCATAGCTAAACTGTCACCTTTCGCCAGCGCCATGCATCTGCTCGCCATCTTCACCTAACATCCCGGCGGTGCTTCATTGGTCCCGTGCCTGACGATTGGGCACATAGTCATTGCAAATCTTGGTATCGATCAAGAGTGGAATTTAAGGATTATACAGCCAAGAAAACGACTGTTTCGGCCAAGACATCTTCATTCGAACAAGCCCAGAGCCACATCTCGCTCGACGCCGCCACAGATTCCGATAAAAGTCCTTCACCAGAAAGAGCAGAAGATAGCATACCGGAGTTAGGCTCCGGGCATGAATCATCCCCCATGACACCGGTCAGGAGTCATAGCTCTACGGGAAATGAGTCGGACAATGAAGATACCAGCGATGATGATATTACCATCCGCGGGGCCGCTAACAACACTGTGGCATCCAGCTCGTTTGTCACTGCGAGAGAGTCTCTGTCATTTGAAGGGCCATCTACACATCTATCTCCCACCCACTATTCAATACCGAACCGTAATTCCGGAACAGGCGATGCTAATTTCACCCCGAGCGCCATGGGGTCGGAAGATTCACGCGGCTCGCAATTATCAACACCCACCCCATCTGCCCTGGAAGCAGGGTCAACAACATCCCTTATTCACCACGGGGATAACAATCAGCCCAGCGGCAAGCTGTCGGCCCCTTGTGCTAAAGCTCTTCATTCGCAGGAGCCGCAGCCTCACGATAACCAAGAAGCCGTTGCCAATTCACCAGGCAAAGGAGGAGGCAGGCTTGCTCGCTTCAACCTCGAAGACAATGTTTTCGATCGACAGCAGCGTATCCGCTCACGAATCGAACGGACACAAAATAAGATCTCCGCCCATAGGCCACGATGGAGCAAAGAGAGCGAAGGCGAAATGGTTAGAGCACAGAAAATGCTAGTTCGGCTTGAAGAGACTTCAAGAGAACTTCCGCCTGACTATTCGGAAAATGAAAGTTTACGAATGGAGTCAAAGGGAATCGCAAAATGGCGCGAATATGTGGTTGTGTGTCGCAAGGCTTCTGACGAGCATGCTCCCTTCATTCTGAAGATGTACAAATCTCGCGTCATTCAAGATGTCGAAAAGTCTAGCAGCTCTGCATATTACGAGATTCCTCTCAATGCCAAGAGAACCAGGGTCAATCTCTATTCCTCGCTAGATAAAACTGTCGTTATTTGGCACCCAGAGAAACGAGGCACCCGGATCTACATTGTGAGGCCACGATCTTCAGCGCATGCAGTCGAGTGGTACACTTTCATAAGACAGGCTTTGGGGTGGCACCGTCCAACATCGTTACTGATCAATGTCCCTAATTTGGGCATATCTTTGGTATTTAAAGATCCATTCGACCAACATTGCCTTGGATCACAGAGGTCGCAAGATGACGAGCCGGTGAAAAGGTCAAAAGAGAAGATAGTTGCTGCTGCTATCATTGGTGAATGTATGAGTATGATAAAAGAGCGAAATGAGTGGTCTCAGGTCTTAGAAGGATGGTCCAAAACAACGAAGATGGGCTTGGCCTGGAAACGGTTCGACCGTTTGGAATGGATTCACGGGGCTAACGAAGGCCAGATGTATGGAACCATCGCAATGCAGACCTCCCATGATCTTGAGCTTCGCCCGAAACATCATTATCCCACCACGGTGAACTCATATAGTAATACCAAAGAAGAGCCAGCTCCTGTGGAAGGATTTCTCGTCCGGCTTACATCACAAAGCGGTGCACAGCAGCGGTTAGGCAAGAAATTTTATAAGAGGCAGTACTTCTACACTCAAGATCGCTTTCTTTGCTTTTGCAAACAGAGTAAAGCACTACCTCCTTACCCTTCAATTGAAGAAATAGGTGATACTATGAATTTTCATGATTCCAGCCCGCAAACATCCTCGCCTGATGAAATCGATCCCTTTTTCATTCAGGATGATAGCATTGCCTGGCTAGACAATGGCAATGAAGACTTTATTCGGAGGCGAGATGAAACTGCATTTGCCCATTTTATGAGGACCGTTCATAATTTGACGAATTCAGACGGTCTTTTGGATCTGTGCGACGTGCAAAGCATTCAACCTCTAAACAGCGGTCAAAATCCACAACCAAACAGACAAAACAACCAGGATGACGATTGCCTATTCGAAATCACTATAAAAAACGGCCTCACAGTCCGATTTCGAGCCCAGAACAAGGGGAATAGAGATGAATGGGTGAAGCGTCTTGATGAGTTAAGTCAGTATTGGATGATGCGAACGAAAGCGGATGCGGATGAACTCAGAGGTATTCGTCACCATAACCTCAAACTGTTAGACATTGATGAAAGAACCGAATCTATTCTCGGACAATTTGCTAGTAAATGGGAGGTAAAGAGAGCTGAGGCATCACCACATCTGTACAACATGTGCCATATCACTGGCTGTCGACCTATCAAGGTAACACTGAATTGTAGCGCCATCTTTCAAATAAACATGACTAAACATCTGACAGATGTCGGGCCAGTTGTACCGCAAACCTCGCCGTCGTTCAACATTTCATCGCTGCCAAGTTATTCTTACATCGGGCCAGCTCTTAATCTTCCAAGACACCCTTCGCAAGCGGTCCGGTGTTGAAATTCCCCATGTTCACAAGGAGCGTGTGGCTACTTTGGATCTACAAGATTGCTACATTTACTCGGGCATTTTGACTGAGAATGACCTTCTTTACGCTAACCAAACATTTGACAACCACTATCCTGGTCACCATGCGTTGCCACGGATCTACCTATCTCAAGATGGCTGGACCAGTAGGGATGAGGATACAGTTATATGCTTTGTGATTTGGCGCCCCACGCACAAGAGTCTTTTTCGAGCTTCTGAGACGCACGATGGCAAGAGAAACCGAATGCTTCGCCAAGTCTCGGCGCTTGGCGTTCCTGGGCGAAGCATAGTCTTCAAAGCTAGGAGTCGGATTGAGAGAGACCGATGGGTGCTGGGCATCGAGTCAGAAATCGATCGATTGCAAGAAGAAAGAGGTGAAGATGTCAGAATCGTCTAGAGAAGACCCATGGCCTTTGCTGCCCACCTTGCAAACAGCTGCGGGATATTGGTGAGCCTATTCTTACGAGACATGATTGGGACTATTGATACCCAGCATCCGTAATTATGATACATGTATATTTACACTATGCTAGTTCCTTGATACCCTAATTTATATAGAGCACTAAAACAATATGATACACGATAGAATGTCCCGTTATGCCTATCCATGGTCCCATCTCAATTAAACAGAGGCGTCTCTACCTTGACAGCTTCTTTGATGACTCTATTCCTCACCGAATCCCTATACCCCCCTCCTAGGTCTTTTTGCGTATCCGAGCCTGCCTGGTTGTCGAAGGGTTTATCCCAATCCCACCATTTGAGCTGTCTCATCCTCGGGTACAGCACTGCAACCACACTACCTGTTATCATACTAATACTAACCGGCCCGTATGTATTGCTGTCTAGTGATTTCCGCGGATCTTCCGCATCGCCTTCTAACCAGACATGGTTGAAAGGTACAGTCTGCGAGGGTTGGGGACACGGTTCTCTCGTCATGATTCGGTCCCCTGGTAGTCCAATGACACGCTTAATTGCTATATGTGATGGGTTCGATGGTGATCTGAGCAGATAAAAAAAAACAATGTCAGCTACAAAGAATATTTTTCAAGGGGCGGGATTGGTTTTCTATCTTCCTACCGAAATGTAACCACCATTCCCCGTTCCAACGTCTTTGTTCGACTCCATGGCCATCCGGAGCCCCAAGGCAGCATGTTGACCAAGACCATATCACTTTCTGTCTGCGTGTTTGCATAGTTTTCATTAAGATACGGCGTCATCGACGGCCCGCGAACCCACATGACCTGGAGTACATGCTCGGAGAAAAACATGCCAATGGGAATCGCGGGAGCGAGAAACCGAAAGGCGCGCGCGGCGCCTCGAATGGGCGCAGGGAGGGCAGCATATCGTTTTCGAAAACGGCTGATAAAAGAGGATAATACGGAGGGTCGTTTGACGTGCGGCGTTGCGAAGGACTCGGAGATGTACGTCGAGGGATCGGAGACGCCGGACGACTTGGGGTTGCCCCGAGCCAGTCTCCTCTGCAGTTCTCTGGGTGAAATAACGCGCGGTCGGTTATTATTAGCCTGTGCTGCATTCGCAGGCCTGGGGTTTGAATTGGCCTTGGAATTGGCCATGATGATCGTAAGGTTGTCCGTCGTCGGGATGTAAATGTTCCGAGGGCAATGCAATATAGGGAACAATTCAAGCCCGGACGATTAAAGGAAGGGTAGAAGAAACATCTATGAATTGGATATCACCATGATGTCGGAAAAATCATTGCCATATAAGCAGAAATAGTCGTTTGGTTTGCGTCGCAAATAGCTGAGCATCTTATCAACGGCGGAACTTTTGCGGGTAACCGATCTTGTTTGCAATGTTTGCAATGGATTATGTAACTAAATGACCGTAGTTAACTAAGTTATCGATTCTTATCGATTCTGCTTCAAAACAACATATGTATTTAGGTGGTATTAATAATGTTAAAAGTGTGTAGCAAAAATGCTGCTAGCTCTCAAACTCATAAGCAGCAGCGCTATAAGCTGCATCGAAAGAAAGCAGTCACCAGACGTCACTTCGTAGCCTTGGTTTCTGATCCCAGTCCTCGAAATCGGTGGTGGCACATCTATTATGATGGAAGCCTCCTGTTTAGACTGCCAAAGCCGAACATATTACTCATTAAAATAATCGATGCAATCGCCGTCATTCGGACGAGCTTCCTCCCATTCATGCTCCTCCGGGTCTAAAGGACACTGTCGCTCTCGCTATTGTCAACAACCACAGCATCCGGCAGCATTCGCGTCAATCGCTCATAGATATTGTTTGTTCGGAAATAAAACAACACAAAATATCCTACGTTTGGCCTTGATCTTCTTCCGTAACAGCAGCAAGGTCTTCGGCGGTAGGTGGGAAGGAAGATCTATAATCGATTTAGCATTGTTTCTGCAAAATAACCTAAACATCAGACTTACGGAAGCGTCTCTTCATAAGCTTTAGCGTCAACGGGCATGAAACTGCAAAAGATCACCCTGTCGAATTTTGATATGTTATCCCCCTTCCTCAAGAACCTTCCTACTTCGTCAATCGCCGTTGTGGCTGCTTCTCTATGTGGATATCCATAAATACCGGTGCTTATGGCTGCAAAGGCAATTGAACGCTGTTCATGCTCTACAGCAAGTTCAAGACTGCGACGATAGCAACTCCGAAGATGTTTCTCAGCCTCGTCGTGATCCAGCTTCCAATAGATTGGCCCAACAGCATGAGCAACTTTTTTGGCCGGCAGTTCGTACCCATCTGTCATCTTTGCGTCTCCTGTGTCACAGCCACCAAGAGTGAGACACTCCTCGTACAGATCTGGTCCTGCGGCACGATGGATGGAGCCGTCAACACCACCGCCTCCCAAGAGGCTATTGTTCGCAGCGTTGACAATACAACCAACTTCTAGTTTAGTGATGTCATGGCGAATGTGAGACAAAATGTCATTTAAGGACTGAAGTGGCGTAGCAGAGATGTTGGTACGTGGCTTCAAAATATTAGACCGATACAGCTGTGTCAATGTTGGGATTTCAGACAGCGTAAGGTATGAAGTCATTATGAGGGTGCCAGGGGTTAGTAGAGTGATGGTAAGTTCGTTGGGGCGGACGTGACTCGGAAGAAATAGAGGATCGCTCGAGTCTCTATTAAAGTCAGAAAAGTGATGGAAAGAAACCATGATTGAGATGAACGATGATCAATAGATGGAAACTAGCGTGCTTAGTCATGGAAGATCTCTTCCTAATATGAACTAGTGCTATATTGTATAGATCGTGTGCTTTGTTAAGAATTCTCTTGAAATTATTTCGAATCCATTCAAATCATGTTATTTGAATAGTTTTTGTCAACAAGTTCGCCGCTACCCACCAGAAATTTATCTTGAGACTGGATTGGCAGCCACTCCGCCTCCCATCTCCCTCTCTTCAAGTTCCTCTATACCTTGGCGCCTACCACAACCACGAGTGAATTCTCTCTGTACGTGAATTGATGGCAGTATTTATTAATAATATTAGACAATGAATGTGTCAGGTGCCAGGTGTCAGGTATCAGCGCTGACATGAATCGTCGAGTTACCTTCCCGAATCTAGATATAAATATCAATGCATCGATTTCCAAGGCAGAACTCTCTAAAACATAAGAAAACATGGTCAAACAGCGTGAAAGTTGTATTCACATGGGCCTTTAGAAAATTGTTTCAAAACATCTCCCCCCCAATTAACTGTCTAAATCTTAGCTTCTCTCGCCTCTTTCAACTTGGCAGGCAAAAGACGTCTCAAAATCTTGCCCGTAGGAGTTTTAGGCAAAGTCTGTAGATGGAACACACCCCCTCTCAGCTTTTTGTAGCCTGCCAATTGATTATCTGTCCAGGTTCGGATACCGTCAAGAATTTTCTGCTTCTCGTTTTCCGGTATCTCGACCTTGTCAGCGTTCAAGCTCACGTAGGCAAGAGGCACTTCGGTAGCTTGTGCATCGTCATAGACTGCACAGACCGCGGCGTCGACTACGTCTGGGTGGCGCAAGAGTAGGTCTTCGAGTTCGGATGGGGGAATTTGGAATCTAGTATAAATTAGCAAATGAATGGATGGGCTAGGTTATATAGATATAGCCTCAACATACCCCTTGTACTTGATCATCTGAGTAATAATTGTTAGTAATATAACATGATCATGGATAAGTCAACCATACCTCTTTCAGCCGATCGGTGACCCAGAAATTTTGTTGGTCGTCTATCTTCAAGATATCACCTGTTCTGAGCCATCCGTCTGAGAAGGTCTGCTCTGTTGCCGCTTTGTCACCGATATAACCCCTAAACACTAGTTAATATAACGCAACATTCGAGATAAAATATAGCTTAGGAGATTTATTTACTGCATTACTACCGCTCCACGAACCCACAGTTCACCCTCTTCACCCTGGCGGGCGTCTGATCCCGTCTTTGGGTCTACCAATCGAGCCTCCCTGCAGTATTATCATTAGCAATGGACCAGAGCCGTCGGCTAACGCAATTCATATGTTAGAACGTCATTGCAACGTACACGCCAGCGAATAGCTTGCCAACGCTTCCGGAAGCGAGATCGTCTTCGTCTATTTGATGTATTATGCCTCCAGTGCACTCGGAGAGCCCGTAACCTGAAATCGAAATTAACGTTCATTATCCATCTAGAAGTGGTGAGCATGACACTGCGTACCTTGGCAGACGCTGGTGTGTGGAAGCCGCTTCTTGAGCAGAAGCTGTACTGATTTCTGCAGGTAAATACCGTTTAGCATGGTTGAGGACGCGTGGCCACGTTTGAACAATCGGCAAGACATACTTTCAAAGGCGCGGCAGAGATGACAATTCTTTTCAAAGACGAAAGGTCATATTTCTGTGCAACGGGCGATACAGCCATGGCAAGCGCCACCGGGGGAACAAGATGCAAGTCTGTAACTTTGAGCTCGCTCGACTTTTGACAAAACGTTTCGAGGTCGAATGCTGGAAGACCGCAATATAGGGCCCCAACCCACATGCCAGCCAATACAGAGATTGTTAGACCATATATGTGACAATCTGGAAATTGAAAATATGTCAGTGTGTTATTTTGACTGGAGGGTGAACTGGAAGCCGTTTGATGTATTGAATTGCAAGAAAGCTTACATGGCGCAAAGAATACCTCTCTTACGGTGGAGTTGACCCGATCCGGCATGGAAATACGCATTGCTATAGCGTTCACAATAAGATTATGATGCGAGAGCTGTACTCCCTTTATCCTTCCAGTCGTTCCGGAAGAAAAACAAATGGTACTGGTGACATCCTTGGAGTTTTTGCCTTGCAGGTCATAGGGTGGCAGGGTTTCTCCAGCTCCTTTACTGATAACATCGTCCGGGAACTATTGCTCATCTCAATAAGAGTTACAAGATTCATACCGTGAGAAGTACCACTAACCTGAGGAAAGCTATCTACCTTGCTGAGAACGGTTAATATCTTTGTTTCTGTCATTGAGTTGGAAGCCAAGGCGGCCTTGACGAGGTCGAGTTTTGGAGCGATGGTGGCGACATGGGTTGGCTTCACGATCTGAAGAATATGCGAAATATCATCCAGAGTTGCCGATATATTGAGAGGACTGATATATAACTCTCAATTAACATACGACGCACTTTACCCAATTCCAGGACCAGTCACTCACGCGAAGACTGCACCCGTCCACCATGTTGCATGAGCCAAAAGAACAAAGTCATTCTGCCTATCAATTAGCCTAACTTGCAGACTCACTTAGGGTATTGCGGTATCTACGCACGCTGTTGTTCACCAATGCCAGCAGGACATGGCCGGGTTTCAATCCTAGCTTCTGCAAGCCCCAGGCACCGCGAGCAGCTTGGTCGCGGAGTGAGCCATAGGTAATAGGCTGTGCCGAGAACGTGTCAGTATGGACAACCTTATCTGCGGGGACCTCGTCGGGATTATATCGCGTCATAAATTGGGGAATTGAGATGTTGGTATCATCCTGGGTCGGAAAGACGGGCGATTGGTAAACCATCCTCGGTGAATAAAGGCGGATTTGTTGTATATGCGTACTTCTGCAGCGATCAGTTGTGGGTGCTATGACATGCGGGATAGGAGAAAGTTGCTTCACGTTTAGCCATTTTGTTACTAATACATAGTTGGTAAGGATCAATCAGACATTCCACGCAATCAAACAGCCAAGCTGCATCCACTTAGCATTTGCCAATAAAAACCATCGAAACAAATTAAAAAAAAAGTAAAAATTTAGTTCTTCACAAGCAAAAAGACGCGGACCCACCTAGGCGCCCTGTCAAAATACGGGCCGCTCCGTTGTAGAGCGGTACGTATTGGTTCTCGGCTTTGAAAGGAGATTATTAGTGCAGTGAAGAAAGGGGACCTGTTGAACCTGTAAACGAACCTATGTAACCAAGAAAGCTGCGGAATAAGTCGAGGATCGACTGGCATCTTTCGAGCAAACCGCATTATTGACCTTGGCCACCATAGCGTGTCCGTGGGAGGCGCCTCCAACGGTTACTACCCCGGGGATGGTGTTTAGCTCCCAGTAGGCCACGTTAGTAGTAACTTAGTACTATGTGTAGTGCAACTTGGCAGGCATCTAGCCTCTAGTTGGTTTCAGGGGGCGTATTTCCCTCACCAGTGACGAGTCGCTGCCAAATTTTCAAGGTCTCCACAGTGGTAACAATTCACGCACCTGAGAATCTCGGCCCCTCGGGATCACAGACTTGGATTCTAAGCTCGTTAATTTATTAGCACCGTACTGCGTGTTTCTATTATGGTTATTTGAAGCTGACCGCCGCCTTGATTTCTGATATCCTGGTTACCACGAGCAATGACGGGTTAACTTGAGACTCAATTCGCATCCGGTTAGGGTTATGCCCGCATCTTTGGGAAACGCACCATGCAGTTTTACCCCGTCCTAGCCTATATCGCGATATTTCTGTCCGTCTTGAGACACGCTCAGGCGCAGACTCTTCCGCTATGTGCTGTATGTAGGGTTTGGAAGCCGCAGTCTATGTTTCGTGGTACTGACAAGCTCTACAGCGAAAGTGCTTAGCCGAGACAATCCCCCAGTCAGACTGTTCCTCGACCAACCAAACCTGCATCTGCACAAACGCAGATCTTGTAGAAAACATCTCTAGTTGTGTGACGGCGAAGTGCAGTGTCAAAGATGGTCTTGGTATGTCAGCAGAGCAATCTTCTCGGGGAACCCTAAACCTAACGGCTCACAGCTGCGGTCAATATCACGGATACAGAATGCGGAGTACCGGTTCGAGACAACACCGGCCCGAGCATCATAATTCCAAGTGTTGGCTTCGTCGTCATTATTTTCATTGCCTTGAGGATATTCACACGCCTAGTGATCACGAAACTGGAGTTGGGCTGGGATGACTGGACAACCCTACTTCTTGGGGTATGGAAACCTCACTATACTACTTATATGGAGCACCTAACTAATTATCGCAGTGTGTTATGATAGCAGCTAATGTCGGTTCCATCGAGCGTCAGTTTTACCACCTATTTACTATCGAATGCGGGATTCTAACAAATACACAGTCGGCAAAGCTGGCCTGGGGAAGGATATCTGGACACTGGAATTTGCGAATATCAAGAGAATTCTCTACGTACGGCCCTTCACACCCGAGCCGAGAGTTTAAATGGCTAATGGAAGCAGATCTTCTATATCCAAGAACTTCTCTACGTCACCTGCATTGTTCTCACGAAAATCAGTTTCCTCCTGTTCTACACCCGCATCTTCCCTTCCTCCCAAATGCGTTGGGTGATAAGAATCTCTGGCATTGTGACCCTATGCTACTACATTGCTTTCATGTTCGCCTTCTCTTTCCAATGCAACCCGGTTAGTTTCAATTGGACAGGATGGGATGGAGAGCATCAAGGGACGTGCGTGGAGAAGAACACATTGGTCATCGTTGCTGGATCGATCAACGTCGTACTCGATGCATGGATTATAGCTCTTCCAATTCCTGCATTGATCAACCTCCAAGCTTCGATCTCAATGAAATTGCAAATTATTGCCATGTTCTCTGTGGGCTTCCTGTGAGCAGATGTTCCCCCATCAATTAAAGAGGCCACGAAACTAACTATTTGATTAGGGTCACCGGCGTAAGCATCTACCGCATTGTGATGCTGAAGATATTTTCTACAAGTACCAATCCAACATGTATTGCCTCTCTTATTAGTCTACCCTGATATCATGACTGAGCTAATATTTTCACGTAGGGGACAACGCCGCGGGCGGCTACTGGTCCATTGTTGAGATCGATGTTGGTGTTTTCATATTATGCATGCCGGCTTTGCGCTCATTACTTGGCCGTCTCCTCCCAGGCGTTTTTGGTTCAACCAAAGGCGTAAGCAGTGCTGGCCAAAACTCCAGTCAGAAGAAGTTCAGGAGGGTATCGGGTAACCAAGGGAACAGCTTTGTACAGCTGATTGAAATAGACAACAGAAAAGATAACACAGGTCCTGGTGACGATTGTTGATGTATGATATTTACTGGTGTAAAGTCGAGGCGACCAGAGCATGATAACCTTAGGTGGCCTTTACAAATCCGATAGTTATCCTTACACTGGTAACATTTGAACGCAATAATGGATATAAACGAAACCGGAACTCGCGATTATTCAGGTCAAAAGTGAACTTACCAGTTAACCTCTGATATATCATTGATGTGTTGAACTACCAATTGGCATGTATCAAATGATACTTGGACGATATCAGCCCACCGAAAGACGACAATAGATCATACATGTAATTACAAGTAGAAGATAATGTAGTTAATGTTCAAATTCCATCAACTGATAAAACCTACATCTTTTGAAAAGTAACTAATCATTCCAAAACTTCGTGTATTTTATTGATCCACGCTACGAGTATCTCAAATATACGTACTTCACTTATTAAGCTTGCTATTTTTGACCAACCTCATCCCTAGAGTAGCCACCAATACGACGGTTTATTTCACCCAGCTCATCCTTCGAAGGGCCCGACGTAAGCGGCTTCAGCCATGCTCCACTGCTCATCCCATACGCGACATCAGACGACCGCCTGCCACTGGCGCTGCGACTCCTGTTAGGGGTCTGCGGTTCACTGGGTGGCATGCTCTTCAACCGCGACTTGTATGTTGCGTAGTCGATATCTATGCCAGCTTCGTCATCGGAAACATATGCCTCGTCAACGAATTTCTCATGCTCAAAATCAGGGAAAATCTCCGGCCCGAATGTGTTGATGACGTTGATGACCTGCGAGACAACGGCGCGCCGTTTGCTGCGAAGTCTAACAAGTGCACTCGATGAGCTAGGGTTCAGGGCGACAATAAGTGGTGGCAGAGATTTTAGGACATCCATTCCGATCTCGCCAATGCGAAGTCCCGCGAAGCTGACCGATATCATAAGGCCGAAGAAGAATACGACAAACAAACGATACGGCACATAGTCCGGTATATAGGATCGAGCGTTCACCCACCACGGGACAACACTTGCGTAGTATCCATCATGTCGGCAATAATATAGCCAAAAGGTGACGACGCATGTATACCACGTGTATAATGCAGGTGCAAACCCCATGGCCACGAGAATTTTCCAGCTTCCTACCACATCACGGCCATCCATCTTGACCGAGGAGTTGGCAAGTGCTTTCCGTTGCTTCGCATGGGAGATTGCCCGTGTGGTGACAAAAACAGGCCAGAACAAAGCCACCGAGGGCAATGTCGCTACAGCCAATGTGATAAGCTCTCCGATACGATATAGAAGCGTTAAAAACACAAGCCACCACGGTCGGCGTCGAACATTTCCCCATTCCACTTGATGGTCCTGAATGCCTAGGGCCTTGAGCTGACGGTTGTACGCTCGCACGTCCTTCGACAATTGAATAACTTTGGGCTCATTCTTGAATTGGGTGTAACCCTTTAAAAGCCTCCGGTTCAGTTCGATAGCCACCGGTAATGGGAGCTTCATTCGCAAGGGCTTATAAAGCTTCCTGGTGGTTTGGATTAGCATTAACGTTTCTCGATCCGGGGCCTGTTGGGTGACCGAATCCAGAGCTTCTTGGATTGTCTCCAAGAGAGATCCGACTGCATTGCGCTTAGAATTCCCCCCGAGCTTGAAAGCAGCGATCTGATCCGGGTGAACCTCAACTGGAGGACCAAATTCAACTACAGCACGAGAGCGGAATTTGTTCGGATGGAAGTAGTTCATCCCGCAGGGGATAATACTGAGGCCACAATCTGGTGAGCGGGCAAGAGTCCCCAGGGCGATAATCGCAGCACCAGCTTTCAGCGGCAAGAGGCTAGGACGGTCATGGCTTCCACCCTCTGGGAAGATCCCAATGCAACCTCCGGACTCCAGACCTCGGTAGACGGCGTCAAACATCTGGCTTTGGTCTATATGAGGTGCTACTTTGAACGAAGTGCCCGTTCTGATGCCTTCATATAAGGGGTGATCCCGATCGAATTTCTTAAACGACTTCTTCAGGCGGAGTTCTTGCGGGCCGACAATCTCGGCTATGCTCTGCTGCTCAGGGGCCTCGTCGCCGACTTTGGGCAGAATAAGGGTGCCACCTTCCATGAAGATTGGATTTGTAAAGTCAGTCCCTTTTCCACTGACAAGGGTCGGGTCGCCTTCAGGGTTAGGCAAGAAAATCAGACCCTCGCCAGGCTTGATCTTGTCCATCGAACGGACGACAGGGAGAGCACCCATTTGGGCAGCCATGGTTCCGATATACGGCTCTTGCATAGATTTTTCAGCAATCAGAAACGATATCCTCCGCCCAGCATAGCGCTTTAAAATGCGCATGAGAAGGATCGAGTCCACAAACTGATTAGCATGCGGCGCGGCTACAATGATCACCGGCCCTTTCTTGGGGATACGCCATGCTCCTGGCGAATACACTTCACGGAAAAAAATGTTCAAGCAGACCCGAAAGATGGTCAACAGGCTATCATAAACCCATGGGACCAGCAAGCGGTCGCTTGATGCCGGCTGCTTGTCTGCCATGGCCATAGTTAGTACTTAGAAGCTCATTCACGCAGACTAAGATGAAAAGCGACTGGAGAGAGACTTCATTAGAACGAGTGGCGGATAACAACCATCATGGTGGGGACCAGACATGCACGAAACAAAACAGAAGGAAAAAAAGCGTTGGGGCAAAAACAAGATAATCAGGCTTGTCGGGACTGCGATAGCCAGAACTTTGTGGTCCATGTTGTTTTCCGGTTGGCACGGGCAGGTGGGGCAGCCTGCAAGCATCGCTAGCGCCGAATGCAGCTCGCAGAAAGCCTCGTGACCAGATGATTGGTAGGCTTACATTGTTTACATTGTTTGTTTTGCATACCATCAATCGATTAATATGGTCATTGAATTGATCTCGGTGATAAAGACGTTCTTCTCTAAAAAACTCTATTATACACGTCTATCCCCAAACAAAATAGAAATTTCATCTATTCATTCCTCCTCACTTAGACCTTCCTTGCCTTCTCCTGCTCGACAAGGGCTTCGGCAGCCTCCGCCTTCTTACGCTGATTCTCCCTTTCCAGCTGGTCGGGGCGGCGCTCTGCAATATCCTTTGGACGGAAATCGCTGAAGAGGTGCTTCAGCACGTTCTCAATCAGCCAGCAGCCACTGTAGTCCAGGATCATCAACACGGTCAGAGTGATCTTGAACTCATTGCTGAAAGGCACCATGCGCAGCTTCTCGTTGAGTTCAGGGATGAACTCTGTTGCACACGAGAAAGCAACCGCCGAGGCTCCGACCAAGCCCCAGTACATCGCCTTGTTCTCGCGAATGGACTCGCGGAAAGGCCGTCCCTGGTAGTTGATGGAGAAGGTTGAGATCTGCTGGATTAGCTGCAGCAGATAGATGGCACTGTTTAGCAAAGATGGTTCAAATTCGCCTTCCAGGTCTACATCTTCCGGGCGTCTGCGAGGCAACAGAAGGTTAGTAATCAAACTACGTATAGTAAAGAATAATTGAAGAACATACGGGTCCGTCTTGGCAACATAGTTGGAAAGGTAGATCAGCGTAGCAATATGAATAGCAAATTGACCGAGAATGGAGCCGATGATGTATATGTTGAAAATGTTTGGCTGAGGTCGTTCCTTGGACAAGCCCTCGACAGACTAGAAGCATGCATTAGTTGATGTTCCGTTCGTGAACTTGTCAGAGACCGCATACCTTGGCACGAGAAATTGACAGAAAACAGACACTCATCAGCACTCCGCTGATAGTAACTTGACCATCTCCAAATTTGATACCGTCCAGATAGATGACACTAAGACTGTAGGCACTGATCAAGCAGTTCAATGCAAGAATCTTGTACATCTGGATCGTTGCAACAAGTGTGCAACGGCCTTGGCGGATAATATTAGGAATGGCAACGACATTCGCCAGCTTACTGGTGAATGGGGCAGCGACTGATGCATCACCGAGCTTGATGGTCGGGGGCTCGTCATCCATTTCAGCTTCCATCATGGACGAAGTCAACTTGTCGGCAAGGCCAGCAGCAGCAGCCTGAGCCTGCTGTTGCCGCCTTTGCTGAGGGTTTAGGTTTTGATTTGACGGCTGAGGAGCTTGTGTTACCGCAGTCGCGGCCCCGTTGGCGGCATCTTGTGGAATTGCCAAGCCTTTCCTCTGCGCCTCACGTTCCATAGCCTTCTGGTAGTGCGGATTGGTTGGGCCGGGAGGATACACATGGGCGATATGCACAGGAACCGGGGGAGGCGGTTGGTTGAAACGTGCCATCATCTGAACCTGTTTTTCGTATATCTCTTTCATCTTCGTGATTCGGAAATGCTCCGCAATCTTCGTAAGATCCTCCGGGCTTCCATTCAAAAGTGCAACGCCAATGTGGGCCTGCTTAAGAGCACCAACATCATTGGTACCGTCACCACACATGAGAGTTGTGTACCCAGCAGCTTTTAGTCCAATGAGAATGTCCTCCTTTTGTTTCGGAGAGACTCGTGCGTACACCCAAGTGTGGCGAAGGATGTCGGTGAAGGCCTTTTTGTCCGTGAACTTGGCCAATGCATAACCGGTTACACAAATATCTTTGGTCTGCAAGATATTGCGGTCGAGTGGCTGCGATGGGTCTACCTCCACGTTAAACTTATCATCCACACTTCTCCAAACGAGCTTTTCTCCGGTGGTGTCATTCTCGGGAGCATCAAGGATCAGGGCTTCCCGATCCACAATTTCAACTTGACGAGCCACGTGAACAGCAGTCAGAGGGTTGTCACCAGTGATCATAACAACACGGTGACTACTCTCATTCAGCATGCGAACGGCTTTGATGGCATCATCCTTGAGAGGGCACTGTAGAACGAGGAATCCGGCGAAGTGAAGATCAGACTCAATTTCCTCGCGAGTGTAGTTATTGATGCGGCCTTGCCCAAGATCCGCGTCGGTAGACAAAAACTTGTAAGCCAGGGCCAAGACACGCGCTCCATTGCGAGTAAAGTACTTGAATGTCTCCTCATAGTTTGGCGGCGCGTTGACAAGCATGTTGCGAATAGTTTCCGGGGCACCCTTGACACCAACGAATGTGGCTTTGTGTTTCTTACCCGATGACCGATCATTTGTTATAACATGGGCAATGGAACTCTGTCGTTTCAAAGAGGATGAGAATTGGAATCGCCTCTTAATCTGGACCGATTCCAAGCCCCGAGAATTTGCACCAGTGGCCGTGGTCTTGTTGGTGAGAGTATCGTTTTTGCCGAGAGTCCAGCCGAGAGAAGTGAGAGTAGCTTTTTCCATAGGGTCACCAACAACGTCTCCTTCGTCTAGCTTGACAAGAGCATGCGCAGTAGCAAGAACCAGCGTCGTATCCGTGCCAACATCAGACACTTTGGCCAACTCAACGTGCGCCCCATCCGCATCGACTTTGGCACCTTGCTGGCCAAGACTCAGACCTGCAATACCGTCAACGACAAGGTCTTCTCCAGTAAGAGTTCCGGTTTTATCGAAGCATGCAATATCAACCCGTCCCGCAAAGGGGATACGGAAGGGTTCGGTACAGAAGACGGCGAATTTGCTCATAGCAGCAAGACTGGTGTTCACAGCCAAGCTGAGTTCCATAGGCAGTTCAGGAGGGACCACACTGGTGATAATCAAAACGCAGTCAAGCATGAGTTTTGATCGCTTTCGGTCTTTGGAAACACCTTCCTGCCAGACATACCAAGCAGCAGCAATGGCGAAGATGAGGAGGAACAAGATGAACAACAGAGCTTCGGCGTTGTTTGCAGAGACACGCTCAGTAGAGTAGATCATAGTTCGTACAAGACTACCTTGACTGGTTTCAAATCCAGTCTTGACCACATAACCGAGTGCACCATTGTCAGGAGGAGCGGGGACACCGGCATGGGCAGCGGCGGCGGCTTCGGACATGTCACCTAGGTTGGGATGGGTGATCTGGAGAACTTTGGTACCTCCATGAACGAAGGCATTCTTGTCAAGTCCCTCGGGTTCGATCAGGTCCTCACCTGGGCGAAGTTGAACCGAATCTTTCAATAACGGGGTACTCTCTCCAGACAGCATGGCCTCGTTGACAATTGCGCTACCCTCAATAAGTAGAATATCGCAAGCCACGCCGCCATCGTCCTTGGTGCGGTTGACTGAAACGAGATCTCCAGGGAGTAGTTTGTCACTGGTGATTTCCTGCCACTTGTTCTCCCTGAAAACCCAAACATCATACGGCTTGATATTCATCCCACGAAACTCGTTTAGGGTCCTTTGACGCTGCCAGACAACGGTGCTTTCAAAAACCACCAGCATGAAAAGCGTAAAGAGAGAATAGTACCAGTATTCATCCAGCATCCACAGACCGACACAAAAGACTTGGAAAACGAAAAACGGTGCGACCGCATGTTCCTGAAACAATTCCACAAAGGTCGGCACTGGGATATCGAATTTATTGTCGCCGTAATGGTGTTGAACGCGGTCGATTTCGGTTTTGCTTGTCAATCCCCGGGTTTGCAGGAAGGTCTTGATGGCGGGCTTGGGTTCGGCATCTAGGACATAGGACAGTGGCGCAAAAGTCTGGGTTTCGGGATAGTAAAGAAATCGTCGCTTCTGGAACAAAAACGAGATTGTCTTCTTTCCGCCCTTGTCATCTTGCAGCAGCTTGCAAATCTCCGCAGAGCCCGCATTCTCGACTGGGATAACTTTGATCAACTCAGCGCGGTCTACCGTCTTAGCCCGGGTTGCCTTGAATAAAGCGGCGAAGTCGACACTCCATTTGGTCATCAGCCATAGCAGTGACTGCACTGTGATTATGGACCCCGAGTATACAAAGGTCCATTCTTGCCCTTGGATGTAAGTATCGTAGAGATGCTGTGGCAGGTAGATGGAGAAGAAGACCGGCCAGGCGATGATGAAAGGCCACACATAGGCGTGCAGCCGCAATGGCAGAGGGTTGTGCAAAGATGCGCTTCGAATCTGGGGATCATTCACTAGATTGGACCTTTCAATTTCCCCAAGGTTACTTAACTGCAGGTTGGTTTCGCGATGGGTTAGGGGGAGGTTTGCTTACATCTTGCCACGTGAATCCTGCGCGGGCAGGTCAATCGACTCTAAACGAGAAAATTCTTTACGCACTCATGCGAAAGAAGGGCGTGCCGGAGATAAACTCTTGTTTTGAAGGGCCAGAGCAGGACGGATGATTTCCCTCATGGAAGAGAACGTCGACGAAAGGGGAAGAAAAAAGAGAAAAATAGCAAAGAAGCCAGTTTGGCGGCAGCTGCGCGGCCGGCGCCTGACCTGATTGGCGGCAGCGATTAGCCACAGCCAAGGCTCGGCAAGTGAATTATGATTGATTAGAAGATATTAATTTATTATTTATTATTTCTATTACTGACTTATTATTTATATGTAATTTACTAAAAAGGTAAGGATGAGATGATGAATGGCTATATAAATTGTACTGGAAGTATTCTGGAGCATAGGGCTGACATAAAGTGGCCCTCGCATCTTTTCATCACTAGTCAAATGGATGCATCAACGCCTCTAGGGGGATTACAAGCTAACTGACCAACTAGTACTATGAGAGACGATGCAAACATGGTGGCTGCGTATCATGCGATTCGACTGCGCTAGTTCAATCTGTAGGAAACGGAGGAAGGTGCGAACCTGGCGCCTTCCTTCTTGAGAACTTTTCAAATGTCAGCCGCACATTCTTTCCTCCCTGAGGGCCCTTCCTCTCTTTCTCTCTCTCTCTCTCTCGTCAAAGATGCAAGGTCCGGAGATAATCCTTGTGATAAGGGTTGCGCCCCTTTTGGTCAGGTCGTAGAAGTCCGTTATAATAAGGTTTCCTGCCTATTCATCGATGTCTCGCTATTGGTATGGCAATGTTGGCTAACTGACTGCCCTAGATATAAGAAGAAAGATCCCTATAACAGGGCTAGATAACTGTAAATACAACTATGCCCAGTTGTGCGGGTTCTGTTACACCCAGATGAAGGCTTACGTCTCTGTACAGTGTCCAGGACTGGTAGCTGGGCCCTCATTAAGTAGAAACAAGTCTTTGAGGTGGGTAGATTTGGCCGATGAATCTCAAGCTCTTTGCTCCAGAAGAGTTGATAAATAACATATATGACTGTTACCAATAATCATGTCAAAGTTTCCATACAATTCATAGAGTAATTCATAACTAGAACCGCACTACCTACTTGTTACCGCTTGACTATTGTTCCCAGCCAATCCATTCAGTTCACCCCGTGCCAAGTCTCTCTGGAGGCGATCCTGGCAATAGTTCAGCACTACGTGAGCAGCTCGATTGGATATTGTCATAGCAGGTGATGATATTGATAGCCATGGCGAGCGTGCGGGGCGAGTCCCGCACGTGCCAAGCTCTGGTGAGAGAGCGCTAATTATAGCCTCCGCCTCAACCCCCAAGCAAGCTGCAGCCTCGCAATGCTCCACCGACTCTGTTCAAGGAGGGGTGTTTTTTCACCCTCAAGCCTTCCGAAACGCCCTCATCCCCAGTACGCTTGCAGCACATACAGGTTATATCGGCTCATGCTCGACTAGATCATGGCCCGGAGGGTGCTGGGTGGAGGCCGCGTCCTCGGCAGCGGGAAGAACCTCTCTCCAGCTACCTCGACTCCGTCTCCGCAGCCCAAAGGCCGACTATCTCCCTCTACGAGCAGCTTGTCCCTGAATTCGCAGGCGTCAGCTTCGGCTTCTGCGTCAGCCTCGCAATTCTCGCCCGAGGCGCAAGACCTCGCCTCTCGCATCTCTCTCGACAATGCCGAGACTTCCATATCTGCCGCCCCGACGGTGTCCGGCACGCAGCTGGCGTGTCCCATATGTAATGAGGAAATGGTCCGTATAATCTTCGTTTCCTCCAACCTTGCGTGTTCGGCGAGTGTGCTAATGAATGTAGGTAACATTGCTTCAGCTGAACAGGTATGTTTGTGAGCTTCGCTTCCTCGCCGCTCCGATCCGCTGACACTTGTCCTGTAGACACCTCGACGATGCGCATCACAACCTGGAGGAGGTCAGACAAGATGAGGTCAAAGACTGGTTCAAAGCCCAGATGGATAAGGCTAAGCGCTTTCAACCGTTAGCTGTTCTCAATCAAAAACTAAAAGGACTCGACGTTTTCGAGTCCAACGAGAACTCCCTGCCTTCTTCCGTCGCACCAACACCACAGGTCACCGCATCGGTAGAAGTGCGGCAACCAGACTCGGATGAGGTCGTGACTCGCGAACACTGGCAACCCCGCGGGCCATTTGACGTCTGCTATGAACCGAGCTGTGGGAAGAGGCTTACGGCAACGAACGGATGTGTCAACTGTAGGAAGTGCGGCCAACTGTTTTGCGAGGATCATACAATGTATCAGATAAAGCTGTCACGATCTGCACATCATGAGCCTGTCCGAGGTATATGGTGTCGTGTTTGTGAGACTTGTTACAAGTCAAGAGAAGGTTACAATGACCATACCGGTAAGATCCTACGGTCTTCGCACATATCTCAACCATATTAAGAAAAGTTTCCCAGGCTTTACAAGAGATTATACCGATGCATTTTCGCAATTAAGAAAAAACACTGTCGACAAAGCATTTCTAGAAGTGTCCAGACTCGAGAAAAGACTTAGTCGGTTGACGCAAGCGCTGGCCAGTCTACCCGTAGACCAAATACAACCGGGTACTAGCAAATTATGGCCTTTGGGATGGCAAGGAGACCAGCGTCGAGAGATTGAGCAGTCTATCGTCAGCTGGCAGGATGACGGGACCGTTTCGCGCTGCCCCTTCTGTCAACAAGATTTCTCGAATTACTCTTTCCGAAGGCATCACTGCAGAACTTGTGGTAGAGTTGTTTGTGGGGACCCGGCCACTGCCTGCTCCATTGATGTTGGCCTGACTGTCTTGTCAAGTAAGATATTCTCATAGCTTGGTCTCAGCTTGTTTACTAATTACTTCGACAGAGCCACAAAATTCTTCCGAAAAGTCTGTACCGTCCAAGGTTAACATCGACATAAGACTGTGCAAGGAATGCAGGTCGACTCTTTTCAGTCGCCGTGACTTTGAGGAAGAAAAAACAAAACATGCACCGCTTGTTAGAGCATATGAAAACCTCGTACAGTTCGAGCGTGGGATAAGGCTTTTACTCCCGAGATTTCAGAAGTTATTGGCTCTACTACAGTACGTCTTTTGATTTGCTTGTCTCAATCTCGAGTATTGTTTCTCATAGGTATATAGGGACCCTAATAAAGCACCAACGCATTCCCAACTTACCGATGCTTCAAAAGTTCGGAAACGACTAATTGATTCTTTTGCTCAATATGACACGGCTGCTCGTCGCATACGCGACATGCCGACAAATTCATCTTCCCAGCAGAAGTTGCAAAAGGCCATATACCAGCAAGCAAGCAGTTTTCTTCATCTGCATATGTTACCGCTAAAGAGCTTGCCTAAGATTCTGAAACATGCTACACCGAATGGAAATCCTTCACCCAGTGCTTCAATTCGGAGCGCCACAGCCAGCCCGCCCGGGAACAAAGGGCACACATCTGCTTTAGCGTCTATAACATACGGCAACAACACCGCCAACGGAAGTGGGCAGAGCATCAATAGCGACAACAGCAGCGCTATCTCAGCCCTTGAAACAGAGGAGAAAACTCTCCGCGAACGACTGATAGTCCTTGAGGAGCAGAAATTTTTCGTCTCGGAAATGATTGCGGATGCCAATCGGCGACGGAGGTTCGACGAGGTCAGCAGTTTGGCCGTCAACATCGAAGATTTGAGTCGAGAGATCGATCGAGTCAATGGAATGCTGGCTCAGTTAGACTTTGAGGGTGTCTATACCAGCAATCAACAACATTTGTCATGAATTATGACGTTCGATTTCAAGTTTTGAAGCACGCTGATATCTTTCCCCAATATTCTCACATCCTATACGCTAAGCTTTTTGCGATAAGCGTTACTATTGCCTTTTTCATTTCTGGAGTTCAGCGCATTTTTAAATTTTTTTATGTTCCTCCTTCAGCGATGGGGAAATCATATTTCGTTAATTTTTTCCCCCGTGGGTGATGCATTATTATGGCGTTTCTACTTTTCCATACATGATTTGCGCTTCTGATGAATGATATGTTGTGTGCCTTGTAGGGCATTGTTTTGTTTTATTTTATTATTTTTTTTACTCTCCATGATCATTGATTTAATAGGAAATTCATTATGATCACGAGTAATGAAAACCTTGGCATTCTATATTCGCACAGATAATCCAATTCTATGACCACAGTATTGAAACTTAAGTATATAAATCTCCTTATCATTTGACATCTGATGACACCAGCCTGCAAGAATAAAGAAAAAAAAAATCTCTTTTCTCACTACTATATTTTCGATTTCGATACTTTTTTCGAGAGCTGGTACCTTGTTGCAAATCCCGTCGATGTCAACAGATACACCTGCGTCAAGTAAAATCTTGACGGCATCTGTATTTTCCTGTGCTATGGCTGCCTGTAGCGCAGATTTGCCGTTTACTGGGGATGGAGGAGCATTGACATTAGCTCCCTCGTTGAGTAAGAAGGTCAGAAGCTCTGTATCCGAATGATGAGCAGCCACTTGAAGCGTTGTCATCCCATAAAATTCCCCTGCGGCGGCATTGATGTCCGCGCTCTTTCGTAGAAGAATCTGAACAAGAATTTTATTCCTCTAACAACAAGATCAAAATCAGAGTCAGAATCAGAATCGGTATCACCGTGTTCGGGATCGTTGTATTTGTGGCCAGAGCATGTGTCTATTTCTGCTACTGCATTTATTAATTAGAGGCTCTGGTATCTCGGCGTTTGATGAGTGGCTGCATGCAATCTGTAAGGCAGTGCCGCTTTTTCAGGTGGTAAAGCTGTTTGGGTCAGCTTTCCATTGAAGGAGAGGGCGCACTACATCTGTTTGACATTGCTCCACCGCCAATTGAAGGGCTGTGAGTCGGGCAGAGTCTTGCGGAGGGCTAATCTGTGCTCCAGACTTAAGTAACAGGTCCACTATTTCAAATGAATATTTTTTTCAGCGCATGCAACCTGAAGTGGATTCTTCTCTGCTGTTCCTTGGTTAGGATCTGCACCAGCCTCTAACAATAGTCTGACGCATTCGACATGTCCGGACTCGAAGGCCAGGGAAAGAGGTGTTGCTCTCATAGATCGCCCTCCGGTAGCATCTAAGTCTATCCAATGATTGATTAAGATTCGAGTCATTTCCGCTTTCCCCAGTTTAGCGGAATGGACGCTGAAAATAAATGCTGGAAGCTACAAATGCAGTGCTCACATGTTGTTGACAATAAATACGTTGGTATTAGTATTTGAATATAGAAGAAATATTGAATGATTTTACGCCACTGGATTGGGCATGTTCAATGTTGTTACGATATTTATATGTCTCGGGCAAGGCTGGACTATTGCTGCAACGCAGGAAGTCTATTGGATTTTGCCCAACCATGCATATTCACAAACACAGCCGATCAAAACTAATTGTCTGTAATGAGTGTCTAAAACACACTTCATTGTACAACAATACGAAAAGTGGGGTGAAGTTTTGGAAATGGCCAATTATAGCAGCGATACAGTGTCTACAATGTATTTTATTGGCTGATTCCATTGTTGCGCTGGTCATGCTGGTCATCCCTGCCAAAGTAGTTTGGGACTCGCACCCCGGTTACATTGATGTAATTTGCAGTTGTGGTTACAATGCGCACTGAATAAGGCTACTCGACGCTCAAATTAATGCCCTTATGGACATATATAGTATAACAATTCCTGATATAAAACCAGTGTAGCGCAGTTATGTTGCAACTTGTAACAGATACCGGTTACTATTCCTAATTTGGTATGGCCCTCCCCGACTTCCAACCGCTCTCCGTAAAAAAAAGCCACTCGGATATCTGGTATGAAAAGTATCTTATCACTGCTCCAGAAGTTCTTCTTTCTCTTATAAAAATCTAGCAAATAAGTACTCTATTCAAGTGTTATTCTACCGCCAGGTACCCTTTAAACCTAATAAAGATGACTAACACTAGTCTTCTAGAGACACGATTGGCATTCTCAACGCCGACCAGCATATCCCACGGAGCCAATGAGGGCAAAACATTTTGAATAAATGGGAATACATAAGTCATACGAACCAAGTTATGTTGACAACTCCATCCGCAGTAGCCTCACCACAGGGTAGCACCACGCTTCCACGACGACAAAGAAAGCACAGGGCGCACCACTTCAAGTCGCGCAATGGTTGCTACACTTGCAAGGGACGAAGAGTCAAGGTTTGTCGAGCATCATTCAAGAGGGATCAATGTCGCCCGTTGACCGCGCTTATTAGTGTGACGAAGTTAGGCCTGCTTGTGGTGCCTGCTCCTCCCGAGGAGATACATGCACATATCCCCCGCCAGTAACACCCATGTATGTATGACGATCCAGCTCGTTCCTACCCAGGCAGCCATATTCAGATTTCTCTTCCATCTGATACGCTAACTACTGGTGCACTAGCTTAAGGGACTTAGAAAACTCTAGAGGTTTCCGAAATACAGGTGTCGTTTCCGCATCACACACCTTGCTGCCGTTGGAATTCCATCAGCCTCGTCTATCCACGCCCCCAGCGTCAACACCACATTGCGGAGCAAACGACTTGGCTGATATGAGCCTGCTGACCAGATTCATTCTGGATACTTCCAAGAAGATGAGTTTGCATCCGAGGAGGGTGACAATGTGGCAGCGAGTCATCCCTAAGATTGCCACGAAAAGAGAGTATCTGATGCACCTGCTGCTTGCGCTCGCCGGCATGTACGCACGATTTGATTATTATACATCAACACGGGTAGAATCAAACCCAACCGATTACCAAAACAATTCATGTTTTGTTGGCAATTCTTCGGCAGACGTTGATCTTTATCGCATGACCGAACATCACCAGAAAGGCCTCGAGGGAATTCAAGAGGCTCTATGCCATATATCTTCTGAAACAGCAGAAGATGTCTTCTGTGGATCGATATTGATCACCGCTTTTGCATTTGGTTCTTTATCAATCAGTGGTCCCAATGAAAATATAGAGCCTGGTTTAAGCTATGAAAACCAATCTCCTTCTACTGACTGGCTCCGTTTATGTCGAGGGTTGGTAAGCGTGGTTCAGGAACATTGGAACACTCTCAAGCTTGGGAGACTGAGATCCATGTTAATTTATAACCACGGCAATGATGATTGGAAGCTGCATCCTGCCTTTGAGCCCTTGTCAAACTATCCGCGCCTGGTTCAAGGATCTCGGGTACTGTCCATATTTGCACGAGGCGCCTGCAAGGCACTCTCGATGCTTCGTACCTTCTCAAACACGATTTGTTCAAGCCAGACAGAAAATTCCCAGTCGGATAAGGCCGATGATTATGACGCCGACTATTGTAATACCATTGATAAACTGGAGGAGATATATAAGCGCATTCTATACGTTCTTCACTTCACAGAAAGTGGGCGCGATTGTCCTACATCGCTGGATATTCAGATTGATTTAGAAGATGCTGCCATCACGTCCTGGCCTCAGATGATCTCCGATGCCTTTATCGCCTCCCTCAATTCAGAGGGCCAACATGGGATTGCTAATGGGTTTTCATTTACTATATTGGCTCATTTTTACCTGTCACTCATTCTCCTTGAGGATTTATGGTATTTGAATCGGGGAATTCGCAAAGAGATCCAAAAAATTGCTTGCCTTGTGAGTAGCCTGAACGAGAGTCCACTAACAACTCTCATGCAATGGCCAATAGCTGTGATACATGAGAGCTGAGTCAAGTAAAGCCATGTCAGTCACGATAGATAATATATAAAAATCTTTAATAATTTAATAAATTAATTAATTAATTAATTTCTGTATCGTTCTTCATGTTACTATTAAAAGAAATTGTCATACATGGTTATAAATACCTTGAATGTGCTTTTCCTTTCTTTTCTTTTCTCCTCGAGAAGTTTTGAAAACCTGGATATATTTGCGAAAAAAATTGATTAAAAATCTTAACGGAATAAAAGGAGTATTAGACCTGCTGATGATTTAAACGAACAAATACCCAAGCTTTTTATAAGGTTTAATTTTGAGCCGACTTGTATCCATGATTTTAGACATTATAAAATAAAACGTCCTATCTATATTCGATACTAAGATACAAGAGGCAGGTGAAGCACCAATAAAAAAGAGTAGTAATAAAGAGAAGATAATATAATTACGAATGTGTAACAAAACGCTGAGGTATTCATGAAGCGGAGATATCCAGAGCGTTAAGGACTGTGGGGTTGTAGCAAGCACCAAAAAAAAAAAAAAAAAAAAAAAAAAAAAAAAA
>CVMT01000002.1:3758212-3771222 GCA_000985935.1 Talaromyces islandicus | reverse complement strand
AAAAAAAAAAAAAAAAAAAAAAAAAAAAAAAAAAAGGATGAATGCAACGTATTCCTTAAGGAAATGGTTCGTAGGGCGTCGCAGGCTGCTGGTCATAGATATGAGACATTTCGTGGTCCGCCGAGGGGCACAGAAGACGGCCAATCTCCTGCGGATGAATCATGTTAAAGATAGCCATGACCATGAACATCAATAACGCATCGAAGACATATAAATATATCTCATGGTGCAAGAGATACCCGTTGTTTCCTTGTATGTATTCGACTAGCCGGAATATGGAACGGATCATGACAAGGGAACTTGTCAGATAGAGTATATTTAGGTGTTTGCGCCAGGGGATGTCTGGAGAGCAAGAGCGTGGCATTGGATATTTCTTGATTTTCCAGTAGAAATGTGTCGCGGTAACGAGGAAAAAGGCAAAGAAGAGGATTTGAACTAAGAGGCCAACAACGATGAGGTGCTCGCCGTTTGTCATATTTTCCAAATTTCCGCTGCTTTGAATGCCGCCACCTAAATAAAACCAACAGGTTATTCCGATACTTCATATCCTAGGTACGTGATGCTTACCAGCTCCTTGCAACATGAATGAAAGTACGTCTCCCGTCACAAAAACCTTTGTCAACCACCTCCTTTTCAATAAGGCAAGTTTTCCCGCTCGTAACGCGAGGATAATGCGGCCGAGTAACATGTATATGGAGGCTGCTAGGAGAGCTGGCGCGAGCAGAAGAAAGAGTGTCTGAACGATATATGGCCCGAGTGTCCAGTTGGGGCTTTGATTGCTGGACATGGCCCGTCCGATATAACCGATGATTTCAACTAGGCAAAATTAGTCTCGTTCTAGTTGCAAAGAGTATAAGAAGTGTACAGACATATGCCTCCTACAACAAAGGGAATAAAAAACCACGTGGAGGTGCTGAACATTTGTACAATATGATAGCCAGTCGTGACGATGAAAAGAATGACGAAGGTAATAGCGGCGCCCATGCTGGGGTCGTAACGATAAAATGCAAAAACAGCATCGCCGGAGTCCCTTGAGTCTAACATTCTAGCACATGTAGAAACCATGAAATACAAATTAAAAAGAGAATCAAGAGAGAAACTGGAAGTTTGGAGGTAAGGACTGCAGAGAAAAATATCCTGGCAATGGGAGAATGATATTGTTGCCTTCCCTGGCTATTTATATGGAGCTTTTACTAGTAACCAAGAATAGACTGAGATCCGCACTAGAAGAGGCAGACAGATAAATTACTTGGGTACGTGGGTACTGGTTTCAAACGGATCTTGACACGGATCTTCTTCTGCCTTTTCTATTTCAGTCAGTTTTTCATCACATCCATATCTGGAAATTTAGGTGAAACTGCTCGTTTTTGTTCGGATCAGGTCTTAATGAAATTACCTAGAAAGGCCTAGCGTCCGACCAAAATAAGTTTGCAACGTACGAATACGACAGCAGGCTGGTGGCCACTATTGCCTTTACAGGTCTAGACCCAGATCTCGGCTAAACCTATTGCGGCCATTTAGCAAGATCCACCTGTTCCTTGTTCGTATTCGCTTTTCGTATTCGTACAACGCCGAAGATTTTATTTGAGCGGGTCCTCACGCAGAGAGAACGGGGTATAACTATAATAAGGCGAGGCTTTGTATTCTTCTTCAAATCTTCCTCTCAGCAAACAAGGCAATATTCGCAACAATGACTCTCTGGAATCGACAGTCCGACGTGAACTACAAAACTGCGGTTTGGGCTTTCTACCGATATTACCCGTCTGAGGTAGCTGCCATCATCTTCACTGTTCTTTTTGCTCTTGCGACTTTTACTCATCTATTTCAACTCTTTCGCCACCGGACGTGGTTTTTCATTCCCTTCGTTATTGGGGGCTTCTGTGAGTTTTTAGCCACATCCGTCAGAACCTGCATCTTTGCAAATGCTAATCATATCAAGTCGAATGGGTTGGGTATATTGGTCGTGTGCTGTCCAGCAAGGAAAGCCCCAATTGGTCGATGGGCCCATACATCCAACAAACTCTCTTATTATTGTTGGCTCCTGCGCTCTTTGCAGCTTCGATATACATGATGCTCGGACGGATTGTGATGGTACTAAATGCTGAACAGCATTGTGTCTTTCGGAAGAAGTGGCTCACAAAGTTCTTTGTTTGTGGTGATATTTTGTCTTTCACTGTACAGGCTGCCGGTCAGTGGATTGAATTTACCCTGTTAAGTAAAAGATAAAAGTATCTAACGTCAGACGAAACAGGCGGTGGTATCATGGCTGGTGGTTCTCTCTCGGCAGTACACAATGGTGAAAAGATTGTCATTGTTGGTCTTGCGATACAGATCCTTTTCTTCGGATTCTTTGTGATCACATGTGTGCTATTCCATAGGCGCGTGAACAAGTTTCCCACAGAGGAATCATTGGAATTGCGTAGCTCCTGGCGCAAGCATCTGCACGTCCTTTATACAGCAAACACGCTCATTCTGGTTCGGTCTGTCTTCCGGCTTGTCGAGTACGCAATGGGTAATAATGGTTACATCCTACGGCATGAGGTCTTCCTCTATGTATTTGATGGAGCTCTCATGCTGACGACGATGATTCTATTCAATGTAATCCATCCCAGCAGACTGATGCTGTGCAGGAAGGAAGGAATTCAACTGAATCATAATGTCTAATTTCTTTTACGAGATTTTTTAACCTTTGGCAAGATTTATATGTACGATTTTTGTTTATTTCCCTTACGTTTATTTCACGCCATTCTTGTTATCTATCTGGTATGTGTTCTGTCATTCGGCTTGACAACAACTTCCACGCCCTCTGAATTTGTCAAGTTATTGTGCCAGAAAGTGTACATTCTGTAGATTTTTTGCCTGCCCAGTGGTACGTTCAACATAGAATGTTTTAAGGTTTTCTATATAACTCCCTGAGAACAGAAGACATGCGTGTAAAACCTGCTTATCATAATATGAAACATTTCGGGATGAGTACTGCGCCATTATGTTCCGCGATCTGGCCTCTCCCAATGCATAAACAATGCCTATATCTAATCTTACTGACCAGATTGAGCTGTGCTAGGATCATGATGTGTGCGCATGCAAGACTGCAGGCTGTTTGTTAGCAGAAACGGCCAAAAGCCATTTTATCTGCTTCCATTTCGTTGTTGAAATAATCATAAAAGTGACAATAGTAGCATGTGTACTATACTGAATTACTTCACTCCCTCTCCGTCAACGTCCTCGAATTCTGGGATAAGATCTGATCCACCTCTCTGTAACAACCTCGCTCGAGTTGTGAAATCAAGAATAGAGTGACTGGCGACCCTCAAATTTCTCCCATTACGATGGCCCCGGTACGATAGTAGTAACCTGTTACACAACTGCCTGTTAGTGCAGGGACCCCGTTTTATTGTTTACAAGGTTGTATAGGCTATGCAAACAAGAGTTACCGTGATGCGTTCAATTTTCGAAGAGCATTGTGAGTAGCGTAGAACGAACTTTTGGGCCCGTAGCACTTGTTGAACATCAATGGCTTCGCACCTTGTACCCACTCGTACGCGTGCTTATCCGTGAAACCCTAGAAGCTAATGTCGGTGATTCCTGCGTTTAGAGCCTCTGCGACGAGGGCGCTGAAAAATATCGGTTTCGAATGTATTGTTGAGCGTGTGGACATCCATTCAGAGATCGTTACTTCTATTACGAGCGCGTTGTAGGACTAGACATCTGCAGGGCGACTCGGTCGATCGGGACGTTAGTCCGGAGACTAGATCGTAACAGCCCTAACGCTTTCGGGCTGTTGAACTGTAAGGCTAATGTCATCGAGGTAGGTCGGATTGATGGCACAAGAAAAAGGGACCCATAGAGGCCTCGCAAGGGATCCGCAGTCGCTGTAAAAATTTCGAAATTTCTCATATAGACTAAATTCTGGAGCCTGGGGCGAACGCCACGCAAAACTTCGATAAAGTCAAAACAGACGTCGAGCCAATCGTCGTCGTATTCGGATTCGGATTCGTATTTTCGTATACGACAGAATCAAATTTCGCAGTATCCGGATGCATTAATTGATGATCACCAAGTAGTCAAAACTTTAAAATTTTCACATTATATCAAACCCTTGGATTCGGTGAGGAGAACTGATCCTCCCTATTAGCAAAGGCAATTTTACAGTCTTCTTTTGCTTCAAAATCATCAACAATGAAGGGATGCTGTTCATTGGGCCTTCTAGGGCACTTTGCCGCCTGCGAATCGTTGCAATCTCAGTCAACCTACCGACTGCTAAACATAGACAACACCGGGAGTCCACTGTCTAAATGAGTTCCCTGCTAATTCAATCCCGGATTTCTGGGTGATTACCAAAGACGGCGCATATGTTGAGAGCCTGAGTCCTCAGCCCTTCGCAGCCGATTATGCAGCTACTTTAACGGCTTGTGAATTGGAATTTGCGATGAAGCTTATAGCACCCTTGGGTCCGGAATATATATATATTTGGCAATGCGGCTAATTCGTCGATCTTGGCACACCAGCACTTCAAATGTTGCTCGCATCAGCTATTCTCCCAGCCTCCGTGACTTTGGAAAACTGGCGTACTGTCCGTTCAACTATGAACTTAACCGAGATATTGATCAAGATTGATGGAAATCCAGTTATCAATTTTCCACAGGCCAACTCTTTCGCCGGTTCCTTTGGCTTGGGTACCTCTTTAGCATGCTGCTGTTTTCATCAGTGCCACATTGATAGCATTTGGAACTTAGATGGACTCCTTATTGCCGATAGGGAAAGCTGTCTTACATGACTTCTTGTTGGGGACAAACCCATTGCCAGTCAGTGTGGGTTGCTCGCGACGAGACCGCATCGCTTATGGGGGTAATATTGATATAACCACGTTGTCGTCTTTCGTTAGTACCTACGGCCGTAAATACATCAATGGAACTATTACCATGTTTGGGTCCTCCCGTCTGCTGCCTGGATATTTTATGCCTTACATCAAAATACAGAAGCCCCTCGCACTGGCGACATTCAGGCCAACATCACAGGTTTGCTCGGTTATTCTTTCAATCTGGTAAACACTATCGCCCAACATTATGAACAAACCGGATATACTGCATTCCTCTCCTTCTGGGCCCGCCAGGCTACTCATTTATTCGATTGGGCTCAATCACAAGGCTAGTTAACGGCCTCTTGAATATTAACTTGATATTGGGTGGGGGCTGGAATCAATACAACCCTTCGCTTGACAGTGTTGTCTCCAAATTCAGCCTCGTCTACGCATATTCCCTCAGAAACGGCTCCCATTCATGGCTACCGCCGGACTAAATGCCACGCTGCATGAGTCCCATTGGTACTTCCCTCTGCCATATCTGAAGTGCAGGATCTACTGCCGACCTGAGTCGTGTCATTCTAGGAGTTCAACCAGTGACGCCTGGCTAAAAAGAGTGCAAGATTGCTCCTCAATCTTTTGGCCTTGATTAGGCTGAGGGCAGGTATCCAATTCCTCAGGATATTCTCAACGTTTATTGGTCGTTTGGACAAGATGGATTCATTCAGATGTCTGTCGATTCTCTACCTGGAACGAATGGAACCGTCTATTTTCCTCAGCCTTTACCGAACAAACTGGGCATGTACCAGATCTCCGGTGGTGTTCCAAATGGAAAGGGTGGGTTCACAGTTCTCGGACCACACTTTGTCCTCAATCAGACAAGCTGATTCTAGGTCGCTTTAAAAAGCAAAAGGAGTTTTTCTGATTTTAGAGGTTCCTAATTCTATTTGGTAAAAATATAAACTATAAGGTAAAATCTTTAGCTATTAAAATTATTTTAATTCAAAAATTTTCAATATCATCGTGAGTCTAGGATCACACGAATTCTGAGAATTCATATGTAATAAATAGAGAGCAGGCAAGAGTTGGATTCGACAGTAAAGCTATAGTTCACTAGGCAGTCAAACTGATTTCTGACCTTCGGAACCTTTATGCGAAGCTCAGGTAATATCTCCCGCTTTACCTGGTGCGATCCGAAGCATCGTGGCCTCACACGAATATCCGATAGCCAACATCAAATGACCTATTGAACTACTGTCACGCCTGAAAAATCCTTTGCAGTTTTGCATAGGGAGATTTGTTCTCTAACACTAATGTCAAGATATATTAGCTGTATACAGTTAGTTCCATACTAAGCTTTTCTGTTCCTGTTCGAAACCTATAATACTAAACGGAAAGAGGGATCCGACTAATCTGTAATATGACAAGTCAACATACACCCTACCAAGCGTCGAATCGTGCAAGGTCACTGATCGACCGTGTAGTCGTCTTATTGGACGTAATTAATAAGGGTCAAATAGATTAAGATTAATGAGTGTCTGTTCTAGTTTACATTAGTTATTTATCTCATCAGTCTGATTGAGCCAAGTATTTCCAAATAATCCAGGGACATCAACGCGGTACGGCCCAGTCTCTTAGTATAACCAACGGCGTGCTCTACACAATTTCTCACCTAAAATACACGGACTGACATGGCTACGTATGATACTTTTCTATCAGGCAACTTGTTAGGTGGAACTTGATGCACTGTAGTCACCTAACTAGTTATACAGTTGGCTGGCAGGTAGCGGAATTCCTTGTCTACTGCATAGCGTAATAAGAATTTTGCCTCTCTGTTTCCTTCCATAAACACTACCCATTACTCTAATCCAGGTGGCCTACTCACGGAAGGTGGCACATGCTCTGAAACCAGTGGATCAGGTGGGCTGAATTCCTGTCGTTGTCCACTAGGTCGCGTGGATGATTCTGAACTTATCTCGTGAGATTTATGAGTAGAGCTAGAAAAACCTTGAGAAGGCACCTCCGTGCTCAGATGATTGTTCTTGGTGAAGACCGCACCATCTCTCACTAAAGAGCTCCTTGGAATGGGAGGCGGTGATCGGGGTCTCTCAAAGATCGATTGCCGGAGGGATTCGGTATGGGTTGGACCATGAAATTCTTCGTAATCGTTCTTGTGAGATCTCAAAATATTTACAAGAGTTTGTGGTGGTTCTCGTTCTGGGGGTATATTACCAGACTCTTCAAGCATCCTTTTCCACTCTTTGGGCAAACCCTTGAAGTAAATATAGTCAGTCAAGTTCACGGCTGGTATGTTAGAAAGGCAAATATAAAACATTGAAAACACTAAATTGACCCGTGTTAAAAACAGAGGACCAGCGTACCACGAAGTGCTTCGCCGGCTTGTTATATCCAACGCTAGTGACATGAACAGGGTTTTCCGGGGCAGAGATCTTTATATTTCTCGTGAAAGGGAAGCGGAAGAAGTTTGTCATGCGGTTCGTAAAGATATTCCCTTTTTTCGATTCCAATTTCTGCCGGGACATGGGAGTGGTATCTTCCTGACCATGGCTGATGGAAATTGGCACATCATCCCGTGGTGGCGTTTTTGGAACTCTTAATTGATTTGTTTCCTCTGCCGATTCCCCATTTCTTGAGTCGTCGGCCAGGTCAGGACCTGCCAGTACGGATTCAGAGGAATTGTCTTCTTCCTGGTAGGGTTGAAGCAAGTAAGCTCTGCCGCAAATGTCAGCAAGAAATTCTATGCAAAAAGAAAAAAAAAAGAAAAGAAAAGAAAAGAAAAGACAAAAAGAGAAATAAAGAAGAAAAAGTCCAGGTTGAAAGTTTGATTATTGGGTCCTTACATTTTTCTAGCAGTGATAAAAGACTGCAGTATCGGATCATATAAATGATCGTGCTTGGGTCGTTGAAGCTTCGCCCATACGAATTCCCAATGCTCTCTATTTGTTTCTGGTGGTTTCTCTATCGACTCAAGAACAGACCATGCTTCATCATCATCATCGATTTCTTGACTGATAAATTCGTGGTTCATTTCTTCTACGATCGTTCCCGAATTTCCAGGAATCGAGTCGTCCTCACTACGTTCCTGTCGTGACTCGCTCGGTCTTTCAGATTGTCCAGTGCCCTCTTCATAATGCCCTGCAAGAGAAATCTGCGCAAGAGATATGAGGTGCTCAGCAATATGGTTAACTAAATCCTTTTGCATTGCTAATTCCTCCTGCTGATCTGCGGAGCAGAACGGGCATTCAGTCAATATCTCAGAGCTGGTGAAGCGCTCGAAGCAGGCTGCTGCGAGGTCGTCGAGCTCATCTTTGTGAAATTGGTCTGCATGATGGTCATTCATGTGTTCCTTAAATTTCGACTCTTGTTCAAACACTAATGTTTTATCGTGACTGCTGTCCATGCACATCCAGCCGCCGATGACGTGCTGTGTTTTCATATGAGTTAACCAGTCTTTGCTCGATTCAAATAGAATGTTTGGTGTAAGACAGGAATCCATGACGCAGACATATGGCATGAGATCTTGGATGATATGATGGCTTTGTTTCATCTTTAGCGTGATTTCTTTGCTCCAACTAACTAGAAGACGAAGAAGAAGAAGAAGAAGAAGAAGAAGAAGAAGAAGAAGAAGAAAACTTACTTCCATTTTTCACCTCCTAATTCCTCCGCTGAATAGACGAGAAAGCAATATGGACACTCATATTCTCTCGCGTGTTTAGGCACTCTGGGAGGCTGCGGCAGGTATAGATCGTCGAGTATCACGGTCGCCTCCTCTTCAACGGCACCCGATCTGACAGAGTATAATGTGGGTAACCGATCTGACTGCAATGTGGTCACTGTCATTACTGACGGCTCTGTTTTTAAAGCTGTCTTAGACCAATGTGCGTGACTTTTTCTTCTGGTACTTGCAGAAACAGGAGCTCGGATGCTGACACTACTGGCTCCAAGAGTAGACCTCGGTACAGCAGATAGAGTAAGGTGAGGGTCAGGCCTCGGTGTGTTCTTGGCCCGGCGAACCCTCAGATACGAAAAATGCTGCTGGCGTAAGCACACGGTCTCAACCAAACGGCGTTGTAGTTCTGTGCTCGCTATTGAGTTTCTGAGTCGAAGCTCGATGACGCTCTCTGCGCCCTTGCGGAACTCCTCTGTCAGGTTCACGCCGTTGGGGCTAAACTCTGTGTATGTCGCTACCTTGACGAACCTGCGAAGAATTCCTGATCGTCGAACTGCTCGAGAGAAGCGGAAGAGTTGGTCGAGGGTATCACCTAACTTATCTGTTTCTTGATCGGTGTTTTCGACTGGGTCTTGCGTAGAAACGTGACCTGTAAATGTCAACTTCTAGCATTCGTTCTCCATACCTCTTCGGAACTGGTAGTCACTTCATACGGTTCAGAATACTCTTCAGGTCATCTAGTAGCTCTAACATTACCGAATGCAATGTCGGCGCATTTCGTAGTCTCCAGTCCATTGACGCACGCCGTGCAGCGTAGACAAAGTTATTTGACGTCCACAGATTAAATCGGAACAGACTGTTCTCTACATCCTGAGCAGGCGGCGAGACGCCTGGGAGCTTCTCGAGCCATTCCTGGAAGAGAAGTTCGCATTCCTTTGCCCTGGTGGCTATCGACATTGCGTTGTCTAGACCCTCCGGATTCTGAACAAAAGTAGCGATTTCAATGCTTACATATCTCGTGGTTGATAGCACATATGTAAACGATTGAATATCAATTGATGTCGAGAATACTAGTGGGAAGTTGTCGCCAAGGCCTAGCCTGATTATCTGCAGAGCAGTTAATTGGCTCTCTTGAATTATTAGTCAGATGCGTTGGGTGATTTGTAGATACGAGATGCTGCCCAATGCTAGAGTTAATCAGGGAGAAACACGTAGTGTAGTGAGTTCTATAATGTAGAGGATAATCCCCAGTCAGAAAACCCCGGAAATCAATCAAGCTGACATCTTTTAACATCTGTATAATTCCACTAGTTTTCCAACGTAAAGCTAACGTCGGCTACTTGACGAGGCTGAACGTGTCTCAGCGAATGCGCGTAATACAAAGCGGGGGATGTTGTTTTCTCAACTCCCCCGCGCAGGCTGGCTGGCAACCAAACCATGGCCACCGACGTATTCGGAGAATCCCTAGAAGCTCTCAGTAATGAAGAAAATAATGCAGCACGGTCAGAGCTTGTCAACTTAGTCGGCGATGCTTCTCTAGCATTGGTCGAGGTCATCAATCGCCTGCCTTCTCCCGCCGAGCCGCGCCTCTGTAGGGATCTGAAAATAGCTCTCGCCCATCTCGTCGCCGAGATCAAATCGAATGAGATCCTTCAAGCTTTGGGTCAGCGACAGTCTTTTAGAAATTTATTGAAGAGATTAGCGCAATCGCTCAGCGGTGTTCTGAACGGTGACTTCATTCGAGAAAGGTGGCAGTTTCTCGCCAAGGAAGAGGCAAAAATACGCACTCGTAGGTTGAATTTTTTATATTGGACAACAAAATCTGAAGAGCAGGAGGAATATCTCGAGGCGTTGAAACGATGGTCTGAATCGCCGTTTCCGGTCTTGGGGATGTTTTACGAACTGAAGCAACGCCATCATAATGTGCGAGATGAAGTTGATCTGGCCGGTCTAGTCAACGAGAACCAGCAGCTCTTGCGAGAACTCGTTGGATTGGTGAACAGGTGGAATGATTTGGTAGACGGAATTTATGCAAATGTTAATGATGCTCTGGATGGTGACCTGGATTCAGCAGAGAAGCATTATCCCAGTATCCCAATTCATGAAACAGCTTTCCATGGAGAGACCAGTGTGCGCTCTCTGTCCCGAGCGCTGTACGATGTCCTCCACAGCAACTGGCCCTGCCATTCAGAGGGCCACGATCACGACGGGAAACTTGGTGGCTGTTTTGAAGCCAAATTCTTTTTAGATCCCCAGTGGAGTTCGAAAAACCCGGCAAGTGATGGGTTTTTTGTTGTGTTGACCGGCCCGGATTTATTTCAAGAATGTCGAATCTACCTGGTTCATGATGGGAAAGTCTGTCATGATTCAATTCACAGGGGGGATTGCTTTGGTCCAATCAGCACAAATATTGAAAGCCATAGCATTGTATGTCTCATCGCTTACGAGGACTCGAGATCGGTTTGCCTACATCTTGCAGTCGACGACCAGAATCTATTGTTGGACCAGCAGAAACTGGCGCAGCCTCTTGAGGTGTTCATGCCAGAGGACGACTACGTGGAGCACGATCTGGGTCAACTACTGGAGCATATCAGACCAACGTATGCTGCCAAAAGAGTAATGGGCGTGATACTGGCACGCGCGATTTTGCACCTCTTTGAAGGGCCCTGGGTCAGCCGCTCGATGTCGATTGGAGATATTTTTGTATATTGCAAGATGCAAAACGATCAGCCGTATCCATTGTTTGACAAAGTCTTCGTCTCAACCAAGTTCGGCGGCGAAAACCTTCCAAAAGACTCTGCTTATAACGTTCATCCATTTCCCACAATTCTCGCGTTAGGAATAGTGCTGACGGAGATTGAACTGGGAGAGGACCTCGCAGACCTTTACAAGAATCCCGCATTTGACTCGTTACGACGAAGGCCCTTCGATCTAGCTAAGCGCCTGCTCAAAGAGTGTGAGCTTCGGTTGCACCTGGAATCTGGCCTCATCAGAGCTGTAAAATCCTGTACTGATCGCACGTCTCTTGCCTCGTTTGCGAATTCAAACTCTAGCGTGCTATTCTCAAACCCGGACTTTGTTGCAGCCTACTATACCAAGATTATTCGCCCGTTGGAGGAAGACCTTGTGCAGGGGGCGAACTGGACCTGGGACGAGGTGAATTGGCTGAAACGTCGCGACCTTGACAGTGAAGGCATTCTTAAAATGAAAACCGAACGATCAGGCCCCGCAGAGAGAGGACAGAGCTTTCTTCATAATCGTTACGTTCGCTCTAGTGTTAGAAGCTTAAGGCCAGTTGTCGAGAAAATCTCTGAGCATACCAACAGTGCGCAAGGCAGGCACTTTACTGCATCATCTATACCTGAATGTCTGTCAATGAAATTTGAGAAACGCAAAAGTCAACCCATACACCATCAAAGTTTCACACAAGACGGATCTTCGATGGAAGATCTGCCTCCGAGACCATACAACAGAGACGAATTTGACATCGCCATCATATGCGCCTTGCCCAAAGAAGCCAGCGCTGTTCTCTCAGTCTTTGACAAGATCTGGGACGAGAGCGAATACAAATACGGACGAGCATCCAACGACCCAAACTCATACACTGCAGGCGTCATCAGCGGCCACAACGTGGTGCTCGCCCACCCTCCCAGGATGGGAAAAGCCAATGCAGCGGTTGTGGCGTCTACATGTGCCATGAGTTTTCGAAATGTGAAGCTTGCTTTGGTTGTTGGCATTTGCGGTGGTGTTCCTCGTCATCCAGACACCGGTGAAGACATCCTGCTCGGGGATGTTGTGATCAGCAAGGGTGTCATTCAGTATGACTTTGGAAGGCAGTATCCAGATCAGTTCAAGCGGAAAATCTCTGTGGACGATATGCTAGGTAGGCCTAGTGTAGAAGTAAGTTCACTCCTAGCCAAACTGGAAACCAAATACCATAGGACGAGCCTCCAGGGCAACATCTCGAAATCTCTGGTAGGCCTACGAAAGCAACATACACCCTTCTATCCAGGAAGACAAGAGGATAGGTTATTCTATCCAACATATCGTCATAAACATCAAACCTCATCCGAGTGTCAGGTGTGTTGCAAATCTCAGGATGGAAGCATCGAATTCGTGTGTGAGACTGCAATCGATTCTACGTGCAGAGAGCTGCAGTGTGATAAAAATGACCACCATCTTGTCACGCGCACTCGACACAACCAGAAAAACAAACCTTTTGTGCACATTGGGTTGATTGCATCCGGTGATACCGTCATGAAATCGGGGGTTTATAGAGACACCATTGCTCGTGAAACGAAAGTGATAGCATTCGAGATGGAAGGCGCCGGTGTCTGGGACATTTTTCCGGGAGTTATTATTATTAAAGGACTATGCGACTATGCAGATAGCCACAAAAGCAAGCTATGGCAGTCATATGCGGCAGCAACCTCGGCTGCTTGTATGAAAGCTTTCTTGAGACACTGGGATGTCGGTCCTGAATGAAGTCTAAGAGTGCTCTATGGTTTAACACAGAAG
>CVMT01000002.1:3742020-3758115 GCA_000985935.1 Talaromyces islandicus | reverse complement strand
GGGGGGGGAAGGGGGATTGTACTCGGTCTTTTATTATTAATTTATTTCTTTCTTTTAAAAATGGCCTGAGCATCGAGGCACACATGCCAACGGAACGGAAACGGTGTCTCTAAGTTTGCCTCTCCTGGCCGCTCCTTAGGGCATCCGTGATCTCCCTATGTAGTTAAAATTTGTACATGCGTCGATAGGGCCGTGAACTAAAGACAGAGAAATTTAGACTGTGGAACCGTTGCCCAGCTCCCCGTTCATGGCAGAATGCTCCTGTCTCGCCTCAAGAGTCCGGATCGACTCAGTCAGCACCCTGACCTGTTCCTTGAGCTCTCTAATCTCGAGTACTGCTGTAGGTACCTCCACATTGGGCTTCGTCTTGTGGACGATTTGCCCCCAGTCGTCGCTGCCCGTGATATCAAAGTCTACCTCGGCGGCGAGTTCTTCCCACTCTTGATGAATAGTGTCATCGGCTTCACCGCAGTGCCGATTCCAGCGGATTCGACGTGCCTCGCGTGTCTCAATGGATGCAGTAATGATCAGTAAGGGGAAATAGAGTATGCCCATAACATAATCGTTGAGGCGTTCATAGATATCGGGCTTCATCCACCATTCAAATGGTAGAATCACGAAAAATATCTCGATCAAGTTGAAAGCTGTCGAGATACAGTTAGATTTTTTCTTCTTGTTGGAGTCGGATAGGGTGTTCTCACGTGGAATAAAAACGTTTTCATCGGGAGCTCGCACGAATTGAAGCGTCCTAGATGCAAACAGTGCCATAAACTCATCGTCTGCATTGCCTGAGATATCTTCGTAGGAGCTATTGTACAGCGCAATAAGAATATTGAGCAGGACTATAATTCTTGTTAGTTTTAGACATATGAGAAAGAATTGATAACTTACTGGTCATAACAACGAAATTGAAGATGTAGTAGAGAATGATCCCGAATGGCGGAGCAAATCCCTCAAAATCCTCAAAATTGGGACTCTGCATAATAGTATTGGCCATTCCTTGGATAATCTTCCCAGTCACGGGAACGTCGAAGTCGGTGTTATCCATCCCGATAAAAGCTTGCAAAAAGCCAACCAGAACCACAAACAGCAGAGCAAAGAAGATTATGCTCTCCTTCATCATAACTTTGAGAACAACTAGCATTGCACCAAAGAATCGATAGGTATCGAGGAACAATAGTAGCCTCATCCAAAACATGGGAGCTGCGAATGCTAGGAAGTCATAGCTCAGCTGGTTGAAGTGCTGGCGTTGTGTGTCGGCGGCATTAGACGAATGCGCAAGTGCAACCATACGAAGGACGAACGAGATCGCAAGTAGTGTGTACAAAGTGAAATTGAAGACATTCCAAAACCCGATGTAGTACCTTCCAATCTTCATTATTTTATTCAGCTCGTCCAACAGGTACGAAAGCGTCATGGTATATAAGAAACCTTCTGCGACATCAATGTCTCCAGTGGGATTCACGCTGTTGATAACGGCAGTGTAGATACCCAAGTAGAGAAGCGAGAAGAATATCAAAAGGACATTCTGGTACATGGGCACCCTCATTCTGTCTGGGTTGAGGTGTGTCCAGTAGTTCGTGTTGTCTTTGTCTTCGTACTCGATGAACCGCGAAGGATCATCGTCATCTTGCACAAGCCAGCCTCTCCATAGATACTTTATGCACTTCTGGTATCCAGAAGAGCCGAGCACTCTTAGAGCATGCATGTCCACGGCACGTTCGACGACATTCATAGGGACTGTTTCCTCGCCTTTGCGGAGAATAGAGTAGCGCTTGAGCAGCGCTTCCTTCATCAGCCAGTCCTCATCCTTCTCTGATTCAATTCTAGACACTATTAGCGAGCATATCGATGAACGCCGGGCTTGTAACATACATGTGTTTGGCAATGACTTCACATGCAACGGCTCGACATTGGAGAAGTGACGCGTCCCAGAGCTCGTCGATGGCCTGGAGTTTAAACCATTTTGAGCATACCAAGAGACAGAATATAACGCAGCAGCGGTACTGCTCTCCCCCAGCCGCTTCTGCGGTGCTTATAACATCATTGGTAATGATGCTGCTGTTGGCATTGGTGATGCTGGATTCGTCTAGCTCACAAGGAATGACTTGTTCAATCTGATACTTGAGGCGGAGCGCAACCTTTGTGACTTCTCTCGGTGGCAGGGCGGGGGAGACCGAGTCGGAACTATATGTAGGGAGCACTATCGAGAGATCAGCTTCTTGTTCGCCAGGCATGTGGAGGGGTTGGGTGTACATCGGCGACTCTCGACGTGCAGCCGACTGACCGAGGACATTCTGCGTTTTAGGAGAGAGTCCCACCAGGGCATTGTTGCTGTTGATAGAATAAACGCTTGCGATGGTGGAAATGGGCAGCTTTGTGAGGGCGACACGAGAGAGAGAGAGAGGGGAACCGGTGACATCAACGACGCGGCGCGGATCCAGGGCACTAGCACCCGATTAGGACTAAGGCGGTTATCATGCCAAGAGTTTCACAAATAACTACTATATCGTGGACAATATATTATTAAGTGCACGTACTTTTTATTCTAATTTTATAGCGAATATAGATACGGTACTCCGTACTATATATAGTCTGAAATTACCGCAAATTTTGATTTGAGCGATAATTTTATAGGTATATTCAACGACCATCGATGATACTGAAAAGGTAGTAACCAAAGAGTTAACATAATCAACATTGAATATTATATAAAGAGTTTGGCAGAATGTAATATGTGGGAGAGTATACTGTATGATAGATATATAAAAGTCTATTGTCTCTTCTTCAAGTAGTTAATATAATACGATCATCAAACCTATTCAGCCTTCCATCTTGGCGAGAAAATTTACACAGGAACTTCGAAGTATGAGTAGTGTTGTTGGAACTGAATCGGCTCGGGTTGGCGATCGGCGCGCTTGCTCGACACCTAATTTCTAAGGGTGTTTTATCAGATAAATAATAAACCATATAATAGTGCGAATAAGAGGAAGCTATCTATGGACAAGCACCGAGACCAATACAGCCAATCCCAACCTCCAGAATCCTTTGTGGAGAAGTTGGTGACCTAGTGCGCGTTTAATTTCTTAACACTACGTAGTAGTCTAATATTACGTAGTCATAATGTTGGTTGGAAATTCCAATAATGGTGAATCGCAAAATCGGCCCTAAAAAGGAAAGGATCAACTGTGCGGTGTAACTCAACGATAGCCTAGCCATCTCTTCATCCGCCGCCCCTTACGTTGCTTACATTGAATACCATGAGATCGCACGGGAAATTACAGGGAATAATAAGAGAAGCATAGCTGCGAAATACGTAGCCCTGTTTACACAGATACGGAAAACCTTGTCATGGGGAATAATTGGAAGCCAGCTGTGCTCCTAGGCACAGTTTCATCACTGCTGCTCACAACCAAGGCAGACTATAGTATCAAATGGACCAACTGCAGCTCAACGGCCGCACCACGCCTGGAATGTGGTTCCTTAGATGTCCCAATCGACTGGAAACACCCCAATGGGCCTCAGACCACTATAGGTTTTCAACGGCTGAAAGCCTCAAATGCAACCGCCCGGGTTGGGCCGCTATTCTTCAACCCCGGCGGACCTGGTGGCATTGCTTCGGAGTTCATCAACGCCACAGCTCATGGCGAACCGATCTTGGGAGAAAATATTAACGAGTACTTCGACCTGATCGGCCCAGATCCACGAGGCATTGGGACCAGCACGCCTATTCGATGCGATCCAGATATCTGGAACGAACGCGTGTCAGCCTTTCCCACGACAGAATCTGGATGGCAGGAACTGCTAGCATATAACAAAGCGCTTGGTAATAGCTGTCGCAATATGACTGGTCCGCTTTTTGAACATGTTGATACGTTCAGCGTCGCGAAAGACTTCGAGGCACTGCGGGTTGCGCTTGGTGGTGAGAAGCTGAATTTCCTGGGGTTGTCATATGGCACACAGCTTGGAGCGACCTATGCAGAACTATACCCGCACAATATACGTGCGATGGTCTTGGATGGAAACATGGACCATTCCCAGTCGGAAACGTCCACATTGGTAGGTGAATCGAATACTTACGAGACCGTGCTGCATCGTTTTGCCGAATGGTGCACGAAAAACAGTACCTGTGCCCTGTATGAACGAGATGTGCTTCAAATCTTCGACGACCTGGTGGCAACAGCCGCCAAAAGCCCTATCCCTGCTCCAGCATGCCAGGTCTCCGGTGCCTGTCGATCAAATGTCACTGCCGAGGAGATCCTACTGAACGTCCAGAACTATCTTCTCTTCGAAGAAGCCAACGCAGCCTTTGGACTTCCTGGCTGGAATGACCTTGGTGTAGCACTGAACGATTCTCTGCACGGCAACGCCAGCACATTGTCTACTTCTCTTGCATTTGGAGAGACAGATCCGAACTTTCCCGGACGTGCAGTGTCATGTCTCGATTGGACACACAATACCAAATCACTATCCGAGCTTTTGTACAAAGTGCAGTTGGGGAAAGCCATTTCCCTGCATACGCAAGGAGCAACCCAAACCTGGGGCATCCAGGTCAACTGTATTGGCTGGCCAGCGCCCGTTCAGTATCCACCTCGCTATTACGATGAGAATATCAAAAACGCACCGCCTATCTTGATGGTTAACGCGCTTTATGATCCCTCAACCTCTATCATCTGGGCCAATGGTGCGCTTGCCCAGATCCCGACAGCCACGATGCTGGTGCGCAATGGCAATGGACATACCTCCTATTTGCTGTTCGGCGAGGCAAGTTTGGCGATGCAACACTATCTCATCACGCTTGAAATGCCCGCACCAAATAGTGTTGTGGATTCATGATTGGAGGCAAAGTATATCAACACGCTGAAAGATAGTTTAGAAGTCCGTGTAGCGGTTGAAGACTTGTAGGGGTACATGGTTATAATATCTAAATATAAATATGTCGTACATGCATCAATATATGTCGTTTTAAAAGGATTTTTTAATGGAAGGTGTCGCTGTGGAATATGTATATAGCTGATTGCTACATGTAGATAGATTATCAGGATATCTGAAGAGTTCAACATTGAAATGTCGCATGTGATAATTCAAATGTTTAATGTACACATCAATTGATGTACGACAGCTAATGTTTTTCTTTTTGTTTTTTGTATTTGGATATATTTTTGCATTAAACTTTTACAAATAAAATTTTGGTAGTTGGCATTTCTTGATACTGGCACTGTACAAACAGGGAAATAGAACGAGCCTCTATCAAGCAAACTCCACCAAATGACATCCCGCATTACTACCATTGGCCAAATGCCTCCACGAAAACACACGGTTCTCGGCCAAGGCGAGACCTTTGGCTGGTCAACAGCCCGGAATTCCCATGCTATGCTGCAATCTCGGTAACAGTTTTTAGGACAACTCTCCGACAATCGTTCACGTTCAAACTCCGCATGAATAAGCACCAAATCCGGTATTCAATCCTCATTCATTTCTTATAGCAACTTTTCGGTAACATTGGTCATTTGTCATCTTCAAGTAGACACCTACTCGGGGACTCCTTCGTCACTCTCGGACTGGCTCTCGTCGCCACTGACTTCCATGTTCTCGCGCTCTCGTTTGTCCATGAGTTCTTGGAGTTTAACATCATCCTGGGCTGTGACTGCCTTAGGTGCCATCTTGACGGTTAACGTGCCATTCGACGCCTTGATCTTGGTCTCAATGCTCTGTATCGCTTCTTCCAGAAGTTTGACACCGAGAGCCTTGTCCAAAGTCTGGCAGGAAAGGACGTAGAGGGGTGGCGACACTAATTTGACCTTAATCTGAGTGTCTGGTGTGTTCTTCTCTTCTGCAGCACGGAGAGCATCCTTGACGGCATCGATTCCATCGTAACCGAAGCAAGTGACCTCGACGTCTGCACGAACTTTTGTAGGATTAGGAGTGAGCTTTTTGCCGATATACGTGTGAAGCTCATCTTTGACCATCTGGTTCGGGAATGTAACGTCGTTCCATACATCTGGGTTCCTATAGAGAGAAGCATTGGTTAGAAAATGCTAATCACTTGGTGACAATCGCATAAACTCGTAGAATCTTACGTGATGGAAAGTTTGAATGCGTCGTAAGAATGACCATAATTGCGGTTCAGTGGCCACCCGATGGTCTGGTACAACTCTTCGATGGGGGTCTTTGTCTTTTCTGCGACGTGGCGCATGATCGAGTGGACCAACTTGCTCTTGTTGTAGCGCTCTTCACACTTTCCCACATCCTCAGACGAGACTCGTCGCTTCGACAGATCGATGTATCCTGCACACGGGGAAATTCCAAATCAGCACGGCTCCAGGCTCTCGCTTGCGCACATACCCTTTTCCTTGTCAACACGCAACACGACGACGACTTCGTTTCGGCCGATTCGAATGAGTTTTTGGATACTTCGAATACGTCTTCGGGACAGCTCGGAAAGCAGGATCATTCCATCGATGTTGTCGTATTCCAACAGCTTCACATAAGCACCCATTTCGGCGATCTAGAGATGACGCATGAGATCAAAGTGATTGAAGCGGAACCAGAGGCCACAAACCTGCTTGACATTCACCATCACGAAGCTATCCACCTCGGGATACTTCTCCTCGTAGAATCGACAGTTCGTCAACGACATCTTGGCGGGGGTTGCGCCTCGGTCAGGCGGGGACGCTGCGGGGAGATGAAAAAACTAGGTCGCGAGTCGAGGCTGTCAAAAACCGGTGTGAAAAGGGATCTGCGGGCGTTGGAAGAGTTTTCTGAGTTTTTTCTGGCTGAAGTTGGTCGAGTTCCAGCGAGGTTGCCTGGTTTATGTCGAGAGGGCACAATCGAAACCAGCTTTTTTTGTGTCGCCCGCAGAAAGAGCACTGTGGGGCAATCGCCGGCTCGCTGCCCTGGCTTGGCTGTCACGTGATACCTCGTTGCGCGCAGCTCGAGAGTGCCTGCGGCCTGACGAGCTGCAGCCCGGCAACTTCGCCGGTCTCTGCGTGCTACGAAGGCCCTGGACGCCCAATTCTCTTGAGAGCCCACGCTCATGTCATGTAGGGCATTCTGGAGAGCTGTACGCTGTACCTCCATGCCACAAGAATGCTCCGACCATGGCGCAAGAGCAACGATTGGCTGGTCGTTCTAGGGCGGGGCCGGCCATCATTGATTGAGTCGGCCACCATCTCATCCTGCTCGACCTTATCATGCCAGACGGCCTTGGTGATGCTTCCGCAAACAGCCAACCCTGTCATGGCCACCTGCTGAGTACGTAGCAGCCGCAATGTCAAATAGGCACATGTCACAGCCAGAAGATCCTTCGGCTCTGCGCGACCGGATCGCCGACATCTTCAACCCCTCCTCCGCTTCCAACGCGGATCGAAACGGCGCCACGGAACATGGCCACGGCGATACACACAGGGGTGCGCCCAACGACAGGACACGGTTGCTGCAAGGTTACGATAGGCGAGAATCAGTTTGTGGTCAACCAGAGTGCAGTCACGGCACATTCTCTCCACGACCAGAAGACCACCACGAGGCTGGATCTCAGAATGGCAATTATTTCTCGCCGCGTTTCCTGAACTCCGGACTGCAAACACCGGTAACCGACGGAACTTCTGTTTCACACAGGCTCGCAGCCGATATTGGGGCAAAGCGTCGGCGGAAATTGTATGGTCACAAAACAAGCCTAATAGTTTGGTCCAGCTACGGCTAACAAGACTAATGCAGGTATTTGTATTATTATATCCCGTTTCTCAATTGGATTGTTCAGTACCGATGGGACTTTTTCCGAGGCGACCTTGTGGCCGCCCTCACCATAGCTTCCTTCTACATCCCCATGGCCCTCTCCCTTTCGTCAAATCTTGCACACGCTCCTCCCATCAACGGCCTGTACTCGTTCGTCATCAACCCATTTGTCTACGCAATTCTGGGGAGCAGCTCTCAATTAATCGTCGGGCCGGAGGCGGCTGGGTCGCTTCTTGTTGGATCGGTCGTCAAAGCAACAGTCGAATCCGGGCATTCTTCAGAAATGGACGATGCAATGCACGCCCAAGTGGTTGGGATTGTAACTGGATTGGCGGGGGCTTTCATTTTCATTGCTGGGCTTACCCGACTCGGCTTTCTCGATAACGTTTTGAGTCGTCCTTTTCTGCGAGGCTTTATCACTGCCATCGGCGTCGTAATCTTTGTCGATCAATTGATACCTGAAATGGCATTATATGACAAAGCTAAAGATGTCAACCATGCCAGCACCGTTGAAAAATTCCTTTTCATTATCGAGAATTGCGGGTACGCGCATAAGCTCACGACAGTTGTTGCCTTTTCAAGCTTTGCTATTATCATGGTTTTTAGGTTGGTCATCCTTTCGTTGCGCAAGGCAGCCCTGCTTATTAATGGCGCAGAACACTTAAGAAAATATTGGAGCCTGGGTTTCCCTCGGTTGCTTATTTCCCAGATCGCCTACTGGTTGTCATTCTGTCGGCCGTTCTCACTTGGTATTTTGGTTGGGATAAGCAGGGGCTCGAAATACTAGGAGAAATAAAACCTGGAGCGGGAAGTGACAATGGACTATTTCAGTTTAGGTGGCCTTTCTCCCTGGGTCAAATGCATTATATCCGGTCTTCGCTTGAAACGTCATTCACCATCGCACTCCTTGGCTTTTTCGAATCATCCGTTGCGGCTAAGGGTTTGGGAGATGGTGCAATGGACGGCATCAAAGGTGCCCCGGTATCAGCTAACCGTGAAATGATAGCACTGGGTGTCGCTAACATTGCGGGTGGATGCTTCACGGCTCTCCCAGCCTTTGGAGGATATGGCAGAAGCAAAGCTAATGCTTCTACCGGAGGACGAACGCAGATGAGCAGTATTTTTCTTAGTCTCATCACTTTAATCGTTGTCGTATTCTTTTTGAAGTATCTTTACTATCTTCCGGTGAGTTCCAATTCGTGGCTAGTGAGGGTGCTGTTCTGACCAAACGCTTAGAAAGCCGTACTATGCGCAATGATTTCAGTAGTCGCCTACTCCTTGGTCGAAGAGTGTCCACATGATCTGCGATTCTTCATTCGTGTTCGAGGCTGGTCAGAGCTCTTATTGATGATTTTAATCTTCCTTTCGACAATATTCTACTCTCTCACTTTGGGCATGGCTCTGGGCTGTGGTCTGTCACTTCTGCGTGTAATTCGACACGCCACAAAGCCACGAATTCAAATTCTTGGAAAGTTGCCCGGAGCCCCAAATCAATTTGAAAATGCCGAACTTTACCCTGAAAAAGTAGAATTCATTGAAGGGTGCTTGATTGTCAAGATCCCCGAGCCATTGACATTTGCAAACACGGGTGACTTGAAGAATCGCCTTCGAAGGTTGGAACTTTACGGGACAAGCCGTGCTCATCCTGCGTTGCCGAGACTGAGGCCAGTCGACAATGATAAGAACATCATTTTTGATGTCCATGGCGTTACGAGTATCGATGCTTCAGGAACGCAGGTGCTATTGGAAATTGTTGAAACTTACGTCAATCGTGGCGTGCGAGTATTTTTCTGCCGGTTGCCTTCCCTCGATGGCCCTGTTTTTGAGATATTCGAACGCAGTGGTATAATCGAAAGATGTGGGGGCATTCGACACTTTGTCTCAAGCGTGGACGAAGCTTTACGACTAACAGAGATTGAAGAGATCGAAGATGAGTAGTGGACGAAGAAATGAACTATATATCTAAACTTGGTCTATTGTGTGTTGAGCGTTTCATTTCAATGAATATTAACTTATCGAAATTGTCAATTGGTGCATTGCCTAAGAATCAAACACTGCAACGGCTGTCTCGAGATGCAGGGTTCAATCTAATCGATGGCTTTCTTAGAATTTTCCCTAAAATAACGAGTATTGGTAGGCCCTCTGTTCGATCCTTAAGGTAGCGAGCTATTCTCAAGCATCGTGGCCCACGCTCCTCGTCTGTATTCAACCTTGCCAACTTAGATCCCTGGATGATGGGGCCGGTATTTCGGTGCTATTGAAATGCCGTTGCTGAGGAGAAGGTCCGTATTTAATGCCAATATAGGCTGTATGTATGTAACTGAGGATAAGGGCGTTTCTTTCGTATTTGTCGTCCCATCTGCTTCAAGTAGCCATGTCATCGCCAATCGCCCGCTGTACTAGCGAGCGAATAATTTGCTGGCTGGCTGTCACCATCTTCTCTTGAAGACGAGCTTGCTCGTCCAAGTCATCCTTATGACGATTAGATGTATCGACAAGCTTGAATCTGCCTTCGGTACTGAGGACAAACGCTCCGTTAGCAACCTTGCTCAGCCAGACGTGTTTATTCGTTGAAATCTTGTCATTTAAATCGGCAGACTGGTTGAGGTCTACGTTCATGGCTAGGTGTTTTTGAAGGTATTGAGACAAGGATGCAGAGAATGTCGCTGTCTCATTGATGGCGCCGCGAAGGGCAAACGCTGACATTGTTTCCCGTGGAAGAGAAATATCGAGCGATTTTAGAGCCGGGGCAATGGGCTGGCCAAAAGACAGGGTTAATTGTGTTTCCTTTAACGCAATTTCAAGGACCGCTTTGGAGGTTGTGGCGGCTGTTTCATCTGAAGTCAATGAAGATATATATGCCTCCAGTGTTGCGCTAAGAAAACTCGATGGAAGACGCAACACCGAACAATATGCATCGAAAGTAGTCGACAGAAACTGAGTGAATGTCTGCCTGAGCATATTTGGCATTCGCGTCAACAGCAATGGCAGATAAGTAGACTGTTTTCGCCTTTTGTCCGTTATCGCCGGGGTATAGCCATCTGGACCGGCCAGGAGAACTGCTCTGTAGGCAATATTCTCGTAGTCAATGGTGATGAAAATCCCCAAGACATCCTTTGGCTCGATTGACATATCGTCGCCATCTTCTTCTGGGTTGTTTTCCCAATGTGAAAATGTCGGGATATGTTCCCATCGACACTCAAGAAAGGCCCCGGCTTTAGCTAGCGCGTCGTCAGCGCCTGTTGAGCCCAAAGACACTTGTACGCCGCGCAAAACATCGCCTGCAAGCACGTCTTGTAAGCGCTTCGCAAATGTTTTTAGAGCATCCTCGTTGCCGATTAGGGTCCGATGGTCCTTGCTGTGATGTAGAGGGGATAGCCGATGCGCAGTCCACGAAGCATCGAATAAATACTCCGGAGACGCTAAGCCCATGGTTCATAAAAATCGTGCTACTCGATGTTTATATTATAGGAAAGGCTTTCCAAATTTCCAGAAGCATCATCTGATAAGAGACTGTGGGACAAAAACGCGTTGAATCAACGTGAATGCCATAAAAGGGCTCTACCTGCTGCAAACAGTGCAAACAAAACAACATGCGTCACATCCAAGTCTACATTTGGGAAAGTCAAAATCTATTGTGACAAGGCTTGATACCGATTTCATATACATCAAATACTTCGTAAATATATATATAAAAAAGTCACACTCTTTTTTAAGCAGCGCCTGAATGTTCAAGCCTGCCACCCTCTGGCAGCACGACAATGGTTACACCCAATTAGGACTGGAATGCCATTCCAAGCCGAAAAACACTCTGGATCATGAGGGACTGCGTCTCTAGAGAGGAGCTCTTTCTCTGCACTGTCAAACCAAACTTCGTTTGGGGAAGGATAATGCGGCCGGCTACCGGGCGGGGCGGAGTAGATGAGAGGATTCATTTCCTCTCGCGCATGCTTGTCTACATCACGTTCGAAATTGATCATGAAGTCTCTACGTTGGGCGCGGGAATTGCGACCATCGCCTATTTCAGCGGAGAAAAACTCGACAACCCGGCCAAATCCTGATACGGTCAAGAGGCCGCCGATCCAACGGTCATCCGGAGGCCCATCAAACTCGCCAGGTACCAAAGTATGGCGAAGATAGGATACTAATAGTCGCATACAATGATGAGTTGCAATAAGAGTCGATGTATCTGTAAAGGGAGGAGAGTGGAGGATCTTGGCTTGTAGTTCTGCATACATAATCGCCCGTACGTGCATGGGAATGGGCACTGGTAGTCTGCCGGCTTCGTATTCACGTAATAGGAAGTTCATATGCTCCTTTCGTGCTGATGCATATGACTCTAGGAAAAAAAGTGCACAATACCTAAGAGACATGTAGGATTAGCATGGTTAAATATAGACGAAAATAGAGGATCGAACTCACGTCAATGGAACCAGATTAAACTCCACGTTAGCAATACCGCGCTCAAATAATAGGTTCCGCTCTGCCTTGGAAGGAAAATTTGCCTTCATTAAAGATTGTTCGACTGTCACAAACCGATCCATAACACGATTGGCCAGGTAATGGGATAATCGGGCGCAGGTTTGTTGTCTTCGACGCAAACTATGAAGGTACCTAAAAGTGTACAGATAGCCTCCCTTAGCGCTCTTCGCGGGAGGGAATAGATCTGAAAGAAGAACGACATCATCTTCAGGGTTCCTCGTGTATGTTCGCTCATTGATGACTGTTGACGGAAGGGTGCCGTGGCGGCGTCGACGTAGATATTGGCGAGCAATGGACAACTCGTGGGTCATCAGTGTTCTATGGAAATCCCGACAGACAAGTTTCAAAGGTAGCAGGTCGTGAATACTGCATTGCGCAAATATAGCAACTTGGATTTCAACGGGAAGGAATTCCCAGTATGATGAGCCGGGTATGTGTTCTATATTCTCCGGAGGGACTCTAAATCGCAGGAAAGAAGAAAACAAAAAGGCATCAGCACAAGTGTGTTTAAGCAAGGACGAAACGTATATATACCTACTTAGAATTTCTCAACCCATAACCGAACTTCCTACCTCGGTCCCTCGAACGGTGTCGGTTTTCAGGGGCTTTCCTCGACGAGAAGAAAGGGAGCATCGCGGGCGACGGCTCGGCATTGGGAAAAACACCTGCCTTGGATACGGGCTGGAGAAGGGTTCGCGTTCATAAAGATCAAGGGCCATTTTGGGCCATCGTTAGAGATAACAGCGCCTTCAGCGCGGAGTGAGGCTATCGCTGCTAGTGACGTGGGACCGGCCCGGCGATAAATTGCACTTATTCTATTTAGGACTAGGGCCAAAATCTTAGTCAACACTTAGTCAGCAATTCTTGCTTAGTTAGTTAGTTATCTCGGCCGCTGAACACGATGATGTTGTCTTACTTAGCCTCTGTTTGATACGCGATCCTTTTATAGCTATTATTGAGTTATCGCTTGTGCTTGGTGATTTGGTCTTCCAGACGCTATGGCACATAGAGGATAGAACAGCTAGAAAAGGGACCATCATGAACTTCATATCCAAACTCTAGGATCGTGAGCTGCTGTACCATGGCAAGCGCACCTGGCCCGGTTTCCCTTAGGCCTCATGCCTGCGTTCTTTGCCAAAGAAGAAAAGTTAAATGCGACCGAAGTCTTCCGTGTTCAGGATGTACCAAAACGCAGACACAGTGCGAGTACCGGGACCCTCTTCCGCCTCGAAGGCGAAAGAAGAAATTGCCCGAGGCTGAAATGGTAGCACGACTCAAGCGTTATGAAGAGGTCCTGCAAAGAGCCGGTATAGGCCCTGCTCTACTTGATCATGAGGACAGTCGAGGCGAGACTGTTCCTGGCCAGGAAGCCTTATCTGACGGCAGCGAGAAATACTCAAGTCCCCAGGGTTTCAGTACTCCTGTGTCTGCTCCATCAGAGAACATGCCGAGGTCTGTCCCTGGAAGACTCATAACAAAAGAGGGACGCTCACTATATCTGGACAAGTTCGTAATCTTCTTGTGCGTTGGTTGCTTCAAGTATTAACTTAAATGTACATAGTCATTTTTGGAAGAGTGTCAGCAATGAAGTGAGCAAGACCGAACGACTCAGACGTAATTTGTATGCTAACCAAGGAGCAGCTTCAAGATAGCGAGGGTATTCTTCCCGAAGCATCTACCGATGCCCTTTTAGGGCCTAAAGAACATGAAGAGGAGGTCTTGAATGGAAACTTCCTTTTCGTCGGAAAGCCTTCACGGCAAAGTCTTTACCACCTTCATCCAAACCCAATACAAATCTTTAAGCTTTGGCAAGTATTTCTGGACGGGGTCAATCCATTGACAAAAATCATCCATGCGCCCACAATGCAACAACGGATATTGGATGCCGCCGGCGATCTCAAATCCGTGTCACCAGAGCTTGAAGCTCTGATGTTTGCGATTTACTGCTCAGCGTTCCTGAGCATGTCAGATGAAGATGTTCGAAAATTATTTGATGAGCCAAAGTCCACGCTGTTAAGTCGATATCGACAAGCGGCGCAGCAAGCGTTGGTTAATACTGGTGTTCTTGGGACCTCGGAACTGATTGTGCTGCAAGCATTTCTCTTGTTTATTGTAAGTTCAATCTGCCACTATTAATGTATGTGGGACTGATTTTTTTTAACAATTCAGTTGTCCGTCCGACTTGTATATAACCCACACGTCTTATGGTCCATGTGTGGCGTTTGTTCTCGGATTGCTCAGCGAATCGGGCTTCATAAAGATGGCTCAAAGCTAGGCCTGTCAGTGTTTGAGACAGAAATTCGGCGACGAACATGGTGGAAGTTGACGGTTACTGACGCTACGATCGGCCACATGGCTGGCTGCGAATCGCCCGGGATTCATACCGCTGACACAAAGATACCATCCAACATTGATGACTGTGCCCTTGATCCTGATATGAAAGAGTTTCCAGTTGAGTCATCTGGTGCTACAGAGATGATCTTTTGTCTCGTGTGCTACGAACTGGGGACTTGGCTTTACAAACATGCTGAAATAAAAAGATCGACTTTTGACGGATTCTGGGGGCCTATTAATTCTCTCTCAATCTCTGTCGAGGAAAAGGACCGAATGATTGATGAACTAGAACATGTCTTTGAAACCCGATATTTGAATTATTGCGATTCTTCAATACCACTTCATCTCATGACCCGGATAGTTGCTCGCTCCGCTGTTGCATTAAGCAGGCTACGCGCCCATCATCCACGGCAATATCAGGAGAGAGGACACGAGATGCCACAGTCTGAGCGAACTCTATTGTTTGGTTACTGCAAAACCATTGTGGAATATGCAGATATTCTTTTCTCGACAGGCAAAATGCTGAAATTCATGTGGCATGCAGACTTTCATTTTCCGTGGGAACCGATCATTGTCATGCTTTCTGAACTGCGTGAGCAAGCAATTGGGGAGCAAGTCAAAGAAGGCTGGTCATTGGTCGACAGGTTACTGCAAAGCCAGTTCAAAAACCTGGAAAAAGGCACGAATACCCCTCTCCATCTCGCGGTTGCCAATCTCGCTATAAAGGCGTGGTCAGCGCATGTCGCCGAGTCTGAGCATCGTCGAATCCCTCCTGTTCCTCTGCCGGAGAGCATCACCATGTATTGGACGTACCTTCAACGCCTGAGGGTATCCAATCCGACACAGACAAAAACTGCTACTGTTACGATACCTGCGGCTACTACGGCAGTGCAGCATTATCCAGAGCCCTTGTTCTCTACGGGACGAACAACAAGAACAACAACAACAACAACAACAACACCGTCAGACACAATACCTACTGTAGGTAGCGAAACCAGTGATAATATGTTGAGATATAACGCTACAATCCCTGGACCTGAAATCTCATCGGCTAGCTTTAAATATGCCGCTGATCCGATCAACTCTGACCTCGATATGAATGCCATCACTGGCATGTATCCCGTCGAGGACAGTCCCATGGACTGGGTTCAATGGGACGATCTGCTTCAACAATTTCAGGCACAGGCCTCTGGGGAGATGGGCATATTGTTTCCCTCACAGTTTTGAATACAGTCCGAATTCTTCTTTGCTTCTGCTGCTCATTGGTGGATAATACATTATCAGTCTTAAGGAGTAATGGGACACGTATTAGAGATACCGTGGAATTTATTTTCTTGTTGATTAGATATTAAGATATATCATTACTACTTTTTTTTCTGAGCGAAACTCCCGAAACTCCTTCCTGCATTCTATCCTACAAATGGCCCATTGAAAAGCTTTACCTCTGTCCCCATAACTAGGCAAAATTTAAGCAACGGATTGAGTGGAGTAAACATTCCATAACCGGTTAAAAACCAAAAAAAAAAAAAAAAAAAAAAAAAAAAA
>CVMT01000002.1:3700053-3741995 GCA_000985935.1 Talaromyces islandicus | reverse complement strand
AAAAAAAAAAAAAAAAAAAAAAAAAAAAAAAGAAACATTCAACTTTCGTTTTACAAATGAGCGAGCAAAACCATTCATGCCTCTTCATCCTTGGGGGGGGCAGGCTTGTTCTCTTTGTCACCTCGCTTAACACTCTTCCACTCCATCAAAAGAGCGCCAATTATCGAAGCGCATGCAAGACCCAAACCGACATAGAAAGTTTTTGTAATGGCCGAGTTGTACGCAACCAAAACCGGCTGTAAATCGGCCGGACTGACGAGACCACGGATGCCAGTCGCGCCAGCCTGGAGAACTAATTGGGCGATGTTTTGGCCATGCTGACCGTGAATGGACTTTTGCACATGGCTGACAAGATTGTTGTCGAACACAGTCTGAGCAACTGCAAGAAAGATGGCGCCACCGAGGGACTGGGCTAACATCATCAATGCTGCGCCCGTTGGCACATCCTTGCGTTCGAGAATGGTTTGCGCGGCAACACTGCTTTGTTGCATACCTAATCCGATGCCTAATCCAAGTACAACCTGGTAGCCAATCCACATTGGATGGTTTGTGGTTGTCGTAAAAGTAGTGAGGAGCCCAGCACCGATTGACATGACGGTACTGCCGAGGATCATAAAAGGGGTGAAGTATCCAATTTTTGAGACCATGGCGCCTGCAATTATGGAGCCAAGGACGAGTGCCAACACCAGGGGAATATTCATAATACCCGACTTGACCGCAGAAGCACCCTTGATAGCCTGGAACCAAATGGGAAGGTAGTACACGAAAAGCATCATACTACCACCAACGCATAAGGAGAACCAGAACCCTGCTCCTATGCTTCTCATTTTCGCAAGTCGGGGGGGTACTGATGCTGTTTCTTGTTTCCATCTCTGGACAAAGACGAAGGCAATCATGAGCACGCCGAACAAAACAAACAGTGCAATGATTCTCCCATTACTCCAAGCATAAGTAGTGCCACCCCATTGCAAAGCAAGTATCAAACACACTATGCCGGGCAAGAAAGCCAGAGTGCCAAAGGGGTCGAGTTGATCCAAACGTTCCTTCATTGTTTTGGCAGGGCTTGGGTGTGGCGGAGGGCTTGCTTTGAGGATAAGACTGATTATGAGAAGAGTGACGGCGCCAATTGGCAAGTTGATGTAAAAACACCATCTCCAAGTCACTCTGTCGGTAAAGGCACCGCCCATGAGAGGAGCAACAACTGAGGAGATGCCAAAGAGGCTGCCCATGAGTCCCGTCATCATAGGGCGCTTTTGCAGGGGCACGGCATCAGTTATGATGACTATGGTCCCAGAAAAGATGCCACAGGAGCCCATGCCGGCAATGGCTCTGCCAACGATGAATGCAGTCGAGTTGGGTGCTGCACCACAAATAGCAGACCCTACTTCGAAAATGACGATGGCGGCCAAGAAGATCCACTTGGGCGAATAGAAGGTGAACAACCGGCCAAAAGTCAACTGAAAGGAGCAGCTGGTCAGCAGATATGCGCTGCCATACCAGGCGATGTCCCCAAGGGCGTGGAAATCATCGGTGATGCGTGGGATAGCAGTGGCAATGATGGTTCGGTCCTATCGTCGTATTATCGTGTTAGTCTAAAATCCTAAACTCCTTTTCTAGGCACTTTCAAGGAGGACAAAATGCTTACAAGAGCAACAAGGAATATGGCAAGATATACAGCCACCAGAATAGCTGTCAGGGATAATGCTCCAGGATACTCATGTGCTGGAGGGGAATCATTTTTAGGAGAACGAGGGGCTGCATCTGTCTGCTTTTCGTCTATGGCATCTTTGCTGTCGCTAGCACTATCGTTGGTGTTTTCATTTGCAGAGCCATTGGTCATTGTCTTTTCTGAGAACGACTCACGATGAGTGTGTTCCTCAGTCATGGTGACTGTTGCCATTGGATGGTTCGCTTATAGCGAGCGGGTGTGATAATGATGCAGTCAGCCAACGTGGAGAGCCGATGGATAAAGCGATGGGATCTGGATAGACGAGTAGATTAGAGAAGGGATATATTGGAATATATATATGTATTTTTTTAAGGGAAAAAAAAAACAAGGGATTGCGTCGCCTACGCAGATAAAGAGCTGCCTTCGGGCCCGCCTGGCGGTTTCGGGCCCGAGATGCCAGGTACCCTCCGAGGCTAACCTTACTGGGCTAAATAAGTTGTGGTTTCGACGAATAAATGGCCGAAACAGCTCATCATGTGGGCCTGAATCACGGTCCGATGCCATAAATGGCCTAGTCCTCGGTGCTCGCAGCTTCATGTCCTCCGCGCCGGTCTTGATCCATTGCTTCGTCCGAGCCTCATCCAGCAACACTAATATATTCATATACGTATTCATATATTCATATATTCGTATTGGTTTGTCTGCAACTCGGGACCCAGATATCCAATACTCCCACGAGGCAGTGCACCATGCGTCCGACCAAGGTGGTTCAGACCCTTTGGTATGACGTTAATGGCAAGGTTGAAAGTTTACCACCCACCTATCGATGTTAATGTTTCCTAGAATACAATTCAATCCTGTTTGTTTCCATCAATCGAACTCAATCCTAGACAACAGAAAATTTAAAGTGTCACATTATCAATTGATGTAGTCAATCAGCACAGCTAGATGGTATCGCTAATATACATGTCGAAAAAGAATCATATTTATCAGTCGCCGAAATATCACGGGGTCTGCTTAAGCAGAACTCTGGATAAGTCATCGTCACTGGCCACGGCGGGGCCGAAATATTCTGTGAAGACGTCGGTCAACAGTTTTTCTGTCAACTGCATGTGCTGCCCTGGAATCGTTTCAAAGTCAAGCTTTCCTTGTTCGTCCAAGGTGCGCAAGCCTAGCCAGTCCTCCGTGTAAAGCTGCCGCTCTCGAAGGCTCGTCACTTCGCCACTGGTTTGGTTGACTTCAGCAAACCATGCACTTTCCTTGGGAACAGCCGTCGTGTCATCCAGAAACATAAACATGCCAAATCGGTTCAGCGAAGCCAGATTCTTTTTGTACAATGCATTCTTCTCCTCTCTTTCATTGTTGATATCGGCGAGTAGGTTGCTTTGCTTCAGGTACGAATCGTACTCCTGCGGGTCTCGAAAGTACTGTGCAGGCACAAGTCGAGACTGGACAAAGTCGGACCATGTGCCAAAACGCAACAACGCTTCTGCGCCGCGGCAGACCCAGTCGCCGGAGCTGGCACAAGATTGAAATTTAAAGATGCCATTGTGTTGACTTCCCATGGTTACCAGATTGCGTACAGGAGGAGAATTGCATCTCTCAACGTAGGCTCGAAGGAACTGTCCACCCTGGGAGAACCCCAGAGCATTGATTGCAGGCGCCGTGCTCAGGATCGGCTCCGAGGCTAGCTGATCGCAGACCTGAGCGACTTGTTCGGTCACGTTTCCAAAGAATGTAGCTTGTCGATCCCCTCCATCGGACTCATCCAGGTGAATTATATGCACATATGTTCCAGGATTGACATCCTCGGCGAGCTGTGCGACTTCTTTCATTCCATCTGCCTGGTAACTGTCGCCCAGTCCGTGCCAAATCACCAGCGGCAACGGCGTGTCAGAATCTCCTGTGGCTGGGCGAGCAACCGCCAGCGCAGGGATAACTGAGAGCAGCGGAAAAAAATGACTGGAGCGGAGCATCGCGAAAATATCCTCTTTTCTGATATTCAAAATCTGCTATTCAAAGGCGTGGGAGGAGGTAGCATTTGGAGATGACAAATGTGATGGTTGCTGGAAGATGAGTCGTCGTCGGGTGGCTGGCCCCACTTACTCGACTGGAGATGTCAATCGCGCTACCTGCTGCGCTTCATCACATAGAGCGATTAACCATGGATCGTGAACATATACCTACAATACATCTGCACTGTCCGGGGTATCGAGAGGGCCATGAACTAGCATCCCGATCAACGAACTCATGGGCCGCGACCAAAGTACCCGCCACCTGTGGAATCCATAGGACCGCCCGAGCATAAATTGATAAAGCGGCAAAAAAAAATAGTATTACAGGATTTCTGTGGTTCACTAACAAAAACCGTTTTCTTTGTTTGCTTGACATGACTGTCGGTAGGTTGGTCCAAGGCAGATATCTCGACACATTTGAACATATCTAGCACTGAAGAGATTGATCTACATATATAAGCTAAGCTAGCTAATAGTTACTACTATAAATGGATCTCTCACTGAGGGACAAGACAGATAGAGGAGCTGGCAGGCAGCTTTATTTAATAGCGATCTATAGCTATACAAAGTAAACCGGCTTGCCTGCTCTCTAGAAACTACACCCTCAAATTCTGATTGCCCTTTCTGTTGCAGTACCGCTGCGGGGCCTCTTGTTACCACTTTGTGAGATTGAGCTGCAGTGGACAGTTCTGTAGTTTTCGATGGAAGTTACCGGTTTTCATCGCAAGATTCCTGTACGCAGGCCTTTATTTATTGCCACCCCTGTGGATTAGTTCCCTTTGTCAGTCGTTCTTGTCACCTAAAACAATCAATCGGTGAGTGTCATCATTTGCTTTATTATTGAAATTTTGTCCGGTCATGGCTAATGAGTCAATGAACAAGAAAACTATCGTATATCAATAGCTGCATATGTTATAAATTTAGATGAAAAGCAATAAATCAATGACCGACTATAAGCCACATATGTCATATATTGCTTTGAGTCAGGGCAATATCCCTTCAAATTCATAGATGAGTCGTGAATTGTTTCAAATTTAGTTGATCGTACCGATATATACGGCAAATTTTAAGTGACTCATGGAGCAATTAGCAGGTATAAATACCCAAGACTTGTCTTGAGAATTTATCATTATCAATTGCTCCATACCTTCTTCACTTATTGAGAGATACCACATCAACGAAACCTCATTACAACTTCTGAACATGTGTATTTTCACCCACAAGACTCTATTCACCCTCTGCGGCCATGAAGAATGGGACAACACGTTCTTCATGGCTTGTCCAACCTCCAGAACAAACTGGGAAGGGAAGCATCCTTGTAGCCCATATAGCCCAAATTCCACAACAGATGGTTGTCCCATTGTGACCCCAAACAACACAATAAAGTGTCCAACATGCGTCAAGATGAAGCTTTGATGCAACAAGTCGCCTTACCAATGTAAGTATATATGCTTATGTTATCCCAGCAGTGTTATTTGCATTACTGACACGCTAGCTATTGCTTTTGCAAAATCTTGGTAAGCCAATAGCATCAGAGTGGCTATGGTCACCACCACGGGTTCTAAACAGACAAATCGACACTAGAGCAGGTGCAGTTTGGGTGAGCAGAGGCACAGTTACTAGTTGTGCGTGACTAGATTCAGATTGGCTATTTCCTTCCATAATTTCATCAATCAATAAACCTTCTCTATGGTTCCTTAGTAATATTGTGTAAACTTTGTGATTAGCAATAATGGTTTACCTTTAGGGCATTGCACCTATCAGATATAATGGTATACGAACAAAAGTTCAATTCATTTAAGCAAGATACACAAAGGAGTAGTGAAAATTAGATAAAGGATAGAGCTTGATAATTTATTAGGCTATTAAAATCCATGCAGGTATTAGATTTTCGTAAACTAAATACATGAGATTTTAGCGTAATAATACAATGTTTCACGAAACTTTTACCTGAGGCTGCTACTGTAGGAGTGGATAGTCGGGCTGAATTTGGTCTTCCCATCGACTGTGTCATTTGATTGTTGAATACATGTTATAGTTAATCTTAAAACTTCTTAAATAGTGCCATGCTAATGTCATTTACTTTGAGGGATAAGAAATGATATGAGGTGGGACTGGATTGTTTCCCATGTGACAATTTTTCGAACTAGAACTCAACAAAACCTCACTGTCTATCCAGGAAGCCGTGTATGGGAACACAAAAATATTGAAAAGAGAAAACAGGAGCCACATTGTCCGAGTAATGTGGATATATTAGTAAGGCCACGTGTAAGGCTCCAGCCGTCACGCTCAGACTCATCGAAGCCAATTCTCACGAAACCCAGCCAGCTGACAGTTCCTGATGAAACAGATATTTTGATCGATGATTGTCCGATTCCGGTCCTAGCCAGTTTCACATACGGAGAGGTATGCAAGGACGGGCGACGACGTGAGTAGATTCGATTCAAGGAAGTGGTCGAGTGATATTGAGCGACCTTCTCCATTACTTTGAACCCGATTTCTCGCGAAATCCGTGTCCCTGTGGGCGACAAAATGGAATATTTTGCACCGCGCTACATGCAACAGCATCTCGTCATAGCATAGTTCCATTAGGTCTAGGGGCATAGCGCGGCAAATTTCATGGGGATTTTCAACCTCTTCTGCTCTATAAACAGGACATGACTGTCGAGGCGCAACCAGGACCGCCTCATTGACAGTGGGTGGCGTCTGGCATTGATGGGACTAGAGTATTGATTTAATAGGCAGGCTGAATTATGATGTGGCTCGGTCAATCACTGTATTATTGAATATAATATCCGGTTCATAGAACCGTACTGTGTGTGTTAGCGTTGCCTATATTTGTTATATAGGGTTCTAAAGATGCGTAATGTAACCATCAACTCAATGTTGATATTAGTCATTGTGAGAATAATTAAAACTGAAAATTGACTCAAAATATGGTACATGTATGGATCAATTCTCATTTTGAACTATAAATATAGTCAGAGTTTTGACTATATATACCAGACACGTATCATTCAGTCGACACTAGTTACTGTACTTACCTGGAAATGCCGGGGTTCAATGATTTCAATAACATCAATTGATGTGCCTTTTATCTTAAGCACTATTTATTTTCTATGTCTTTGACGCTGGAATACAATTACTAAACAATATTTCTCAAGTCGAATAAAATTGAAGTCGATGATCGAACTTAGCGCCTACAAGCGCGTATATACTTCGGGAGTTACTAAAGTCCGAGGTGGATCTCCCGGGGCTTATAAGAGCCCGCCGCATCCGGTCACACCTCGATCTCCTAAATCATTCTTCAGTACTACACATATCGCGGAATTTCTGCTCTTACGGTACCAGAAAATCTTCCAAATACGGGGGTCTTGCCATATGTGTTCGTGCCTGCCTAGGTTGTACGTTCGCAAGAAGCCGCAGTCAGTATAGTCATCATCATATTCACTGCAAAGGGGAGACACATGGACATGTCTTCGACTATGGATTCTCCTTCCGCGACTACAAAGCCTCAGAGAGTGCTAGCATGTGTGCGTTGTCAACAACGTAAAGTCAAGTGCAATCGCAAGTTCCCCTGCTCGAACTGCATCAGATCTCGGACGCAGTGTGAACCGGCAGCGCCGGTCCTCCATCGGCGTAAAAGGAGGTTCCCTGAGAGAGAATTGTTAGACCGTATCCACAGTTACGAAGATCTGCTTTCTCAGAACCGAATCAAATTTGAGCCACTTCATAAGGACCCAACTGTTGGAGAGTCCACTCAGAGTCCTCACAGAAAAGAAAGCTATGACTCAGAAGACATGCACCCAGAGACCATTAAAACAGATCATTCATCTCATTTGACACCGGCCAGCTATACTCAACGAATATACGGGGCCAAGTATGTTTCCTCTAGGTAGCTACTTCATGAGACTAATTGTATTAGGAACTTCTGGCATGCCATGAAGAAAGGGGTATAGTACTGTCCTATGTTAGTTAGCAATTAGGTCTCTAATAGTAAATAGTTCGAAGACCCCGACAGTGACAGTGAGTACTCGAATGACGACCTGCAAGAGAATGCCGTGAGAAAGACATGGGGGCAATTGTTTGAAAATGATGATCACCTTCTTTTTGGCTCACACAAGACACCCGCTACTGAAACCTCAGCTTTACACCCTGAGCCAGTTCAAATATTTCGACTTTGGCAAATATTTCTCGAAAATGTGAATCCGCTGCTCAAAGTCGTACATACTCCCAGCGTCCAAGGGTGCATCATTGAAGCCATGAGTAATATTTCGGGTATTAAACCCGCCTTGGAGGCCCTCATGTTCGCTATCTATTGCATGTCTGTGTTGAGTATCTCCGTGGAAGACTGCCAAAACATGTTTGGGTCTTCCAAAGGAGACACCCTGGAAAAATATCAGCTTGGGTGCCGGCAGGCGTTATCAAAATGTGGATTTTTACGATGTAACGATCGTGACTGCTTGACGGCATTATATCTCTATCTGGTGGGTAAACTGGTAATTCATCCAAATTTCTCTAACAATCGCAGATTTCGGTCCGCTCCAGCACAGTTCCACAGTCGCTTTCCTCAATGCTCGGCGTTGCCATGCGGATTGCACAACGCATGGGTATACACAGCGAACACGCTTTGGCACGATGCACTCCACTTGAAGGTGAAATGCGCCGAAGATTATGGTGGTCACTTGTCCTTTTTGATTCTCGTGTCAACGAGCTCGCAGATTTTAAGACTACAGTGCTCACTCCTACATGGGATTGCAAAATTCCCCTAAACGTGAGTGACTCGGAGCTACTGCCGAATATGAAAGAGCTCCCACGGGTCCAGAGGAGTTCCACCGATGCACTGTTCGCTGTGGTCCGTAGTGAACTGGGCGACTTTCTTCGACACACAACATTCTACCTTGGCTTTACCAACCCGGCTCTCAGACCCCTTGCCAAATATGCCAACTCTGATGCCATTCCAGCGGATAGCGACTTGGACAATCTGGAGCAAAGAATTGAGGACGAATACCTGAGATTTTGTGACCCTGAGAATCCTCTCCACTTCATGACCATCTGGATGACACGAGGATGGCTTGCTAAATATCGTGTAATCGAATATCACTCCAGATATTCTAGCACCACACCTCAGGCGGAATCACAGAAACATGCTGCGGTGTCGTATGCGCTCAAAATGCTCGAGTGCGACGCAAAAATTGCTACCTCGCCTTTGACGAAAGGATTCACTTGGCTGATGCAACTTTATTTCCCATTTCCGGCATATATTCTGGTTGTTCAGTACTTAAAACGACAACCCATATGCGATCAGGCCGACTACGCTTGGAAAATCATGAGTGACAACTATGATGCCCATTTTAGTGCTCCTGTTGGAGACAAGCATATTCCCCTTTTCAAGCTGTTCTCGAATGTCATCCTCCAGGCGTGGGGGGCCCGAGAGACTGCGATTACGAAATGCAGTGAGCCTCTAGCGATTCCAAAAATTGTGCTAGCCATCAAGAGAATATTAGCTCAAACAGAGCAAAGTGCGCCAAATCCCGAGCCAGAGCAGCAGCATACTGACACAGACATGGGTGTTGACGATTTTCCTATCCCAATGCCAATGGGCTTTGGCAATCATAATCGGCAGTACAGCATGGGCGGCCAGGACGACTACATACCAACAGGTCCAGAAATGTACTCTAACATGAGTGGGCTGAATCTTTTAGACTTTGATCCGAGCCAGCTCGATTGGCCTGCAGTGGATTGGGGTATGGTGGGATACAACTGGGGAGGTTGGTGATCATGAGTTTTTCATGTCACTTATAGACGTGGGTAGGTTTCGGGTAAATATCAAGTTTGACATGCATTTGAATATTAGACAAATATGTTCCTCTGGACTTGTATTATTAATTAATGTAAATCTGTCAGTTGATTCTCCCCCTTGTATATTACTTCTAATTCATCTAACCAAATAGGCAACAAAGAAAAATACCAACAAGCAAACATTGGTACTTACAGTATTGTAATGACGCGTTAATCTTCTCATCTACCATTAAAAGTACTACATTATTTGGTGATATCTTAGTCTTTGAAATATTCAAGCTTTTACTAATCTTTTAGTCTGCACGATTTGATTAGTCAACTCGCTCTTACATTATGAAGATATTTTTTCATACCATTTATTTTATTTATTACGACTTATATGTTAGGATGTAAATGCTAGCAAGAGTGATTTATTGCCATTATTATCCACAAAGAAATTTCTTTCTGAGCGACTCACCTAATTAAAGCCTAGATCTTGAGGCTGTTTTCTGGTGCGGCCGCTAACTGGATGACTTCATCGACAAGCCACATGACTGCGGATCTTTGCGCCTCAAAACTCCTGCTCCCCCCTCTTCCATTACTACTCTGTACAATAACATTTACTTATTCCCTAATTTTTTTTATTCCTAAAGCGTGCCATCCAGCGTGCAAGTGGCGCCCTTGCGAGGTTCTCTGGTCGCGCGCGCAGCAAGGGACGATGGGCGCCGACATGGAGGCCGATGACTCTGCGGAGGCGCCGAACATAGTGATCGGCTCAGGAGAGACACCCGTTAATTATGACCAGACACCGTTAAAACGAATATGGACTGGTTTCTGGGACGCGTTCAACATGCGGCCCCCGGTTGACGAAGAGCCTCAGTACGTTTTTTTACTGTTTCACTCGCAATGAAAAGCCGGCTGATGTGTTTAGGGACTGGTGGATTGCCTCAACAGCAATTCCTCTAGTGGCTGCGACGACAGCGCCCTTAGCAAATGTCATGTCTATAGTCGCTTTGGTGACTTCATGGAGGAATCAAGTTTTTCCTGGCCTGACTGATAACCAGGACAGGACGCTGCAAGTCGGGATTAAGGACCCTCACTGGTAAATCGCAACAGCACCTTCTACGGAGAGCTCATAATTAATAAGGTTAATTAGGTGTGTGGCACTGAATGCTACATCTTTGGCTCTTGGTGTTTTGGGAAATCTATTTCTACTTTTCAACTTCACTAGAAGGGTCCGGTATATTATTGCACTTCCTGCCTCGATAATTCTGTGGTTTTTGGCCACTGGAGTTGTAAGTACTTGGTTTTTTCTGAATCCTTGCATTGTTTATTCATATAGCTAATTGTGATTATTTATCAAGTTGGCTGGTATTACAGCGTCAATGCATATATATGTGCCACCAATCCCTCCAGACGAAGTCTTTTCTCAAGGCTACTGGAGCGGTGTAATTGCCGCAGTTCTTTATTTTATCCTATCTATCATTCTGATGATAAATATGATGGGATATATGCTGGGCCACTACCCTCAACACTTTGCACTCACCGACGATCAGCGTACATTGATTCTACAGACTACCTCGTTCATGATTTGGCTCGCCGTTGGCGGCGCCATTTTCCAAAGGCTTATTGGCATATCATACCCAGACGCATTGTATTTCTCAGACATTACAGTGCTTACGTTGGGATATGGAGATATCACACCGCAGGGCAGCGTTGGAAAGGGGCTGGTTTTCCCTTACGCGGTCATCGGAATAGTTATTCTGGCCCTGGTAGTCTCGAGCATCAGTCGATTTACTAGAGAAGTAACGAACGACAACCTCATCAAAACCCATCTTCAACGCAAGCGAGCTAGGACGGTTGCGCGTTCAGTAACCGTCGAGAAAGGCGACGGAACTGCATCTGTGCCCAGCCGCTCTATGCCGACTCACTTGCGCCGACGGGGGAAAAGACGAATTCTCTCTGTTGCGAGTATATTCAAACCGAACCAGCAAGCTGCCTTGGTCATACGTGAAGGAAAAGATCGATTCAACGCAATGCGGGCTATACAGAGTGAAACACTCCGCTTTCGCCGGTGGACATCCCTGGTATTCAGTCTGATCGCCTTTGCCATAGTGTGGTGTGCTGGCGCAGCGGTGTTCTCGGCATTGGAAGGGATTACATATTTTGATGCCTTGTACTTTGCGTTTTGCTCGCTGTTGACCATTGGTTATGGCGATATCACGCCGCAATCAAACCCCGGCCGCCCCTTTTTCATCGTATGGTCACTGATTGCGATTCCAACAATGACCATTTTGATCTCGAAAATGAGCGACACCGTGCTCGAGGGCGTCAACGATGCCACAAACTGGATCGCTGAATTCACAGTATTACCAAAAACTGGTAGATACCGCGAATTTGTCAACAAAGTTCCAGTTCTACATGATATTCTATTACGGCGGACTGAACGAAAACGTGTTGAACAGGGATTCCACGTAGGCGTCGATGATATAAATAATGAAGAAGATGTGGAAAGTAGAAATGGCAGCGATACCTCTGGCCGCGCCCGGACACACCCCAGGACTGCTATTGATCGCCGCTCGCCAGATCAGCTCGCGCGAGACTTGACTTTCGCCATCCGCCGAGTCGCACAAGATGTGGCAGATGCTGGAATCAAACGATACAACTATGAAGAGTGGGTTGAATTCACACAACTGATAAGATTCACCGACCCCAGTCATCTCAGAACGAGGGATTCCGAACTCGATGAAAATGAATGGGGTGTCATTGAATGGGACTGGATAGGTGAGAACAGCCCCATGTTGGCGGAGCAGACAGAGCCTGAATGGGTCCTTGACCGACTTACGGAAAGTCTGATACGGTATATGAGTAGGAATGATGTCGAAGCAGATAATGAAAGAAGGAATGTTGTTGTGGATGAGAATTAAATTGTCAAATAATAATAATAATCATGTACATACTAGTCAAATAAATTTCGTTATTGTTGTGCTATTTCTACTACGTAGCCTTTTCAAAAAGACCAACTCATCTCTATTCTGTCTGCAGAAGACGCCGGAAAGTCGCGGGCCCCAGGTCTTCAATGAGTTCCTGTAACCTACCATCCGCAATCAATGCCACAGCATCTCTGCCAGTTTTTGTGTGTTCCCCCAAAGCACTAAGCTTGTGAATAACGAGGATGACAGTGTGACCCTTTTCGGTAAACTCCTCATCAATGATATGATGAATGAGCGACTCCGTCGTAGTATCCACAGAGGATGTGATTTCGTCTAGGAGAATAATTGGTTTCACTCCAGAACATCGTAACAATTCGCATTTGACAAGTGCTCGACAGAGCGCAAACAGCTGACACTGTCCTACAGAAAGCTCCGGGAATAGCGACACTTTTCGGTCAAGGATTGGATGTTTGTCAGAATCCGAGATATTCACGGCGGATGCTTTTCCCCCTCCATGGCCACCCTCGAAAAAATGTGACAATAATTTTGCGTTTGCTAATGCAGAAATAACCATATCGTCTGAAGCTGAGTAACCCGGGTCTAAGTTGAAACGCAAAGTCTCGTTGGGCAGAAGCAGAGGGTCTTGAGATACTGCAACAAAACATCGTCGTCGTAGCACATCTAGCCTCACATGCTTGATATCAATTCCGTCTATCTCTATCTTGCCAGATTTCAATTCCAAGAGTCTCAAGAGCGTTAAGAGCAAGGTACTTTTTCCACTAAAGAGTATGGTGAGTTTTTGCGTACTCGATATTCGGTGCATGGAGTGGCTAACCTCCCTGTACGCCCGCAGACGACAAGTTTTTGACCTTGGGGGATAGTTAAATTCAAATCCCGTAGAGCAACGGACTCGGGACTAAATTTTTGCACTTGTTAGTCATCGCAAATGGCATATTCCGTCAATCAACGTACTGGTAGGATGCAGTGATGTTTTTAAATTCGATGTTTCCTCTTGGCGGCCAGTTTTCAGGCGGCTCCAAGCATTCGGCCTTTGCACCCTCGAACGGAGTCATTTCTTCAAGGGTTTTCACGCGAGTCATGGCACCGAGAGAAGTCTCCAACGTAGTCCAACTCTCCACAAGTTTTAACAGTGTCGTGTTTGCAACAAGCATAATGTTGAGGGCAATCCCAACCTGTGCACCGCTAACATGTCCCCGAAATACTACAGCTGTAGTAATTACGCTTGTCGCAACCGCGGCAGTCAGAAGATCTAACACAATGTTGAGCCATCTTTGCAGGCACAAAAGAAGAAATTCTGGCTGCTGGGAGTTGTTCACACTCAGGATATTTTCCTGTATTACGGCACGAGACCAACCGAACGACCGTATTGTCTCCAGACCCTCGACCTGGAAAGGTCAAAAATTAGCTGCTTATTGGTTCATGTAGGTTTATCCGTACAGTTTCTAGGAAATTTGAGAAGACCCCAGCCCGAGACTCCAGCTCCAAAAACCGAAGTTGCCTTGATGTCCGCAGGTAAGCCTTTTGAACGATATATACCAAAAGCGCACATGCTGGCAAAGACACCACGAGCCATTTTTCGACTGTGCAAAGAACTATTATCTGCGCGAGAAGTTTGAATATTTCTGCAATTTTTCTTCCATCAGTTGGCTTTTTCACAAAGGAAATTGTTAGTTACGTACGGGTCACAACAGTTTGAAGAGCTGATGGCAACTCTTTGTCAACAAGCTGGATATCTTGACTGAATCTGGGAATTATCAGTATTAGTTAGTAGTAATACACAAGGGCTCGGCCCTACCGGTTTAATATTGCACCATTATCGTTTACAGAAAAGTATGATAGAGGTGCGCTATTCATGATTAGTCAACCCTCAATTGTGGTCTAGAAAAAGAGACAAACCTTGTCACAATATTCAAGAGACGCTGATGTATCCGCGACCCCGATTGAGGAGCAAGGCGGATCAGGACTGACCTACTTCACTTTCAACAACAATATAAAACAGAGGAATCATGGAAAACTTACCACATCTGAGCGCTAGTCATGGCCCACGACATGGTTGATAAGAAGAGAAATCCACCGACGTAGAATGAGGAATTTCCACTGCCTTTCTCGGTCCACAATCGAAGCCAGTATTGAGGAGCAGTTATGAAGAAAGAATACGAAGCAGTAGCCGCTACAAGATAGAATATGTTAATGAGATCAATGAAACCCAGGTAGTAACCTATATCCGTGTTAGCCACATGGATATGGTATGACATCTAGCGGTGGGAAAAGACTACCATATAGAGCAGGATCTCCACTCTTTCTTGAAAGGTCCATTTCGGTCTCATCTTTTGCTAGCAATTGGGCACCAAGCTTTTCAAAGTTCGTTGATAGGATGTTGTTGTCTTTGGTACGATAGCCGGACGAGAGCTTTGCTGATGGTGCACCTCCAATCTTGATGTCCTGCCAATGGCCTTGGTTAAGAATTCTATGGTCCTCTAGAACCACAATGTGATCCGCTACGTTGAAGTATTGATCTACCCTGAGGTAAGCCGGTGTATTGGAGAATGAGCAGGTCACAACTTACGCGAATTAGACACAAGTATCACAGTAGTATTCAACTGCCGGATAAGGCCTGTAGGTCTAAACAGATTTTTAAAGACCGTTTGTTCAGTGTCGCCATCCAGTCCACTAAAAGTGTCGTCTAGCAGAAGAATATCACACTTTGCAAACAATGCACGAGCAAGAGACTATACAATTTTCTTTTTAGCACAGTCCTATCCCTGGGGTCCATAGGAAACATACTACTCGTTGTCTCTGTCCTCCAGATAAATTGAGTCCCCTGCTTCCAATCTGTGTTTGATCTCCATTGGGAAGATTCGCAAAATCATGGTCGAGACAACATATTTTTATTATTTTATCGTACCATCCGTCATGGGTTTGGTTGCAAGTTCCGTAAGTTCCACCAGGGCCGTAAATTGCCTCCTTGACTGTACCGTTGGGTAGCCACGGTTTCTGAGCACAGTATGCTATCTGTCTCGTTGACAAACCGATTGAACCATGGGAAGGGGTCACTTCTCCAATAATAGCACGCAACAAAGTAGACTTGCCGCTACCAGTACGACCGGATAGTATTGTAAATGATGAAGCTGCTACTTCAATGCTTATCTTCTCCAAGATAGGCGACTTATGGCCAATCCTTAATTCACGAATTTGAATGGCAAGGCCAGGTACCGGGATCTGAGTTGAACTGTTGAGAGGGTCTGTTGATAGCGATTCGCGAATGTCGTGTAAGGATTGCTGGAGTAAAAATGATTGAATTCTTTCAAATGCTGCAAATGATGCCACTGCTCGCGGTACAATAGTCATGATCATATTTGCAGGGTGTGTGACCATACTCAGTATGGCCATGGTAGTGAATGCGGTTTCTGTGTCTAAATCATCCCCACGAGCCACTGACAGTAGAGCATAAACAACCAGTGTAATAGCAGGAGAGAATAACCCAACAGCATTAGCTAAACTCTCGTCAGCTCACATCTGAGTACCACAATAATGCAGTGCGTATAACAAACCAGACGCATTATAATATACCATGATCCATCGGAGTTTTGAGGCCGAGAAAAGTTCCTCTTTCCGAAGACCCTGAATACGATCTGTGAGATTTTGTTGCATTCCAAGTAATTTGACGATTTTCATTGAGCTAAGCACAGAGCTTGTCGCAGCTATACGACTCTGTGTTGCATTGTTCCATTTTTTCTGCCGGGGTCGCAAGTTCTTTGCGACAAATCGACTCATATATGAAGACACTATACATTTTATTAGGGTCGATTCAAAAGAGCTTTGGTAAATTCACTTACGATAAATGAGAAAGAGCGGAAGAGGCCAGATCCAGCCAACTTGGCTTGCCAGCAGTCGTATACCAATCAGTACTTCAATAATCTGAGCCCATGTCTCGTGTACCATTTCAGCCACGCTGTCTAGGCTGTCTGCATCATTACTCATTAGAGTGGTAGCCTCGCCATTATCGTAAGCAACGCTAGGTGAATTCATAGTTTCATCATGAATAAGTCCCACGAGGGAATATTTAGTCATAAGTTTCAGTTTGTTTATGCGGTGTCGGTATATAGCTGTTGACAGCTGGAGTCGGGCGTTAGCACCTCGAGAGTTATCAATTGATAGAGAACGATATTGGATCGATCTTACAGCAAGGCCAACATAAATAACCACAGTAGATAATACGAGCCAAGATCTTCGATTGCTTTCTACATCCACAGGGGATGCTGCGGCGTATCTGATAGTCTCTCGAATAAGGATAGGCTGGGAATAGCGAAAGATGATCAAAAATAGCCGTGGTATAATCGCAGCAAAAAAGGGGCGTTTCAAGGATTGCATCAACGTTAGAGGTAAGCTCTTCTTTGTTTCGGGTTTGGCTATGCAGTCTTGTTAGAATTCAAGGTTGGACCATTTGGAACTTCCAACCACTAACCTCGCCGAGACCATGTCTGGAGGACTGCCTTTCTTGTGAACTGGCCCTTCATGTCTTGACCGAGGAGTGGCAAGTCCTGGTTTGTGATGGTATTATTGTAGCCACGAAGAAGAATTGGATTGATCCATGTAAAAAAGACCCTACTCAGGACTCCGTGGAGCTCTTCAGGAGACCCATGAGCAGCAGATTGTATGAGTCGATTGGTGCAAAATTCAAGTACCAAAAGTGTGGAATATACGCAACAACGACCACACACCGGCCGTAAGGTACTGACATATCTGTAAGTCTGAGAAGAAGTAGCTAGGATAATGACATCGCATATTATTGAAGCAATAATATACAACGTAGCTAGGTCTGATGTTGTATGAGACCGGTGTTGTTCCTCGAACAGAAGTACACTCAGGCCTAGTGTAGCAAGAATGGAAACAAACAATAAGATCAAGTGTTCGGTTTTGTGTTTAATATCCAGGCTTGAGATTTCCATTACATTTGAAGACAATATCGCCACAAGTAATATTCCAAGAGCCTACGTCAATGCTGTTATCAGGCATGAAATTTGGAATGCTAGGAAGAACTTGTACTCACGGTCTTAAAGGGCCCCTGCCAATTTGAGACCTTTTTAATGCTAGGGCCACGGAGCTTCCAAAGTCTGACAGGAAGAACCAACAGAAATGCCGTGGCACAAGTGATAGACACGGCCTGACAGACATATGCAGGTTCCATGGTCGCAGCCGAGATGGACAGCGTAAATATTCACTAGGACCGATGCAAACTCAGGTAAACGGCCTTTCAAAATGATAGCTAGCCAGTATCGAAGTATCTACCTAGGCCTTGGCTGTACATTTGCAAACCTCGGTCGGGCCGCGTAGATGTCTCAGTTGGTCAATTGACGTTGCTGACATATGGAACATATTTAATCGCCGTGCCAACCGTGCGCACCACATGGCTGACCCCATCGCTCTCGCTTTGGGTGCGCACCGGCTTATTTGACACTTTGTTAATAGATCATCAAAGAAACTTAAAACTACTCATTACATATAAAATTGTATATATTACATGCTACCAAGCATATGCTTTCTATGAAGTTCTGCCTCTCCCTCCCAAAGATTCTGGATAAAGTGTCTCCATTTTTCCAAATGCAAGGAGAAAAAGGAGTTGCCTCCGAGGAATCAAGAATCCCATAGATAGTCCGTATTCTTGCAGTTGTGTTCATACTACGTCCCGCTACGGCGCGAAAGGTGCCTTTCTTATCAGTCAGATATGCTACGAATGTACGCGTACTGCAAGGCAAAAGAGGGATCTATTTTCGTCCTAAACAAAAAAAGTCCTTGGCTGCAGATTTGGTTTGACAGTCAGGTTGGCGGAGTAATTTAGGATAAGCCTCTGATTCGCTTGATATTAAGCACGGGCGCACTAATGTACCCATATTCGCCAAAATGCCATCGATATAAGTATTTTGAGAACGAGTATTAAACAACCTTGGTTCATTGCCTGTGTTTTTAGTAGTAATATATGCGGTTGAGATACATATCCCTCGTGGTTTTTGCAGTGAGGGTAGAGTTTGGGTGGGGAATGAAATTGGCTATTCTGCATGTCCCCAATTTTTCCCTCCCATGGTTTTCATCAAATGATAAGTGTTATAATTAAATCAAGTCCTCAATTAAGAGACTTTTTATTTGGCTGGTAATAGCAAAGTCTATTTGCCCTCGTAATCATATATGATTTCCACCAAATTGCATTGGAAAAATACGATTTTTATGCTCAAGAAACACATATTACCCAAGAGGAATTCCATCTTCAAGTGAGGGAACTTACCTTTTTGAAGGTAATCCCTCTCTCGAATAGCGCGGAGCATATACTTAGCGTATCAGTGCAAATGGTCAATATTGTGCTTTGTGCAGACAGCAGCTTTGGCCCTGAAATCTCCCACTGTCCTCGCAGTTTTGATTTCACCTTGCTATCAAGAACTTCACTACCAGCAGCGGTACTAGCCCTTGTAGCACTGTCATATTGCAACTATCATCGCACTTCTGGCACCTTTATTCGATTCAACCTTCATTTTACTAAATTCCTTTCTATCGTTATCATTACTGCTTGATATTGTGCGTGTGCGGACACCGGCTCATACGATACGATGCTGTAGCTGCTATCTATACAGTCAGTATAGCTTTCAAGCTTATCTGGTTTTCCCTGGAATTGAGGAATAACAGGTGTTTTTCATTGATCGAACAATACAGCATTGAACTGAAGGAGTCCATGGTCTATATAGCCGCTCGTTTTTCCGGTGAATCATACATACACGCAATAGGTCATAATCTGTCCATAAAAATGCCACCTATGGTATAGGAACTTCAGATGATATATATTGCCACGACCAACTTTTAATTATTGTCGTGAAAGTCAAACCTTTTATCGATGAAATGGTGTATTGAGATAAGGTACGACGTCCCGATCCTCATCGTTGTTTGATTGGCGTGAGGCAGTGTTGAAACCCTTGTCGAACGAATACATTGGTTTTCTTGGTCTTCCAAAAGGAGAAGAAGCCCTGGATACTGCTACCACGAAAGGCGAGGTTGGGATGCTTGTAGGCGCCACTTTTTCGGGGAATATAAATTGTTGCACGTTGCGGTGCGGAGTCCAATGACTTGGGAAACGAAACTTTGGGGCTTGGTCTGGGGGTTGATCGGACCCCTTGGGCTTACCATTTGTTTTCCTGATCTGGTTGCCTGAAATATGTGATGGTGTACTACTGAAGTTTTTACTTGGGGTTGGAGCAGCTGTGAATGTTTGGGTGGGAGTTGAGTGATTAGAGTAGGTTTTGTTTTCTCCATTTGGCACATCTGCTGTCGGTACACTTTGTCCGAAAAAACTCACTGTCTCTTGGGAATATTGAGGTAGGAACGTTGGCCTAAAATCCGTATATTCCAACTCCTGTGGCTCCCGCGTAGTTCGAAAGGGGGTAGAAAAAGCCGGCTGTTTTTTCGAAAACGGTTGTGGTGGTAGCTGCCTGGAAATTTTTTGGGTCTGAGGCAACAAATCCGAGTTGCTCCGACAGGACCCAGTGTTCTCGCTGAATCTGTCATCAACATTTGCTGTCTTATAGAAGCTAAGTTGCTCATCTAGCTCATCGAAGTCACTGCTAGCGGAACGGTTTCCTAGCAAATTCGGAGGACTCAGTTGTTGGTCCGAGCTCCTCTCCTTTTCGGCGAGTATCTGGTCATCTAATGTGAACCTGTGTAGAACAGGCATCGTCGAAGACCTAACTGTCAGCGGCTCACTGGCGTTGCAAGTTTCGTTTTCTCTCTGCCATTTCTTGGGTTGCGAAAACCGTTGTTGTTTATCAGGCTCAATAGAGGGCTCCCTATTCACAGAGACACGCTGCTCTCCTATTTTATCACCAATACTGTTGTCCAGAAGTAATGAATCCGAATAGTTCGTTCTTATGGGTGATTGTAGGTTTAGATTTTCTGGGATTCTGAGTGGCATTTCAGCCGCATGAATTTGAATGTCGATGTTAGGTTCTGGCTCGGGACTCATTCTAGGAAACAATTGACCATCAAAGAAAAATAATGGTTTACTCTGCAGTGTAGAATTCATCATCATAGTGTAAGTCTTCAGTTCATCGGTATTCGACAGTCTTCTTCGTTTTCCTATCCTTTCCTTTTCTTCAATGGGGACAAAATTCGCTTGCACGGGTTGAGTAGGAGAGAGACCGACCCAATCTTTCTTGTTTAGAAGTCGTTTCTTGATTTTGTCTATATAGGATAGGCTGGTTCCCTCCTAATTTTACAATAGCAGTTAGTAAGACATCGCAAGCACGGGTGAATCGAATACCTCTGCGTTAAAGCTGGAATTTGAGACTAGCCGATTTGAGGAAGGCAAGTTCTCTTGATGACTTCGGCTTCCATGCGTAATATCGGATGTCGAAAATGTGAGTCTGGATGGTTCTGCTTGCCTCGTCGTCCAACTTGTATCGTCATTGCGCGTAGAATAACGGCGTCGTTCAACGGGGCCATTGTCTCGAAGGTTAGAGGTCGAACGTAAATGGGAGATAGTAGCGTCCTTGTTATTAACCTCTCGCTTTTTGAGACGCGCCTTGACAAAATGCTGCTTCTGAATCCGCAGTAGTGAGTCTGCTCGAGCGTGGGATTGGCGCCGGAGGCGACCTCCTGTCCAATTCATTGAACCAGACCCAAGGTGACTGTACTGCAAGATGTGCAACTTGGGGGGCCATCCATTCCATTGGTATTGGACAATGTGTTTGGTATCTCTAGTAGGAAGAGCAAAGAACGATGAACGGTTTGGGCTGGACATGGATGCCAACGGATGGAGTGTCAGATCCCGTGACGACGCTCTAAGTCAAAGTATGGTGGCACAGCACACATTAAATTTCACAAGTCATTCCTTTCTATTGGAGAAAGGAATTCCTGCATTTGGCAGCGATGGAATCAACTCCTGCGTAAATTCAATTTAACATAACTGTTCTCCTATACATGTTTAGCAGTACTATGTATGCATCAAGCCAGGCAACGCAGTCGTGATTCAATAGTCCAACATAGGTAATGCGCGAGAGTGTCGCGGTACATGGAATGATTATTTTGAATTTTAGTGATGTCCTTGACCAGGGTGATTGGAAGAGTATACTGGTGAGATGCGATATTGTTGTCTGATGGCAGAATCATCGTCACGTGAGATGCAAACAGATGCAAACATCTTGAGTTTCTCGGTTGCGTCGAAATTATTTTTCCTTTCCATCCGCACAATTACTTTGACCGCCCAACATCAGAAGCACGACACGTAGCTGCTGGATGCTGGATTGCTTTACGCAGACGTGCTCTCTGCTAGCTAGCAGACCATCCACTGGAAATTTGATTCGATTTCCGACCGACTTTCATTGATATCTCACAGGTTAGTGCTATTACTTTTTCATTCGTTTCCGCTGCACCCTTCGCAGCTCGACGCGAGCGACAAGGCTTTTTTCATGATGAACACCCATTCAAAGCATAGTTCACCTGAAGGGCTTCGGCCTGCTGAACGACAAACCTTACCATCTTTCAACTTATCTGATAGCCTCTTGCTCTTGAATCTACTCAATTTTGCGATTATTCTCTCGCATTCGCCGTGCAGTTCTCTGAGTGCTGACAGCCAACAAGCTTGCAGGAATCCCCGTCACAGTTTCAGAGACCTAGCGTGTTCTTTTTTCTGCATTGCTGCCCAAGCGGATCGTGTTGGAGCCAATGATGTTTGGGTTTCTCCGAGCGCCGTAGATAACAGCGAATATTAAAATGAGCTTTCGCTGTCTTCACGAACACTTTTCGGATCGTAATAATTTCCCTTCGGCTGTGTCATGGTTCATCTCGTCTTGACTCTGGACGTTGGGATGATCCATGTCGTCCAGCTGAATACGCGTGCTTCGTAGTTCGTTTCTTTCTCGCCTTGTCGCTGCTAGTTGATCCCTCCCTCGGCCTGTTAATTTGCCATCGTGATCCTGCGTAATAAACAACGGACTCCGACCCCTCAGCCGGTGACTACGTGTTGCAGTCATGCTGGCCAGTTGTTCTTTGCAACTGGCGATTCTGTCGGCCAGCCAGCATTATCACAATTGTGCGTTCGCTTGATTGGTGTCGCGATCGTCTTACAAGCGCCCGTTCTGCAGTGCCAGCTGTCTAGTGGCTCGAGTCGGCAGCGCCAAGTCCGCCACACCGTTGTTTCCTATCCAATCGAGACCAACAAGGCTGTCGCTTCTGGGGCTACATAGTCCTGGCCTGGTTTTCCAATCCGGGTTAGTGGACAAGCGCGAGTGGGCCAGAACAGGCGACGCTTCACCGCTCCGTGGGTTGTGTTGTCTCCGAGTCATGGACAGCGCACGATTGGCATGACAAGTTGACAGAGGTCGCAGCAGATGCAGTCGACGAAACAGTATCACAGCGCTGAGAGCCAGTGGGAGACACAGGAAAGGGCGACATGACGCCATGGCGTGCCGACAGCACAAGGCGTGGCTCGGCGGGCCCCCGCGTGCCGGCCCGCTCCTTCCACCACGACCCACCGGCCGCTTCACTCTTTCCTCCCGGGTCGCGCCTTAAAGCCCAACGTCTCCCTCCTCTCTTCCTCTCTCTCCTTCTTCTTCTTCTCTTCTTCTAACTACAGTTAACTTGGATACCCAACGCTATACTATTGACGACCACGCACTCTTCATATCACGTGCTTTGCTTCTTTCTCTTACTCGACGCCTTTCACAAGATTATACACCCCGAGGATACCTATAGAACCTGGTTTCCCACTTGAGCAACACAAAAGCTATCCACAGGAGACTCGATCCATATTTGCCCGGACAGGATTGTCTTTTTTCTTGTTTCTCTGCCCAGGACCTAGATAGAACATCGTTGCACGCCGACAGTTCACAACAGGTAGCTCCATTCCCTCTTTTCATATGCTGTTTTGCTTTTTCTTTTTATGCTTTCCCATCTGGACCTGTATCCGTCGCATCATGTACGTCTGTTTCGTTTGCCTTCCGTTTTCTCCTACCCGCCATGGATTGCCACCAAGAATACGCTGGATAAGCTCTCGCTCTGGTGCTGTGACAAATGTGAGCTCGCACTAGCCACCGTAAGGATTTGCCGGATTTGCCCCCCCTCTGGAATGGATTACTTGATGCCCCCGACCCTCGTTGGGTGGCCTGGAGACCCCAACATGTCTCGAAAGCTTTAATGATTGTGGCAATCGATGACTGTGTGGCGAAATATGTTCAATCTGGATACAGATGGCCTACTCGAATCCTCGAGACAAGATGGACCTTTTCAAGATACCTGACTGGAACGCCCAATCCTGGGTTTGCTACATGATACCTGAATGGATCCTTCTTTTTACTATGGCCGTGACCGTGGATTAGACTGTTTTGATACCTGACTTTACTTCTATGGATCCTTGACTACATTCTGGCCTTCTGCTTGATCTACTTTTTTGAATACCGGAAGCTTAGACCAGGAATCTAAATATGTGGACTTTTCGACACATCTGCCTTCGGACCTGCCTTCGGGCTTAGACTAATTGGCACACTGTTTAATGTTGCAGTCTGTTGCTCATGTCATACGAACTGCTTGAGGCCCTGGATTATTGACTTGCTGGATTTTTTTCCCGTTGTAACCGGAATACACAGGACAAATGGAATCTATTTCACGCCGAGCTTTCTCGATCCCATCAAGGACCTTTGTTCATGCGATAAGAGCCACTAGCCTTGGAAACCCTTTCTGCGACACCCGTTGGTCCATTAATTGACTGCCGTTTACTATCCCCTACCAACACCGACCTTGTCGACTTGGACTCCCTTGGATTAATTTCTTGGAAATACGAAAATTTGTGGGTGAATAGTGCTTGCTTCTCGCCAGGTCTCTGTGCTAACATATTGCTAGACTTCGACATGTCCAGGACTGACCACACCTTGCGCGACGCTTTTTCATTTTGTCTTATTGATTTTATTGTTTGCCACCGTTTCAATACTAACGCGTTGCAATGTTTAGTGATACATAGTTGGGACCAGGCCAGCTTTTTTTTTTCTTTTTAAAACTCATTTCTTCACACACATCTCGACAAACCATGTCTTCCGGGATCAAAATGGAATCTGGGAACGTAGTCTCCCTTTCCTCACTACAGAACATGAACCACAAGTCACGGCATAGCCATGCCTCGGCACTTCAGGACCTATCTTCCATTTCAAGGACTCCCAAGGATGATGAAATTTCCAAGGATCACTTTGTTTTGTCTTCAGGCCTGCACCACACACAGGACATAGACCAGTGGACACTGAGCACATCAGACTCTATGGAATCCAGTCCAATTGCTACCCAGCCCGAGACCCCAGAAGTCCAGTTGCTTTCCTACTCTTTCTCTCAACAGCTGGTTCCCAGCAATGCAGGCGTTAACGACACAGGTGCCATGTTTCACTCATTATCGGACATCCAAGCCGCCGGAAATTTGGGCGACCATGGTGATTTGGACTTTCCACAGACACAGGACTTCAATCAAGCCTTTTCTGCCATGGTGGATTTCACATATGATAATGATGATGGATGTATGCGTGATGATACTGCATCTCCAGGGCACGCTTCTCACAACGAGGACTGTCATTTAGTTTCCGCACAGGACACCTGGAATTTGTCCCTGGACACATCGAGCTTTGCTGGAGCCGCCTTCGACCAGGTTTCCCACAGTCTGTCCGCACCAGTATCCCCTCCTTTGACTGAGTCGGGCCACATTCCTGTTACTTCTGCATGTTCCCAAGCTGCATATCCCTTCCACAACCAGGATGAGACCTTGATGGGCGATGCTACCGTCTGCGGCCAAACCATTAGCCTTGGAGACCCGTTTCTTCCCTTGACGCCGCCTCTGAATGAGCAGGACCCAAACAGGTTTGTGTGCAACTTTGGAAATTGTAGATTTTGGGATGTACTAACAAATTCACAAATTCTAGGACTATCAGACCATCCAAACAAGCGCAGCGCCCTCTTTTGTCAGCGTCTGCATCTCGCGCTGCCCGGAAATCCGACCCGGAAACGTATAACACATCTTTGCCCATGGGAGGAGAGACAAGCCGACGATCCAAGGATGATGGCGAAATGAGGACCACCCCTAGGGACCACCCGTTCTACTCCCTGCCAACTCAGGGTGACGGCAAGTATTACTGCCCTTTTGCCACTGGCGAGAACGCATGCAACCACACGCCCACCACGCAGAAATGTGCTTATCAGTAAGAATCCTCCCGTTGCTGTTTAATCATGACCTGTGTATTAACCACACGTACAGTAAGTACCTGGACTCCCACTTGAAACCATACCGGTGTAAAGTTGCTGCATGTGCGGCCCAAAATTTGCATTTTTCTTCTAATGCTTGCCTGTTCCGTCACGAGCGTGAAGCCCATGGATTCCACGGCCATGGAGACAACCCTCACCTGTGCCTGTTTGAAGGATGTGATCGAGCCGTTCCTGGATTTGGATTCCCCCGTCGGTGGAACCTTTTTGACCACATGAAGCGGGTTCACGACTACACTGCCTCTGACCAGCCAAGCTCCCCAGAGAACACAACTGCCAGTGGCCCAAACACCAAGAAAAAGGACAGCGCCGGCGTGCGCAAGAGGAAGGTCACCAAGCCCGTAGGCGGTGCCACGACGATGAAACGCACCAAATCCACGTCTTCCCAAGGCAACCCCGTGAAAACCAACACTGCCCAGCATGGACAAAGACTCCAGAACGCGGAGCGCAACTACAACAATTGCCGTTCACGCCTACTTGAGGAGCTGGCTACCATCCGACCCCAGGACTCTTCCATGCACGAGAAGGTCAATGCCAGTCTCCAGGAGCTCATCACCTTGGGATTGAACTACCGTCAGCTTGAAGCCAGCTCTGCTGCCAATCAATTGGCCAATGGCATCTGCTCTTGAATCTTGAACAGCGAAATCACGCCGTGGACGCGCTTTTTTTTAAACCCCATTTTGCCTTGCTATAGGACATCTCTTTTTATTCCGTGAGACCACCAAATCGACATGAAGCCATTCCCGGCACGCAGCGTAGGGATTTATTTTCTTTTTGGAGATTTGTACCAAAAGGCTCATTCGGATTTCAAGGATCGAACGAACTCTCCTCCAGGCTCTCATTACTGAATTAAGAGATTCTTATATTGCCTTTTTTGGGCCAGACAGACACATAAGTGCGAAAGAATTTCGCAGAGCAGGTCGCTTATGTAAACCGCGAAAGCTCGCAATCTTGTTGCTCCTATGCTTGACAGAAGCCCCGACCCAGTTGGACTTGTTTGATATTATGCTTGTAATCTGTTGTTTGACTTTTGATTTTATTTCATTTGTTCCCTACGCATGTTTCATCATCGTCATCATGTATATTGCTCCGGGACGGAATATTTGGGTTTTGTTATACATCACTTCTTGTTTTGGTTTGAGCGAGCATTACGCGAAACCGGACATGGAAAGGTGGTCAGCGATGTAACCTTTTTTTTTTTTATTGTCGTTATTTGTCATTTGGGAGGGAAACAGTTGTATGAAGACATTTTTGTAGCGGTGTATAGACACACCTAGGGAAAATGATAGGGGCGACCCCGGAGGAAATTTGACGCTTCAATTTGTTTGCATCTCATTATATATATAAGTGTATTCTTGGATGTTGGTGTTGTTCAATTTATAATAAATATATAAATATGAAAAAGAACCTCTTTATAACATTGAACCTTACATGTTGCTCAACGGTTGAAAAGTTTGATATTCATTAATGTTATGAATTGGTTGCCCGTACATATGTACAAAGTCAATTGATAGGTCTATTCATTCGTCGTCATTCATATACAGTCATGGTAATACATGTGTACGATCATACCTCTTGCCACCCCAGTCTCACGAAGCAACGTCCCCCGCCAATTCGGTGTTCAAAAACCGAACAAAGGCGTCGCCAACCTGATCGACGGTCAACCCACCTTTGCTCTGGCTATGGTTCATGCCTATATAGGAACGATTCAAACTAATCCACTGCCTTCGTAGGCGCTGCAGGCGAGGCAGAGCGAGGATACCGCCGGCACCAGCCAACGCATCTGTAGTCGCCGAGCGCGCCACATGCGCGGGAACAAAGACCGGCGTAGAAGCGTCGGGCACGGGAATGGTGATGCCGAATGTGCTTTCGTTGTGATATGCCGTCTGGTTCTGGGACTGTTGTTGTGCGAGAGCGGCCTCTGCCGACGGGTTTGCCTGTGTAAAATTGCGGATTGCGGTCACAATGGCCGATGTGCGTTTCTCAAAGCCGTTGAGCGTGTCCGGCTGGTTTTGGGCTGGCAGCACCGTGGCCAGATGGGGTGTGATTCGGGGTCGACCGAATCGGCCGCCGCGGCCGGCTGTTGTTGCGGTCGTGAATGCCACACTGGCCGTGTCAGAGGGAAGAGGAGGTTCGGTCGATGATGTATTATTATTGTCCGGGTTGGTATGGAGAAGCGCGGCGAGGGAGTTGGGGGCTTCTATTTCTACCGGTATGCCCGTGGCAGCAGTCCATATCTCTTCAACCGGCGGGGTAGCGTCGGTCCAGGGCACGATGAATAGAGGCTTGTCCCAGCGACTGTGCACGGTAGGTTCTTCATAGCGGAATATCAGGTTATTGTGTAGTTCGGAAGGGTATGCTTCCTCATTGTCCGGCGCAGCAAGATCGTCTGTCGTGTCTGTTGTCTCTGGGAGTTGCAAGTTGTTTTCTGAAGTCGCGCGCTGGCGCAAGCGGGCGTTATTGATGGCGACACATTTGTCAATGGGCGTTCCCACATGAACCTGCACAGTCATCGGCGTTAATGAGGTGCTCGATGCGGGGCAGAGAAGTCTTCATCAAAAAGGAAAAAAGAAAAGGAAAAAAGACACACCACGCAGCACGTAGTGCCCACTGCTTTTGCCTCGCACCACAACTGGTACCGATACCCCTTGATATAATTCATTCCATCGAGAATAACAAACGCATCTTTGGCCAGAGCGCGCTTCACTCGCGCAAACGCAACCGCTCGCGCCTCCTTCTCTGTGCGCGCGTGATCGTACACGGTCCGGGGATGCGAAGGGTCGTGGGACGGCACGATGTGGAACGAGAATCGTTTCCGCGAGTTTGCATTGGCAGACGCGCTGTCGTCGCTGTTTTCGATTGCTTCGAAGACCTTATTCTGGGTGGATTCGAGGAGTTCGGCGAGCTGTTTGGCGCGGTAGGATAAGCCCGAGCACGGGTACCCCGTGAGCATGATTAACTGCGTTCATGTTAGTTCTGAGAAAAGAAAAACAAAAACAATTTCTGTGTATTCGTGGTGCTGAACTGACAGGCATGGTGGTGATTCAAGACATCAATGTCAAGAGATGTGATGGAGGGGAGGAAAAAAAAAGCTCACCCCGCATGATGCCAGGATAAGTTAGGCTCGGGCACATGGTGCATGCTAATACAGTAACTAGATAGTAACTTAAGTTTGAGATAATATTTGTATCATTCGACGGTTCGTGTTTCGCTTATTTGTTTATTTTATTATTATTATTCAATTTCAATACATATTCAGATTCCTTCTACGCCAGTTTGCGACCGGTGTACATGGATTCTTGGCGTATTTGTTCGGATTTTTAGAGTTTGCTAAGGGGACGCTGACGTGTCTGGCGACATCAGGATCCGCGTCATGCTGGTGGCCATGGCGTGGTACAGCGGATGTATTCGGGAGTAACTAATATGTACTACGTACCTAGTCATTGCGTGACATTCAATGTTCAATAATATTGGAAATCGAGGTCCCTGCGCGGATCTGTACAAACTTGCTAGGTTATAAATAGGTCGAACCTAAGCATGGATGCTTTTGAGTTGGTTTTGCTTTATACCTGAACATGACATTACTGTCAACTGTAGGAAATTCGCCGGAACTCGCACGATCTTGGCCATGGGTGAGGAATACCTGGTAATAAGTAATACAGAACAGAGGGGCTTTTACGCAGATCGCTCCATTCGGAAGTGATGGCAAGGCTGTGGGGACGCAGACGGACAGACCGGAGGATATTTTTATTAATATTATTACATGTACAGAGTACGTACTGTACTAGTTTTGTTCACTGAGACATTTTTGCTCGTCGCGCCACTATTCAATGTTATTATTGTCTGCTGGGCGTTATTCCAATAAATTAATTGTCTTGGTATCTATCCTTCGTCAGCCGAGTCCACAAGTTGATGGGCACCTCAGCAGTCACGCCGCTAGCCAAAGTGGGAAAAAAAAAAGAAAAAACATTGCCAGGATCTCGTACGAAATTAATAATAGACCATGATAATCGCCATTGGATGACCCCTTGTGAGCATTCAAGGAGTATTAAAACTGTGTTATAGACATGGAGACACGCTAGTCCAGATCGGAGAGTTTTATTTATAGATCCATCGCCGGCTAGTCTGTTTCGAGGTTAGGGGCACATGGTGAAACGCTGGCGAAGGGAAGGCTTCGAGCCGAATGAACAATAACAGCAATATCAATCTATTTTAATGATAATAATAATAATTTTATTATTTTATTGATTTTTAATTTATTGTTTTATTCCTACTTTATGCAATAATCGCCATGTTTGCTGTGTTGCAAGGCTGTCTTAATATACAAGCGTATATATCCCGTAGAGTGGAAGTAATACTCCGACAGAGCAAGTAGTGCAGGGGCTCCTGCCGTGTCTGTCGGCGGCGGCGCATCCTTCGAGGTTCCCAGTCAAACGAAGGTCGAACCATCTCTGCAACCTTCTGCCTCGTCGATCACTGCCGTTGGCCATCTGTGATGACAAGATGCGTCCCCCCTTTTTGCTAATAATGCCAGCTAAAAAGGCGTTGGTTATGCTTGCGTGATGATTTATGCTTGGTCTCTTCCGGCATCCGTACTCACTGCTCAGTGCTTGCTACGCCCCAATCGTATTCGCAATGCTGCTGCTGCTTCGTGACCGTCGTGACACATCGTGCTGAATCTTGTTGACTGTTGACGCAGTGCTCGCCATGCACCCCGGCGCCCTTTGGATCTGCCTGTGTTCTAGACAAGACTGATGCGCAACAAGAACCCACCCGGTGCTTAGCTTACGACAACCCTGTATTACGTCTGTCTTCAAAGTACCAACCTGCGCCTACCTGACTCCACCATGGCGGCCACTATGTCGGCCACCCTGAGCTTCCCCTTCCAGGCCTCCATGGACGGACCCGGTCCAGTTGAAGGCTACGATGAGTTGAATGGATTCGACTTCAACATGTATTACGAGATGCCATCGCCAGACTTGGAGGAGGAAGAATGCCAGTCCGTGGCCACCTTTAACCCGCGCTGGGACAGCTTGCCCAGCAACCAGGAGTTGTCGATGATGGCCACGCAACGCCTGTCCATGATGGCCGCACAACGGGAGACAGTGCCGCAGGAGCCTGCTCTCGTAGAAGACGCCGACAAAGAAGTACTGCTGAGCGAAACGTCACCGCCTCTGCTGGATGTACCTCGTGCTGTCCGCCTTCCCATCCCGTCGCGCCCTCGGTTTTATTCTACCCCTATTACAGACGACGATGCGAGCACGACGCCTGTGTTGCTTTACGGCCTGGAGCAGCCGTCCGAGTATGCGCCCGCGCCGAGGCGAAGACTCGCTGCATTCAGGCCTGTAAGCTTTATAGGAGGAGGTGCTGCTCCGACGAGCCGGCCATTGTCAAGTTACCGTAACCAACCGTCATCGTCCAGAACGTATCAATCGCCGGCATCAAGGGAGCCGCGGTCTTCTACACCTTTGAAAAGGTTGTCCACCCTGATAGAGAATGCCTCCCACCAGGTTCACTCTACCGTTTCCTCGCGCGCCCCCAGTGGAGCCACGATAGAGGAATCCATCGCCTCGAGCACATCGTCAGCTTCGACCAGTAGGTCCAGAGTGACCCTGGCGACAGTAGAGTCTGACGGTGCGACTGCTCCTTCGCCCCCGTTGTCAGGCTCCCCAGCATCCAGTATCCGAGACGCACCGGCTTCTGCAGAGCCGTCCAAGGCAGTAATAGATCCGCATCCTGTTCCAACAGTGGCCAGGGCCGCTACATCAATAGTGGACTTGCCGTCCGAAAACAGATCGAACATGCCTCCTGCACCGCCGCCAAAGCCCATTCGGCGCAAGACAGCGCCAGACATGAGTTCATCTATTGAAAGTCGACCGTCCACTGCGACGACAAAACCCCGGGTTCCCGCAAGTTTCTCCTCGGTTGCTAAAATGAGCCTTCCGAAGCTCCCATCTTTGAGCCATCGAGTGCGTGAAAATATTGGAACCCAGTCCCCCAAACCCACCCACAAAAGTGCCGTCCCCAATACCACTGCTTCGCACATCCTGGATCAATCTCTGACCCGACCATTACCGCCGTCTCCTCCACCCCATGACTATACCACTCGATCATTCACTCCCGAAATCCAACCAGACGACATTCCATCTCATACGAACTACGACCAGCGCGCCACAGCGACGACGGCAAGGAGCTCCTCGTCACGCCCCACGGGGATACGGCGTGTCACTAACGGAGACAGCCGGACTGGGTTTTGGAAACCCAGTAACAATCAATCCCATCAGGAGCAATCTCAGTCTCAGTCTCAGTCTCAGTCTCAAAGAGGACGTGGACATCGACGCCCTGAACAGACGACGCGCGCAAAGAGTTCTAGCCGCATAACTCGGGTATTTTCGCAGTTTGGGACTTAGCAGTAGATCGCTTTTTGTTCCCTCTAATTTATTAATCATTGGCGTATTGGATGACATCAAAAGCAATTTTTTCCTGGCAGGCTAGTTTTGTTGGTTCTGTTTCTGCATAGCGTGCGTGTTGTGCATTTTCCCTCGCTTTTTTTGAACTTCACTTCTTTCTCTTGTCTTTTTTTTAAATCCATATTCATATACTATTCTTTCCTCTTAGGATCATGTTCTGAACCCCAGAGAGACGGGGAGAGGAAGAAACATTTGAATCAATGCCATTGAGTGACCAAGTTCACTCCATACCACACAGTGAACCGTGCTATGTGAAATTAGATCTTGAGTAAGAAAAAATAAATAATAATAATAAAGCAGTTTATCCATTTTGACATCCTTCTAATCTGCCAAGTTTATTAGCTATAGCCACTGCATCTTTTTTTTCTTTCTTTCTTGTCTAAGAGACTTTTCGTCTTTGAAGGAATCAAACAAAGGGAGACAGATATGAAACGAAAGAGGATAAATAAAAGGAAATCAATGTAGCAACGATTGACAGATAGACAAACACTGATATGAGACGAAGTAGAGCTACAAAGAATTTAAAAAAAAAAAAAAAAAAAAAACAAGGTATCGCCAATAATCGCCAGATACAGATATGCACTTGAGGAAAAGAAAAAAAAAAGGCCAAGGTAAATGTACAGATGATTAAAGAAGATCATGAAATGCCGAGCCAGTCGCACAGGTTTATTCCGAAGATACCGGACGCCGGGGTGTGAAATGCAAAGGTTGGGAGTGTTGCGTAGAGTAGTGTGGTGTGGTCTAATCTAATAGACGGGGCGGAGAGTCGAGTAAGTAGAAGAAATAAATGAGAATAAAGGGTCAAAAAATAAGAGAAGGGGAGAAAAAAGGCCGCCTGTTCTTGCAACGCCGTTGCTGAAGAAAGAAAATCGAAAATGAAGTGAGGTCGAAAGGGACTTGAAAACGAGAGGGCCAGAGTAAGAAGGCGAGACTACAGAGTAATGCTCTCCATCTCGGTCATGACAGCATCCATCTGCACTCGCTTAACAGCCTCGGCAACTAGGGTGAAGTCTCGCAAGAAAGGTGCTGTGGCAGCAGCGCCGTCTTCGCCCATTGCCTGTGCCTCTTGGGCTTGTATGGCCTGCGCATGTTGTTGAAGTTGATATTGATGTTGATGTTGTTGTTGTTGCTGCTGCAGAGTCTGTTGCTGCTGTGTCTGATTGCTGGCAAACACCTGCTGAGGGTTCCCGGCTCCGCCATACGATAGACCCTGGTATTGAGACTGCGGTATATTCGACGTCATCGTCGGCAGCGAGGATATATTCGTACTCGATGTGGCGAATGCACTGTTACCAGTAACGACACTGGTAGTTGTCGACGAGGATTGTAATGACGTAGTCATGCTGGGAGCTGGTTGCTGCTGTTGAGCAGACGACCGGAGATTATACCGTTGATTATTGTTCATTTTGTGTGCGACGTGTGATTTATTGATTTATCCGTGGATGACTCGAGTTGTTGCGCGAAAAGGGAACCAAAAAAGAACCCGCTACTGAGCTGGCGCAAAGTTATGGGAACTTTTTCCCCCTCTTTGGCCACAAGGAGAGCTGAGCTAATTTCACCGAGGCAAAAAAATCCTGGGTAACTAAAACGTGTCGAAATAGCTTATCTCTCACAAACTCAGATAACGGGAGAGATAGCACGTTTTCCGCATGCAAGTGTTTTAGCCTTGTCTTGTCTCCCTTTTTTTATGGCGTCTTTCCTGCTCTCTCCCTCTCCTATTATGCGATGCGGTGCGATACGAACGAGACGGGAGATTGACGATAACCAAACCCGAGACTACAAACCGGAAGCAAGAGTCGAGGCTGAGCGTCGTGTCCTTGTCGCACAAAGGTCGCGGGAGCGTGGGGTGGCTTTGCTCCTGATGGCGGAATGGCGTTTCTCGTCCGGATGAAATTCCCGGGTGGTACGATGCAACGAGATGGGTAATATATTCGCAATGGCTGGACAACCGGCAGCCAGAGAGAGGATGGGGAGCGAGGTGAGGTGGTGGAGGAAGACAGAGCGAGGGTGAGAGAGAGAGAGAGAGAGAGAGAGAAAAGGGGGGGAAGAAAGCAAGCGAGGGCGAGAGAAGATGCAGGGTGGTTGATCTGATAACGCCTTTTTAGGATTCTTCTCTGTCGCTATAGCCGCCGCTTTACGTTACCGTACTGCACTGTCTCGTCCCCGCACCACGTGAGGCGGCGAATCGTGCGTGCGAGGCCCGTATCGAGACGGTTATATTACCAGGTGCCGCCGGAGATTGCTTCTATTGGCTGCAGGGGGTCACAGCGCCCCGCAGTCAGGGATTGCCAAGAGGGGTTCCCACTGCGGGACACTGTCCAATCACACCGCGCCATAGCGTCCCCGCCCCCGCCGCCTTGCCTGATCCGGAACGCACGTGAGCGCGAGTGCTTTCTTTTTTCTTTTTGCTGTTGCTGTCGATCGCTGCTTCTCGTCTTTTCCCCGCAAAGATAGTCAATCCCAATATTGGTCTCAACAACCATGGCCGAGGAGGAGAAGGACGATGCGTTCCTCGATGGGGCCGTCGACCTCTTCAAGGCCCCCGACGGCTTTTATCCCGAAGAGAAACAGCCCACCTTTGCTGAGCATCGCATGCTCTCTGGCGACACGGTTCGAGTGCGCCTCGTCGGCAGCCACCCTCTATACGTATGCGCCGGCTGACCTTGTTTTTGCTTTTGCTTTTGCTTTTTCTCGTATTGGCCTCGGCACCAAACTAAAAAAAAATAAAAAATAATGGATCGAACAAAAAACTGATATTGATACTTTGTGGAGGGCAACATGCTATGGAACGCCGGCCGTATGAGCTCCGACTACCTGGAGCAAAACGCAGAGCGACTTGTCAAGAACAGGGATGTGCTTGAGATTGGCGCCGCCGCGGGCGTGCCCAGCATCATCGCCGCTGTCAGGGGTGCGCGCACAGTAGTCATGACAGATTACCATGACGCAGACCTGGTCGAGAATATGCGATACAACGCCAACCAGGCCGCGCCGCTCATCCCTGCCGACTCGCACCTGCACGTTGCCGGATACAAATGGGGCGCCGATACAGAAGAAATCATGTCTTTTCTACCAACAACAACAGAGTCGGGTGATGCCACCACCGGTTTCGACACCCTGATCATGGCCGATGTCGTATACAGCTATTGGGAACACCCGAATCTGATCAAGACGATGCAGATGACGATGAAAAGAACGGCGGATGCGGTGGCACTGGTGATTTTCACGCCGTATCAGCCGTGGCTTCTGCCCAAGACGCAAATGTTCTTCCCGCTGGCTGAGGAGAGTGGATTTGTCGTTACAAAGGTGTTTGAGAAGGTGATTGACAAGGTTTTGTTTGAGAATGACCCGGGGGTTAGTCTTTATGGGAAGAATGAAATTGTACGTGACAAGGCACAAACTGACTTGAATAGGATGAGCTTCTTCGACGTACCGTCTTCGGATACGAGATTCGCTGGGCCCCGGCCAGTTTATGAGATACGACATTATTGATATATATACTCCAAAAAAGCATTTATTTGAATAGATATCAACTGGTGTTGCTGCTGAATGTTGCAATATCAAGACACGGTATATCCGGTTTATCACCACGTAAACAAATTGCTGTAAAGTAAATATTTAAATGTAAAATTTGAACGTAGATATCATACAATATGCTGAACTGCTTCACATAAAAACACGAGCTATATACTATATACACTGTCGCATACTTACATGACAAAGAGTAAATTCACGTCTAGAGATCGTCAGCACAGCGCCATAAAGAAAAAGTAAATAGCAACGTACCCAGCGGATGGCTGCAGCTTAGCTGCGGTTTCTGCGAGTATTTCTTCTCAAGTCTCGCTCGGATGGTATTAAGCAGCTGCAGGTAGCTCTGATTGGGGTACTTTTTCAGAGACTCGATAAACGCCCAGCTCAAGGCTCCGCGCGCCTGGCCGCCTTGGAAGGTATCCGCTCTGGAACAGATTAGATAAGATTAAAGACAGAAGGAAAGAAACGTACGATGTCTGCGAGTCTTTTGACCCCGAAAACATAACCACGTCTGCCGGAGACGTCTTGGTCATGAGACTCCGTTCGCGGGCCGAGCCTCCTATGGTTGCCTTTTTGAAGAAGCCGATGGCTGTCGTGGCCACACCGCCCAAGTCGCCTTTTTCGTACGCACTAAAAGCGCTGAACAAATCTTGGGCCGCTTCCTTGGCCAGGTTGGGCTCTTTCAATATACCCTGTGTGCAGGTTAGTATACATATAGCGCGGGGAAATATAAGTAACAAACCTGAGTAGAGTAGATGAAAGGAAGATCCAATGCGGTTCCCGAATGACACGAGTCGAAGACAGCCGTGAGTCGGACGCCTGGACGCAAAGGCTTGACCCTACAAAATGCCTCAGTATAGAACCCATGTACATCAATTATAAGAGTAGCATACATTATGTCATGCATGTCATCGTCCACGATATGGCCAGCGATTTTGTAATCGACCGGGTAAATGACATCGTCAAACCCTGCTCATTTTGTTAGCTTTTCTTTTTCTTTTCTCCTCCTTTCGAAAGACCTATTCACTGACCATCGTCCTCGTCTCCATCGAGATCGGGTGTCCGACCACCATGTCCTGATCCTCGAATGAGTATTTAGTGGCAGAAGCTGGTAGCAGAGTAATTACCGGAAAAATGGATAAAAAGTGAGTCATTCGGCATGGCATCCTTTACTAGCCAGTGCATTGCCCGGATGATGTTGGCCTTGGTTGGATGGCTCATCGGGTTTTGCTGGTCATCGGTCAGAATGACCATGTCTTCCCGACGATATCCGTACACTTGGTTCAAGAAAATGGACATTTGCGTCACGTCGTTGATGCATCCTCGGAGCTGATTGGACTGTCCGAAATAGTTGATGCCCACTAGTAGAGCTTTTCGGCGTCCGGAGCAGTTGGAATACTGGAACTGGTAGCTCGCAGGGGCCCCGTGCCCAAAAGCTTGCGGAACCTGTGGCGGTGGCGGCGGGATGTGCTGGTCTTCCTCTTCTTGTTTAGCATGTATCACGAGAAGAAGAGGCTAAGTACTCACGGGACGAGGGAGCCGGACTGGGCCTCGGCGGCGTCGGAGGTGGCAGATGGTGGGGATCAGTGTAAGCCCGCAGAGGCCGGGTATGGTGGTGGTATGGTGTCGGAGTTGGCCTAAGGCGTCAAGATAGACGGACGGCTTTTTCAACATTGGGTTCCAAGACGTGTGACGTGGAATGCTGCTTGGCTACTTACGGGAATGTCGCTTGTCTGGGCGGCGGCCCGTGAGGATGTGACGGTGGTGGTGGTGGCGGCGGCAGCGGCGAACTGGAGAAGAAGGCTCGCGAGTGTGAATTCGAGTGTGAATGCTGATGTTGATATGGACTCGGTGGCGGCTGCGGGCTAGCACGCGCAAAGGCGTGGGGATGCTGGTGGTGTTGGTGGTGCCATTGCTGATGCTGTTGCGGATGTCCAGCCCAGCCAACTTGATAGGGATGCATCAGTCTGGAAACGTCGATCGATTGATCCGGTCGAACAGGCGGGGAGCACAGCCTCCACTGGCGAGCAACTCAGTCGACGAGAGGATTCTTCTTCCTGTTATTTATTTATTAATTTTTTTTATTTTCCCCTTTCTTTTCAGAGTCCGGGCGGTGTCGTTCAGAGCAGAGCGAGGGGCATGTTGGATAAGCTGGTCACGACCTCGAGTCCAGGCACGGCCAGATACGGGGAGCTTGTTCTCCTGTTCTTCCTTTCTCTTGTGATGGTCCAGGCGAGGGAAAAAGACAGACCGAGACGGAGAGAAACACAGGAAACACGCGGAGAGAGAGTGGAGAGAGCCAGCCTTACGGGACCCGCGGTCCGCGCGTTGTCTCGCCAGGCACCAGCCGAGGCCGCCAAGCCGCAACCCTCCTTCCTTCTCTTCTCAGCCTCAGCTGTCTTTTCGGACTCCCCTTTCGCTCTCTTTCTCTCTCTCTCTCTCCCTCTCTCTCTGTGTGATTTCCTCTTACTCATCCCTCTCTCTCTTTTTTCTTGGCTTGGAGACAGACCCCAATTCTATATTCTGATCGCACTCATTCTTATTAATCTAATATACTACGGAGTAGCATTATGACTGGCTCCACCCCCTCGCACCCTCGACGTTCATCATGCGACGACCCTGACGTGACATGACGACGCGTATCTCTTACGTTTCTCGTCGTTCATCTTCGTCGTTCGGAGTTCGGACAAAACCAAAATGGAAGCTTCCATTTTGTCCTTCTTGGGAAAAGCCTTCCGGTCCCCGAATCGGCTGCCTGTGTTCCTGCAGCTAGCCCGTAGAGCGCACGTTCTATGCACCTTACCCAAAAGACTGACCTGCGCAGGGCTCACCTCGAGTCTGCCTTACAGCCTCAATTTTGCGCGCAGCCAGCTTCTTCCCCGGATTCCCGACGATTTAATACCTGATCGTTGCCCAATCGACAGAGAGGGGAGGGCAGATTGATAAGAGACAACGAATCGCATACCTCCACTGCACTTTCGGCGCTTGACGCGGATCAGGATCGATCTCGATTCATCTTCAACCCGACCACAAGGCTCGTGGGGGGCGGAGGATACAAGCTTCGCTGGAAGGGTGTAGACGGGTTCTCTCGAGACGTGATAGGCCTCTCTGCCCATGGCATGGCGACACGTTGCTTCGGAGTACCCGGATTGCTCAACCTCAGTACTAATTAAGATCCTGTTTTTGAGGCCGGCCCTGCAGCACTAGGGAACGCGTATGTATGATGTATCATGTATGGCCGGGGGAGTCAGGTGGTGGGTCGCATAGCACCGGGTTCGAGAATTTTCACACACGCCGCTCATGAGCGTTGGTTGTGCATAATCGTACAATAATAACGCCATGCCAGGTGCGTCTAGAAACGAGACATGGCTGTTATCTGCCTGTGCCGTAGCGTAGATTCGCTGGGGCTGTGCAGCCTCGCGAGATCGATAGACACAAACACAAATGCTATTGGCGCATCCAGCGTCCCACTCTGCATTCCACAGAGCCGCAAAAAGGAGCATAGTACGTACTACGTACCTACATACTTTCTACGCACTATCCTATCTCCGTACTACGTATTCGTAATTATGGAGAGCGTAGTACCTACTAGCGCATGACGAGTCGCCTCCACTCTTGCGGCTCTGCGAGTACACAATCTCCTCTTATCCTCGACCATCTCCTTGATCGGCAGTCATCCCTCCTCCTCGTAGCGACACCGGGGCCCGCCCGACCTCCGCTAGGTTCCCAACACAAACCATTAATCCCTCAAAGAACGACGCCAATTCCTTTCAGCCTCAGGTCTCGTGGCTAAGTGAAACGGGAAATGGTCTCGACCGCCATTTGAGCCGCATTCGGCACCCTTTCTTTATATGACTCCGTCGCGGTGACCTCGCGGGCAGCAGCTTGCAGCTTCGTCTTCCTCCATCTTACTCACCCTCTCTCATTCGTTGCCTATACTGACGGCATCCGTGGCTTCATTGCACCGGCTCATGCCTGCTGTATCTCCCCTTCCTTCGCCCTCTCATCTCGGCCATCTCCCTCCATGGTCATGGGCAAAACCACAGCCAGTCTCTACAGCCTTCCCTATGATCTCCTCTATCAGATCGTCACAGACCTCGACTGCATCGACTACATCCATCTTAGTCGCACCAACAGGACGCTGTACAGCCTGTTGCAGAATGAACTCCTTGCCAAACGCTCCATCGAGGTACGTCGTCGGGCAGCCAAGAAGTGAGGCTGTGTCATGCATCACGCCACCACCACTGAGACCCTATTATCTATTATTTACTGACAGCATTGCCAGAACTCTGTGCGTGAGGCCAAGGAGGCCCGCCAGGCCTATGCTGGCAAAATCTCGTTCCGCGAAGCCATTGGCCGTATCTACGATGTCAAGCAGGCTGTCGCGTACGCCAACCCGTACTCTGTCGCCGTGCTGGCCTATGCCTCCACATTCCTCTACCAGGATGGCGTGCTGTCCTACTATTGTGCCAATGAAATCCGGGTTCTGGATATCCATCAGGCTGCCCGAAAAGAGCAAGTCCTCGACGTCCGGAACGTGTTCCGGCGAATCATCCCCGCCTTTCGCGAGGACGAGGCCCACGGCGCCTCAATCGAGCTCTCCTTTTTGTACTACGCTGCAGGAGTGCTGGCGATTCTGGCTGAAATTGGCCACACCAGTCCGTGGCTGATCCTCCTCGATGTGTCACCGCGTGGACCTGCCTCCTGCAACCGCGGCCGCCTCCGCTTTCTGAGACAGCTGAGATGCACCCGCCGCTTATTCGTGCGTCACAACCACTCTCATCTGTTTTACGGTGTCTATTCCACTGTAGGGCTCTCGAGCGACCCGCAGTGGTCAGTGCAGTGGGTGGATCTGACCCAGAATACCGACGAATTGGGAACTGGGCCCATTCTATTGGATAAGTTTGCGGGAACTGATATTGGTCAAAACGTGTGTTTTGAAATTTTCGATAACCACCTATACGCTGTGACTAGTGCACTTGACTCGAACGAAGAACAGTTCCATCCCGAATCTTTCTATGAATGGACATGTATCTCGCCTGCCAGTCGTATCCGCCGCGCGCCGATCCAGAGGATCTTCCGCCGAATGCACACCGAAGGCCCAATCAACGACACCTGGTCCGATATTTCCTTGCGCCTGGATGAAGCTACTGGGCGGCCCATGATCACTGAATGCCGTCGCGAGTGGCTTCAGAACCGCACGGACAATGTGCGGACCTACTACACCGAGCCGCTGATGCGTCCGTCAGAGATGCCGTCTACCGGAACGGCTGAGGATAGACTTACGCGTGAGGCTGAGCAACCAACACCCCGTGTCGTCACACCGCTGATCTCAGCAGCCTCTTCACACTATCCTCTCATTACCGGGGGCGCCGGCCCCAGCAATATGACCATTGAACCGTCGCCCGCAGTGCCCAGAAAAACCCCCGACGGCGAAGTAATCCGGTCAACCAAATACAAGCACACCGAATACCCCGACTCCACGATGCCCAAACGCGACTTTATCCTGGCCAGAACCAAATACCGAGCGTACAACCCTTCTGCCGCCGCCTTTGTCGACCTCATCAACGACCCGGAGCCGAGCACCAGCGTTGGGGTCGTGCAGGACCGCTTGCGCTTGCGCATCTGTTCTCGGAAACGCAAACAACCGATAGAAGAAGAAGAAGAAGAGGATGCTTCCTCTCGGGCTAAAAAGAAGAAGCAGAGTGAAACATCAGAGAGCGAGGAGGAGCAGCAGCAGTATATTAGCAACGGGGTCAAGCTGTGGCCGGCAGACGATGCGGACCAGGACCTGCTCGACCTGTTATGCCCGGCAAAACGGGCTGCCAATGTGCACGGGGCTAGTGACGAGAGAACTCTTGTCTATTCTGTTGATATCGATACTGACGAGCCGCATCAGCAGGCTATTATTCTAGTGGGTTTCGACCCGCGAATACGTCTTCCCTGTATGCGTAGTAGAAAGCGCAAGTTGGATGAGTCACCATTAGTAGGCACAAAACATAATAGGCGCGTTGGGATTGTCCTGCCTCGTCTGAGAGATATTAAGGACAGCTCAAAAGTGTTAGTTGAAGATTCACAAAAGATTCCACGGCCTCGGTCGGTGCGAACAGAGGATGCAATGCATCTTTCTATTAATAGCGGATATTGGTTTGACAGAGGGTAATCATGTACAACAGTATTGCATAGTAAACAAATTTATCATCTAAACCCTCTTTCCTTTCCTTTTTTTTTTTTTTTTTTTTTTTTTTTTTTTTTT